>CM070833.1:34126660-34244160 GCA_036326025.1 Chrosomus eos
TTTCTGTCATGTAATTTGTAATCAGTATCAGACTACAGTTTATAAGTAATCTACCCAGCACTAATGCACAGGGTAGCGTCATATTTCATTTCTGACAGGAATGAATACGAGCTGTGAGGGATAGAAGTGCAGTGTGTTCAGTGTTTCACTGTTGTTTAACAACATAACGATTGCTAATCTTTCCGAGGAAAAAAAAACTTTCAAAAAAACTCCATGAAATGTTGCGAGTCGTGAAAATTATGTGATCTAGGACCCGTTATACAGTGCATTATTGATACAAATTTACATTATGCATTTTAATATGGAAGGGATTTTTTACACAGATTTCTTTTGAAATCAAACAATAATTTGTGAACCACTTGCAGTACCGCTACGGACACCTAGGGGCTGCAAACCCGCTGTTAAAAGGCGCTTTTCCACTGCATGGTACGGTTCGGATCGGCGCGGTGCGGTTCGGCTCGCTTCCTTTTCCACTGCGTGGTACGGCTTGGCTCGCTTTAGCTCGGTTGCTTTTCCACTGCAGTTAGTACCGCTTCAAAGTGGGTGGGATTATAGACTGATCGTTATAGTTTATCCACTCCTCGGCAACCAACGAGATGAACGTCTGCACTTCGTCCACTGAACACGATTCAGTCACTTCATTTTTGGAAGTTTTTTTTCTTTATTTTTTCTCATGCAGGTAGTTTTAAAGTGGTGCTACAGCGGTGGCTGTTACTGGCTATTTAAATCTAGCAGGTTTGATGTCTCGCACGCAAATACAATGACGCTGGTAGTGACGATTCTGTCCGATCAATCAGTGATCTGCAGTGTTTTCACGTCACATTTTAGTATCGGTACGGTACGCTTGGAACCTCAACAGAGCTGGTACCATTTAAAGCGAGCCGTACCGTACCGTACCGTACCATGCAGTGGAAAAGCGCCAAAACGTGCCGTACCGAACCGAACCGTGCCGTACCATGCAGTGGAAAAGCACCAAAAGAGCTGTAATCTCAATTATTATCCACAATGTGCAGTATACAGAGCACACTGCATGAAATACTGTATTTCACAGTGGGATTTTTAATATACACTCACCGGACACTTTATTAGGTACACTTAGCTAGTATCGTGTTGGACCCCCTCTTGCCTTCAGAACTGCCTTAATTTTTTGTGGCATAGATTTAGAAAGATGCTGGAAACATTCCTCAGAGATTTTTGTCCATTGTCATGATCGCATCACACAGTTACTAAAGATTTGTCAGATCTGAACATCCATGATGTGAATCTCCCGTTCCTCCACATCCTAAAGCTGCTCTAGTGGATTGAGATCTGGTGACTGTGGAGCCGTTTGAGTAAAGTGAACATGTTCAAGAAACCAGTGTGAGATGATCTGAGCTTCGTGACATGGAGCGTTATCCTGCTGGAAGTCATCAGAAGACTGTACACTGTGGTTATAAAGAGATGGACATGATCAGCAACAATACTCAGGTGTGCTGTGGTGTTTAAATGAAGCTCATTTGGTACTAAGAGGACAAAAGTGTGCCAAGAAAATACCATTATACCACCAGCAGCCGAACCGCTGGTACAAGGCCGGATGGATTCATGCTTTCAGGTTGTCAACGTCAAATTCTGACCCGACCATCTGAACGCTGTAGCTCTTCTGCTCCAAGGTTGGGCGTATTGTGTGTTCAGAGATGCTCTTCTGCAGACCTCGGTTGTAACGAGTGCTAATTTGAGTTAATGTTGCCTTTCTATCAGCTGAACCAGTTTGGACATTCTCCTCTGACATCAACAAGCCATTTTCACCCACAGAACTGGATATTTTCTCTTTTTCTGACCATTCTCTGTAATTCTCTCAGAGAGATGGTTTTGTGTGAAAATCCCAGTATATCATCAGTTTCTGAAATACTCACACCTGCCCGTCTGATACCAACAACCATGCCAAAGTCACATAAATCACCTTTCTTCCTCATTCTGATGCTCAGTTTGAACTTCTACAGATCATCTTGACCATGTCAACATGCCTAAATGCAATGAGTTCTTGTAATGGTAATGCTGATAAGATATTTGTGTTAACGGGCAGTTGAACAGGTGTACCTAATAAAGTGGCCGGTGAGTTTATATAAATAAATACAATTGGTTAATTCAGCAAATTGCGTCTAGTAAATGCCAGAAATATAAATGGTTATATTATATATACAGTATATATAAGGTCATGTGCATTTTGCATTATATACTGAATACTGTTTCACATTTTAAAAATAGGTTGGTTATCTTTGTTTTTATCTTTACAGTTGAAGAGTGTATGATAATGATGCTGTTATCTCCGTCAGTGCAGATAATGAACCTCTCGTGTGTGTGTGTGTGTGTGTGTGTGTGTGTGTGTGTGTGTGTGTGTGTGTGTGTGTGTGTGTGTGTGTGTGTGTGTGTGTGTGTGTGTGTGTGTGTGTGTGTGTGTGTGTGTGTGTGTGTGTGTGTGTGTGTGTGTGGTGTGTGTGTGTGTGTGTGTGTGTGTGTGTTGTCGTGATCTTCCTCAGGTGGCTGTATGCACATGGTGTGTCCGCGTCCGCAGTGCAGGTTTGAGTGGTGCTGGATCTGTCGTGTGGACTGGAACAGGGAATGTATGGGAAACCACTGGTTCGGATGAAGACTTGTTTTGGATACGCTCTGAAACTCAGGGAAAGGAACCAATGGGAAACCTTGCAGGACACTGTTAAATCATTATCACTGTTGTGAGGTACATATCATGAAATGCTCCTGACATTCAAGTTGTAGTAACCACCAATTCTAGAAAAAAATTCTAGTGTTAATAAAATGTTTGAATAAAATCCTGAGTCGTTGCTGTATTTCTGACTACACTCAATAACCACAATGAAAGTTTTCCCCAGTCCAGCTTTGATTAATATGCTGACCTGATTCAATCTAACATTCAAAATCTAGCAGTGGGATACACTATTGTCCAACGGTTTGGGGTCGGTAAGATTTTTTAAGTCTTTTATGCTCAACAAGGCAACTGATTTATCCAAAATAAAACGGTAAAAACAGTAATAATGTGAAATATTATTACAATAATTCTTTATTATTATTATTAGGATTAATAGAGAGATGTACCATCTTGTTTTTGAGGGGTCGTAGCATACTACGTAACACAATCATAACATAACAAAACAAAACAAAATTACAATTTAACAGTACATCAACAAATAAAAAACAAAACACAAAGAAAAATGAAAATATTACACCACAAGTGATCAGAATAGACTATAATAAATACACAACAAAATATACAGTGAATACAATTGTATATTGTAATACATACATATACATATAAACAAGGGTAAATAAATAAATAAATATAAGCATAATCAACATAAACAACAGTGACAGATTCAATTATATCATAAGCAGTCTACCAATTAAAACTATTTCCTATTTTAATGTTTTAAACTGTAATGTATTCCTGTGATCAATCTAAGTTTTCAGCATCATTACTCCAGTCTTCAGTGTCACATGATCCTTCATAAATCATTCTAATATGCTAATGTGATGCTCAAGCAACATTTTCTGATTATGATCAATGTTGAAAACAGATGTGCTGAATAAAAGTGAATTTAAAAAAAAAAACTACTAAACGGCAGCTTTCAATGTGTATCATGATCTTCAAGACACTATAGGGACACTATTTATATTTGTACTTATTTATTTATTTATATTTTATTTAATTTTTGAGCTCTGACCAATTCAGTTGTATCATGATTCTTTTTCAAATTGAAATCTCACTATATTGGCATCATATGAAATAACCATAGCACATCCACCTGTTTTCATTGTATATTTGTTATTTTTTCTGACTATTTGTATTCAATCTTCCTTTGCCGATGTAATTTGACATCTGTCAATGCATGATGTCATCACATTCCTGGCATGTCAATCATTCACCGCTCCAGTGTCTCAGTATTGTTCTCTCATCATGAGTAATCAGGGCCGGATTATGAACCGAACCGACGGGGCCACAGGAAACTGAACACCAGGGCTTTCAAACACCACAGGCCGAGGCTGAATGATAAATATGCTTGATAATACATAGCTTAGACTACCTAAAATTAACTATTTTACCTAATATCTGTCTATGCTATTACTAGAGTTCTGTTTTGTTAGCTTAGCAACATGCTAACAACAACAAAGTATTGAAATCTGTAGTTGCTGGTAATGTAGAGTGGTCCAACCCAGCCTGACTGTGTGTTATCTGCTTTATATGGTGATTAGATGCCCTTGATGGTCATTATCTGTTAAAACAGGACACTCAGTACTGGTGCCATAAACATAATCCTGTGCTTGTGTTGCCCTGCGACCTCTGGTTAAACATTATGAGATAAATGTTAGTTCATCAGGATTTATTACAGGCAGGGTGTAACTGTGTGTCTAACACACATGTGCTTTACGACTCACAGTATTGGTAACTGAGAAACAAATCATGTGAAGACAAACACAGCCTGTTATTAAAGACGTCAGGGTAACTGGCGTGAAGCTCTGCTTTCATTACAGTTCATGTTTGGGGCTATAAATTCACTCTTTTAGCATCTCAAGGAGATCCTCAGGTGTTCTCAGCTGAATACAGGAGCAGAATGAAGAGATTTGGGCGAGCTGGACCTGATGATAACGTTGAGCTTGAACTGACTGATGGAGTCTCGAGTCAGGTGAGGAAACTGACATATTATTTCCCATCTCCTGAACTGTTGAGTTCAGCACAACTCACATTTTAAACTGTTGTGTTATCTGGTGATGTTATTTTGTGTGTTTGGCTGTAGTCAGTGCAGCCGATGTTTGCTCCTCGGGTATCTGTGACCTCAGTTAAAGATGTGGGACGGTCAGTCGCTCACCTGGCGTCATATACAAGAGGCCGCTGGAAACGTGCTGTCCGCAGGCCTGTGAGGAAGAAACACACAGGTATTTACTGTAAATATACATATACTGTATACTACCATTCAAAAGTTTGGGGGCAATACAATTTTTATTATTTTTTAAGAAATTAATACTTTTCTTCAGAAAGGACGCATTAAATTGATCAAAAGTGACAGTAAAGACATTTATAATAATGCAAAATATTATTTTTTTAATTAAATGGTTTTCTCTTGAACTTTCAAAGAATCCAGAAAAAAACTAATTATGGTTTGAACAAAAATATGAAGCAGCAAAACTGTTTTACAGTGATAATAATCATCAATGTTTCTTGAGGATCAAATCATCATATTATAGTGATTTCTGAAAGATCATGTGACACTGAAGACTGGAGTAATGATGCTGAAAATTCAGCTTTGATCGCAGGAATAAATTACACTTTATTATATATTCACAAAACAGCTGTTTTACATTGAAATAATATTTAACAATATAACTTTTTACCTGCTTTGTACAACGTGGTTTTGAAGGAGGTTGTGATAATGTGAACTTTAACAATGATGGAACATTTATTTGATAACAATAGGCTTTATGCACAGCTTCACTACTTCCTGAACTTCAGCCAGCCCTTTGTTTCCTGTCTGTCATTATTGGACAAATTGTTACTGAGGCCAGGCACACCTGGATTAATCAGTTTGTCCAATAATGACAGACAGAAAACAAAGGGCTGGCTGAAGTTCAGGAAGTAGTGAAGCTGTGCATAAAGCCTATTACCCTTAGAAAAAGAAAACCATGGCATTATCATCGCACACAGTATATGTAAATTTGAAAAATTACACTATCGATTAAGTTTATTCTGCTCACCAAGGCTGTATTTATTTGATCAAAAATACAGTAAAACCAGTAATATTGTGAAATATTAGTACAATTTAAAAGAACTGTTTTCTATTTTTAATACATTTTAATGTAATTTAGTCCTGTGATGCAAAACTGATTTTTTCTTCAGTGTCACATGATCCTTCAGAAATCATTCTAATATGCTGATTTGATGCACAAAACATAAAAACATCTTGATTAATAATTATTTTTAACATAAGTTTATGGCTTGCAGCTTATGAAAACCCCAAATTCAAAATCTCAGAAAATTTGAATATTACATGAAATCAATAAAAAATGGATTTTAAATACAGAAATGTCGGCCCTCTGAAAAGTATAATCATGCATATGTATATAGTATATAATAAACATATTAGTTTCACCTTTTAAGTTAAATTACTGAAATACATGAACTGTTGCATGATATTCAAATTTTTCGAGTTTCAACTGCATATCAATATATATAATATATTTTTTATCAAATATATAGCATTGTATTTTACAATATACATCCAAGGTAATACATGGAACATGTCCACACACAAAAAATACCTATAGTACTTTTGTTTTCGGCTTAATATCTATACTAAATCTAAATGATTGTGTTTGTTTAGAGGAATATGTGGGCAACAAGTACAAGGGTCTGGCAACAGATGAAGACGCTGTAGACGGACTGAAGGACACAAAGATCCAGCTGAATAAAAGGCTTCTGGATCACTTTCGAGTTCTGGCGGCCAGTAATAAAGACACAGATGAGGTAACATCAAGCAAATGCTCCACTTTGGTGAACTTCGGGAACATGCCGTCATATTTGTCAGTGTCACACAGTGATATTGATTTTTGCTTTAGGTGGACCTGCAGTTTCTGAATGATGTCCTCACACATGGAGCCGACCCAAACGCAGCGGACAAATACGGGCAAACGGCCCTGCATGAGGTTAATGTTTGACTCCTTATGTAAGACATATATGCCATAAATTGTCATTCTGGGATGTTCAGCTGATGCTTGTATTGAAATATTGAGAATATGAGTCACACCTTGCCTATGAACAGCTGAAGAGCATTCACAGATGTGTGTGTTTATGGTAGATATCTCGGGCGTGGAACGTGGACGTGATGCGTTTTTTCCTGGAAAGAGGGGCAGATTTTCAGAGGGCCGATGCCTTTGGAGTGACGCCTCTTCATGTGGCGGCAGCTCTGGATTATGAGGAGATGATGCGCTTCCTGTTAGAAAGAGGAGGTGTGTGTCTATCTTTTGCTAATCTAACTCAGCAAAATTCAGGAATTTAAGATAAAATTGTGATTTTTTAAATATATTGGCCATAACATATTGGGTTTTGAAATTTAAATTCAAACTCGTTTAAAGAAAAAGACAAGCCACATATATACTGTATTAAAAAAGGTTGTTTTTTTAAAGAAATGAATACTTTTATTCAGCAGGTTCACATGAAATTGTTCAAAATTGACAGCAAAGAAATTTATGATAAATGCATTCAAATAAATGCTGTTCTTTTGCAATTTGTTTTGTTAGTTTTCCACAAAATTATGAAGCATCACGACTTTTATAGTTATAATTTTACATTATTTTATATGTCAGTGCTTATAAAAAGGCAAGCTTCACATTCCTGTTTTTAAACTAGTAAAAAATACACTACTACGTTTAGAGTCTTTAAATTAATACTTTTATTCAGCAAAGATTCATTAAACTGATTAAAAGCGACAAAAAACATTCTAAAACAAAATATTTCAATTTCAAATAAATGCTGTTCTTTCATCCTGAACAAAACGTATCATTGTTTCCACAAAAATATGAAGCGGCGCAATTGTTTTCAACATTGATAATAATCAGTTTATTAAGCATTAAATCATCATATTAGAATGATTTCTGAAGGATCACGTGACACTGAAAAAATTCAGCTTTGACCACAGGAATGAATAAAAATGTTATCAAAATTTCACAATGTTACTGTTTTTACGGTATTTTTGATCAAATAAATGTAGCTTTGGTGAGACTTCTCTCAAAAATGAATTGAATAAATAAATAAATCAGTAATGTGTATGGTGTCTCTGTAACGGCAGCGGACATTGAAGCTCGCACATTGAGAGACAAGCAAACTCCGCTGCACTTCGCTGCTAAGAATGATGCCGTCGGTGGAGTTCAGATGTTACTGCAGACCGGGGCGGACATCGCTGTTCGAGACTATAAAGAGAGGACGCCTCTACAGCTGGCTGCAAACTTCGGTAAGGCTTTTATTAGCAGTTCACATGCACAGATCGACCCCGGGTCAAACTCCTGACCTTCTGGTCTTTAACTAGACAAGTCAGTAGTGTAGCCACGAGGTCAGACGTCCTCATGCATGTCCTCGAGCTCTAACAGTGGACAGGTCTGATGACTGCAGTCGAACACGTCTCTTGCTGAGAGTTATTGTTGCTGTGTACAGACCGGAGTGAGACGGCACGTTTGCTGCTGGGGTCTGGAGCAGATGCTGGAGTGCAGGACTCTGACGGACAGCTCTGCATTACGGCCATGATCACTAAAATGAGTCCTGTGGTGAGTACTCAAGGACTGTTATGGTTACAGTGCAAGATAATCAACATTCGGAGATTAGTAGATGCTTCCAAAGGGACTGTCGAATGAAAAAAAAAAATACTAGAAAAGGCCATTCATCCAGGATGGATACAATACAAGTATTGCTACAAATATTTTGGAAATACCAAAGTAATGCAATACTAGAGACGCAAGTGCAAACGTTTAGCAAGGTTTATCTGGAGATTGCAATCATGTGGCATAATGAAGTCTAGTGAAATTCATACATAATTTAAAAAAAAAAACATTAAATCAAATAATTGTTTTTAGTATAATCATTTAAATATAACTCGCATAAGTGAATGATTTTATAATTTTACATTATTTTATATTTATGTCAGTGCTTATAAAAAAGGCAAGCTTCACATTCCTGTTTTTAAACTAATAAAAAAATGCACTACTTTTGGAGTCTTTAAATTAATACTTTTATTTAGATTCATTAAACTGATGACAGTAAAACATTCTAAAACAAAATATTTCTATTTTAGATAAATGCTGTTCTGTTGAACACATTTCTATTCATCAAATAATCCTGAACAAAATGTATCATGGTTTCCACAAAATTATGAAGCAGCGCAAATGTTTTCAACATTCATAAATGTTTCTTGAGCATCAAATCATCATATTAGACTGATTTCTGAAGGATCATGTGACACTGAAGACTGGAGTAATGATGCTCAAAATCCAGCTACAAACATTTTAAAATCCTAAAATACATTTTAACATATTCAAATTGAAAAGTTGTTTTAAATTGCAATCATATTTTACAATATTACTGTATTTTTTAACAAATGAATCGTACCGACTCAGTAAACTATTCTCAGTAAACTTGTGAGTTCATCTTGGTTTTCGACAGGCTGATCAGGCAATGGATCAGTTCCTTATGAAAGACCGAATGGCCCGACAAAAGTTCTACTACCTTCATCTTCTGGAGCCGAAGCCGGCTGACAAGACAAACCCAAAAGGTTCTGACCCATCGTCACCGGTACACATCTTTAAACATCTTTCATATAAAGTTACAGGTGTTGCTGCATTGGCTTATGAGAGCTGTCTCTGTCCACAGCTGGAGTTTATTGTCCATGAAGGTAAACTGGACCTCATCATGCACCCTGTGGTCCTCAAGCTCATCACTGTCAAATGGAACTTATATGGCAGGTAAACCGTATCAAAGTCCAACGCTGACGCATGGAGAAACATGGGCTGAGACTCACATCACGTTTTCCTACAGAATGGGTGCCTGGATACTCCTGCTTTTCAACTTCCTATTTATCGTGTCCTGGACAACCGTAGCCATATCTGTGTCAGTCCGTCCAAATGGAGATCGCTACAATCTTCCTCAGGTCAGACTAACTGCAGTTTATAGTCTGGGAACATTTGATTTCAATGATCCACTTCAGACATTCTACTTACTCTAAGTAACATTGCAACTACTTTTCTCATTTGAGTATGAGTAGACGGTTAAGGCGATGATACACTGGGAAACTGTTTGAGCAATGTTGTCGTCAACGGGCAACCAGATGAGACACAGGGCCCACGACCCATCTAAATTATCCAGATAGAAATGCATTGCCCATTTTCAATGGGAATGTGCCCAAGCAACAATCGCTCTGCAAGATTGCCCAGCAACATTGCTGAAAAAGTTGCCCTGTGTATCATCACCTTTAGGTTAGGTTTCGGGTAAGTAGAATAAGTTGACATGTACTTTCAAATTTACTTATAGTCAATTGAATGTCTAAAGTGGACCATTAAAATAAAATGTAACCCAGTCCTAATAGATCAGTACTTTTGATACGTACAGTAGGTGCCAAAAATGATGGACAGCCTAGGAAAATTTACATCTTCACCCTTTATTCAAATATTAGTACAAATTTGGTAACACTTTATTTTAAGGTGCTATTAATAAGCAGTAATTAACAGTTAATAAGACACTTATAAGACCTTATAAGATGCATATAAGCATTAACTACTTTATTTAAATTCTGAGGACGCTTTGTTTCACTTTTCCCGCTCTACTCAATCGTGCCGTCGACGAGCCTCACGACAGTTACAGCCAGGGTGAGTGTAGACTCCATCCCCTGGGGTCCAGCTGGGTCATGACCACTCCGGGGCCGCTCAGTTGCCTCTCCGGGTTCGCCTTGTGCTTTAATTAACCCTTATATGAAGTAGTTAATGCTTATATGCATCTTACATGCATCTTATAAGGTCTTATAAGTGTCTTATTAACTGTTAATTACTGCTTATTAATAGCACCTTAAAGTAAAGTGTTACCAAATTTGTTAAAGATTTTGTAAACATATTGTGAAGTTGTGCTTGGAGTCAATTTGTGATAACACAATGAATCACGCCAAATTGTGTGGTGTAATTTGTATAATTTTTGCCCAGGCTGCCAAAAATAGTCAATGTATGCTTTTTCCTGTGAGCTTTTTGTCTTTCATACAGTAAAACCTGTAGCTTACCTGTTGCTTTTTCCCCCAAATAATTTTGTCAGATAAAACACCCGTACCAAGTTTTGTGTTTTAAAAATAAAACTATAACATATTTCCCTCATATTCTGGTGGTTAAATGGGGTCATTAAAACCAGTTATTCCCTCTGAAAATCACTTTTGGATAAAGACCCCATGAAACCGCCTGACGAACACAGTTTTCCTTTGATGTTCCAGGACATATTTAGAACACGCAATGCAAACATCTGTACGAGCACTGGAATATTCCTCTTTCTTTCTTACACACACACACACACACACACACTCATCCAGTACATGCACTGCTGTTGTAGGACTGGTGGCGTGTGTTGCTGGTGGTTCTGGCACTGGTGCTGACGGTGACCGAGGTGTACAGGGAAGTGATGGAGATCGTGAGATCTGGGAGGAAACTGAAGCACTGGCAGCGCTGGACTGTGAGGAAGATCACTGAGGACTTGAGCTGCTCTCATCCCATGTGGCCGGAGGTAACATGATGAACACATACACGTCTTGTTCAAGAGAGAGAAGAGATATAATACGCTTATGGACTGGTCTCACAATCTGAATTCAAACCTTTTGATGTTTAAATGGATCCCATGTTTTGGCATGTATTTTAAAGGGTGTGTTCAACCAAAAATGAACCTTCATTCACTCACCTTCACATCAAGCATATTTGAGCTTCCTTTTACCATATCTGATGTGCGTTGATCAATATTTGTATGTGAATAACATGTTAAGGTAAATCTATTCGTCATTATAAAGCAGTCATCTCTCTTTAGAAAACTTGGATTAAACCTAACCACTCAATTCATATGGGCTACTTTTATGAGGTGTTTGTGACATTTTGAAGTTTTGGTTGATTGAGGTGACAGAAATATATCAGGTTTCATAAAAAAAATAATGAATTTGTGTTTCAAAGATGATG
Organism: Chrosomus eos; assembly: GCA_036326025.1. Lineage (NCBI taxonomy): Eukaryota > Metazoa > Chordata > Actinopteri > Cypriniformes > Leuciscidae > Chrosomus > Chrosomus eos. Next base: position 34,138,388 of record CM070833.1, read on the forward strand.
CAAAGTTAGAAACGACATGACAGTGAGATGATGACAGAATTTTCATTCTTGGGTAAACTAACCCATTAAAAATAAGGTTTCTCATACCAAAGAGTATATTTAATTTAAATGTAAGTTGTATTCACATAATCTGTGGCAATCTGTCAATAACCACCTTTTTTTTATCAGCCTTCCAATTTTTTACAGAATCTGTCCTTTGATATTTTACACTGATGCACGTGCAATGGTTGTCTATGCAGGGGCAAATCATTGGAATATGTGTTAAAATACAAACTTTTAAAATGTAAAACTTAGACATTATATGTGTCCACATTTGGTGATAAAATTGTACTACCTTGTCTGTACAATGTAAATAAAAATAATCCGCCCACAAGAATTACATGAGACTGGTGCGAGAACCAATGAGGTTCCTTCTCGTGTTACGCAGCACGCAAGTACAATCAAGCCTAAACTCAAACTGTTTAGCACAGTTGTGGTCAGAATTAATGGCACCCCTGGTAAATATGATCAAAAATGGCTGTAAAAAAAAGAAATCTGCATTGTTTATCCTTTTGATCTTTCATTTAAAAAATGTGCAAAAATCTTACCTTTCATTGAAGTAAAATAATTGAAAGTGGGGGGATCACATTGTGAAATAAATGTTTTTCTCCAAAACACGCTGGCCACAAATATTGGCACCCATTTATTAAATACTTTTTGCAATCTCCTTTTGCCAAGATAACAGCTCTTGAGTTTTCTTCTATGATGCCTGATGAGTTTGGAAACCACCTGACCTGAGATCAGAGATCATTCCTCCATACAGAATCTCCCCAGATCCTGCAGATTCCCAGATCCATATTGGTGGTGCTTCTCTTCAGTTCCGCCACTCATTTTCTATAGGGTTAAATTTAGAGGACTGAGACGGTCATGGCAGAAGCTTCATTTTGTGCTCAGTTACCCATTTTTTTGTTGATTTTAATGTTTGTTTTAGATCGTTGTCCTGATGGAAGATCCAACCACGGCCCATTATAAGATTTCTAGCAGAAGGCGTCAGGTTTTAATTTTTTATCTGTTGATATTTGATAGAATCCATAATACCATGTATCTGAATAAGAAGTCAAGGACCTCCAGCAGAAAAATAGGCTCACAACATTAAAGATCCAATGGTATATTAAATTGTACACATGGGATACTTTTTAACCTTGTGTGCACTAAACCCATCTAGCGTGTTTGCTGCCAAAAAGCTCTTTTTTAGTTTCATCTGACCACAGAAGCCTGTGCCGTTTGAAGATCCATTCGTGTCTGACCTCTGAATATGCTGGAGTTTGTTTTTGGAGGAGCGAGGAGGAATTTTCTTGAAACCCTCCAGGATGTGGTGATGTAGGGGTTGTTTGAATCTTTTTTTTTGTTTTACTTTTTTTTTTTTTAGGCTTTCCAATTAATCTCTGCAATTCTTCATCTGTGATCGTTGGAGAGTCTTTGGCCACTCAAACTTTCCTCCTCATCCGTCCATTAAGAAAATATAGACACACGTCCTCTTCCTGGCAGAATCGTAACATCTTTAGTTGATTGGAACTTCTTAATTATTGCCCTGATGGTCAAAATGGGGATTTTCAATTCTTTAGCTATTTTCTTACAGCCACTTTCTATTTTGTGAAGCTCATCAATCTTTTGATACACATCAGAACTATATTCTTTGGTTTCACTCATTGTGATGGATGATCAAAGGGAATTTGGCCTTTGTGTTTCCTCATATTTAAACTCCTGTGAAACAAGAAGTCATAGCTAGACAATTTCATGTTCCTAGTCACCATGGTGTGCTAAAATTAAATATTAATTGGAATATACCTCAAAGATATTTTATTAAAGGGTACCTATTATGGCATTTAAAATGTTCCTAATAATGTTCTGGGAGTCCCCAACAACAGTTTCACATGCATGCAATGACAAAAAACACTTTTGTTGTCTTATAATATGCATTTATTTTTACCTGATTTGCTCACCGACTCCCTAATGATTCGTTTGACGACTCATTTGTCCAAACCCCTCCTTTGCGTGACGCTAATCGGCGGTGATTGGTCAGATGACGCAGTCAGTTATATTTTGCGTTAGCCCAAAGCTTAAACATATTGATAAAGCACTGCAGTACTACAATACGCTTTACATAATTTCACATATTTCAAAAAACAAAAAAAATGACATTGGAGACCTAGAAGCTGCTGAGTGTAACTCTCACTCTCTCACACACACACACACACACACGCACACACACACACACACATAAAAGCAACAATTATTAATAGTACTTACAGGTTGTGATTCGGAGGAGGAAGCTGATCCAAATAAACTTGGTATTGAACCTTCCTATATCAGCCGACTCGCGAATTCACACTTGAAAGCATTTGTGTTTGTGAAGCGATCGTCATTAAAATAACGCGAACACAGCTCAAGGTGGCTATACTTGTGTGGTATAGTTGTAAATATAAACTCTAGCCACTGAGTCTTCACATGCTTGTCCCTGGGCAGTGAAAAAAAAAGTTTGCTTTTGATTCGCACTTCAGAACAGAGTCTCGTCGACATGTTGTTGTCAGGTTTCTCTGTCTGCTCGGCGCGCGCACTGAGTGGGCGTTTCGAATTCAAATAACTTGTACAAGTGATGTACGAAAGTTAGAGAAAATGCATCGTTCGTCTATCGATTCATATCAGCGACTCAGAGTCGACTCTTACTTTTGAGAGACAATAACTTTGTATACGGTGAACTTTCATATTTAAAACTTTGCAGGATGTTTTTGTTCACTTAGATCTGTTACACACTACATGAAAGGTAATTTTCAAAATTCCATGATAGGTACCCTTTAAAAGGTGCCAATAATTGTGGCCAGTGTGTTTTGGAGAAAAACATTTATTTTATAATGTGATCAGATCAAAAGGATAAACAATGCAGATTTATTTTTTACAGCCATTTTTGATCATATTTACCAGGGGTGCCAATAATTCTGACCACAAATGTAAAGCGATTGAGTCTCTTCAGAAAATTTGGACTCAATTCATGGATTCGTTTTATGATCTCTTTATGAACTTGGAAGCGTCAAAGTGTTATGACGAGTCGAAATCATTTTCAGTGTAAATGATGCTATGGCCTAACTTATTTTCAGCTCAGAATGTTCATCTGAAGTTGACTGGTGTGTACAGTACATTAATGTACAGTACATTAATAAATAAACAATAATAAAATACAGAATTGTAATAATTCATGTTTTGCTTTATAATACAGGAACGCAATTACTTAGAAGGCCAAATTAGGTATATTCGAAACCTGAAAGGAACCTACACTCAAGACCCCTGGTAATGTACCCAGAATAAGCCAGTGCAGAATGTGAAAGAGTGTGCAGAAAATGAATATACTAAGTATGCTGATGTGTCACCCACAGGAATATCTTTGATTGGCTTGTGTATTTGCTGCTGCTGGCCGTTCTGGGCATCCACTTGACGGACATATTTCTAGTGTCTGACACACTTCGACAGAACAGTCTTCGCCTCTTCGCAGTGTCCATTATTTTCCTGTGGTTAAGGCTAATGAAGCATGTCCGAGCTTTTAGGTATGTTCTGTTTTGTAAGTAACTTTGGGATCTTGACCTCCACCGACTCTTGCAGGTCAAGACTATTTGATTTTAGAGGAACTGATTATGATTTCCAAAAATCTAATAACCCATACCAGTAGTATTAAAGGATTAGTTCACTTTAAAAAAAACTTTTGCTGATAATTTACTCACCCCCATGTCATCCAAGATGTCCATGTCTTTCTTTCTTCAGTCGAAAAGAAATTAAGGTTTTTGATGAAACCATTACAGGATTTTTCTCCATATAATGGACTTCAATGGGACCCAAACGGTTCAAGGTCCAAATGACAGTTTCAGTGCAGCTTCAAAGGGCTTTAAACGACACCAGACGATGAATAAGGGTCTTATCTAGCGAAACCATCGGTCATTTCAAAAATAAATAAAAAAGTTTAAGTTTTATAAGCACAAATGCTCGCCTTGCTCTGTTCTGTGATCCGCGTTCGAATCGTGACGTCACGTAATACGCAATTACGTTGAAAAGGTCTCACAGAACAGGGTCTTCACAGACCATCATTTGGACCTTGATCCGTTTGGGTCCCATTGAAGTCCATTATATGGAGAAAAATCCTGGAATGTTTTCATCAAAAACCTTCATTTCTTTTCGACTGAAGAAAGAAAGACATGGAAGTCTTGGATGACATGGGGGTGAGTAAATTTAAGTAAATAAAAGTGAACTAATCCTTTAACACATCTTTCCTTGTGGAGTGAAATGAAAAATGAAAATGTAATTTGGAATAGTAATAAAAACATTTCAACGAATGCAGGATGATTTAATTGTACAGACGATCAAAAGTTTGGAATAATTAAGATTTGTTTATGTTTTTGAAAGAAGTCTCTTCTGCTCACTAAGGCTGATTTTATTTGATGAAAAATACATGGATATTGTGAAATATTATTACAATCTAAAATAAGCTTTTTCTATTAGAATATATTTTAATTTGTAATTTATTCCTGTGATTTCTGAAGGATCATGTGACAATGAAGCCTGGAGTAATGATGCGGAAAATTCAGCTTTGCATCAATAAATAACATATTAACAGAAAATAGTTATTTTAAATTGTAATAATATTTCACAATATTACTGTTTTCATTTTCAAAATGGCTAAATCATAAATTCTCCACTGCTCAATTCAGTTTTAAAAGATATATGTGTAAAATACACTTTTTTTAAAGGGGTTCATGAAGCGTCTATAATATTGGTGATCTGAGAGAAGCTGGAGAACGTGGGCTCTGTAGGAACACCTGGTCAGTGGCAGAGAGTTACCATAGATACTCGTGCTGCAAAGCAAGGCCCTCAGATATAATGACAACACCTTTACGGTCTCCTGGATGCTACGGCACACAGAGCGCCTGAAGCCGAGCTGAAACACCTGCTCAGTGGCCCGAACAACAGTGCCTGCATATCTCAGGTTTCTCAGAGACTCCACAGGTGGCCTCCAGTTTGTGAGCTAGGTAACCATGGGGATATGTGGTCAGCACACCATGTACTCACTCACTTCTTCTAAATGTCACTACAGTATTTCCACATGATGGAATATCATTTCACTTTTTAATGTAGTAATTGGCCACTTTTTCCAGCCTTTTCACATAGGGATTGCAAAAATAAATCAGTAAATACTAAGGCGTAAACAAAATCAACCAGCTTCAACATAACTCACAATATTAAAAATGTTTTAAACATATATTATAATAATCAGAAATGTTTCCTGAGCAGCAAATCAGCATATTAGAATGATCTCTGAAGGATCACGTGACACTGAAGACTGGAGTAATGATGCTGCTTTGATCACAGGAATAAATGCACTTTTAATATACCAGCTATTTTAAATTGTAATAATATTTCACAATATTTATGTTTTTACTGTATCAAATAAGTGCAGCTTTTGTGAGCAGAAGTGATTTCTTTCAAAGACATTATAATATCTTAGCGACTCTAAACTTTCAAAGAGTAGTGTACTATTATAAAGTGAATGAAGCTTTACAAAAGACGTAATTGAGTCATAAATTACAGTAAAATTTGTCTATGGTGTCAATTAAAGTGATAGTTCCCCAAACACGACAATTGTGCCATTTACTCACCCCCATGTTGTTCCAAACCTATACATTTCTTTGTTCTGAACGAACACAAATATATTTTTGAAGAGCGACATTGGACCCCATTGACTTTATTTGTATGAACAAAAAAGTATCTTCTTTGGGGTTTTATAAAAGAAAGAAAGCCATACTGGTTTGGAAGGACATGAGGGTGAGTAAATGATGACATTTGAATGATTTTCACTTCTGGAAAGTGATCGTTGCACTCTATTAGCCAACGCTGTGACACATGATTGTACTCCAGGTAAATGGCTGATGTTATTCTCTAGAGCTATGGGTCCCTTCATTGTCATGCTGGGGAAGATTGCAGGAGACGTGCTGCGTTTCCTCTTCCTCTATATAGAGATCTACATTCCATATGCCTGTGCTTTCTGGATCATATTTGGAGGTACTGTCACAAAGACTTACAGTTAAAGACATGATGCATGAGACATGAAGGTTTCCTGTGTTGCTCTCAGGTCTAGCTGAGGTGCCCAGTATGGAGACGGTTCCTGAGCTGCTCTACAGCCTGTACCGCATCACTCTGGTGGATGAGTATGAGTTTGATGCCATGTTGGATGTGGACGCAGTGATGGCCTACCTTCTCTGCGGAACATTTCTGGCCCTGTCTGCTATTCTCTGTGTTAATTTACTGATTGCTCTGCTTTCTGACACCTTCCAAAGGTATTAAAAAGTCAAATATACTTTTATGATATGCATGTTAGGGGTGTAACGAATAACGATATATCAATATGAATCAATGCCAGCAAATGAAACAAGCCTTTCATGTTTTAAATAAAGGGTGAAGATATACATTTTCCAAGGCCGGACATCAATTTTGGCCACTACTGTATATATTTTAAGATGCATTGAAATGTTCATGTAAGACGCTATTGAAACTATGTTAGCTACATCTGCACGCAATGTATGTCAATCGTTCTACACATTTTCATCAAAGTGCGAATTCTCTTTTAATCTGTTCAAACGCCACAATTGTGATGGAGCAACCTAGAAGATATCAAATTGTCACTGACGATTTTTCTGTTCGGGATGGTTTGGGGGTGGGGAATGGATGTCCTCCTCAGTCTGTGTATGATCACTTTCCGGTCGGGGGGGGGGGGTGACCGGTAGGAGAAAGTTGACCTTTCCGGTAGGAGAAAAGGCTGATTTATACTTCTGCGTCGGACCTACGCCGGAGCCTCTACGCTATAGACTATGCGTTGGTTTTCATTTATACTTCTGCGTCGTTGTCTGCGTTGACGCGCAATTACACATGCAGAGGGAGCATGTGAAACCCGAGGGAGGGGTTCTAGCAGACCAATCACAGCGCTTGCGTCCGCGTAGAATTGACGTGTTGTTACATTTTTGGAGAGGTGCACGTCAGGGTACGCCGGAGGGTACACACAGCCTACGCCGTAGCTGCGGCGTGAGTTCAACGCAGAAGTATAAATTGGGCGAAAGTGGTTGGGTATGCCCCCCACGTTTTTGTTCGTGATTGCTTTCCAGGTGAAGTTGGGGTGGGGAGTTGGAAGTGGTCTGTTCGGGAGGGTTGCTGGTGGGGATGCCCCTTTGGTCTGTTCATGATTGCCTTCTGAGCGGGGGATGGGGGGTTGTTGGTAGTGGTCCGTTCGGGAGGGTTGCGGGTGGGGATGTTCTTCTTGTTTTTTTTTTCGTGATTGTATTCCGGGTAGGGGGCGTGTTGGTAGTTGGAAGTGGTCCGTTAGGGAGGATAGCGGGTGGGGATGTTCTTCTTGTTTTTGTTCGTGATTGCATTTCGGGTTGGGGCGTGTTGGTAGTTGGAAGTGGTCCGTTCGGGAGGGTTGCGGGTGGGGATGTTCTTCTTGTTTTTGTTCGTGATTGTATTCCGGGTAGGGGTCGTGTTGGTAGTTGGAAGTGGTCCGTTCGGGAGGATAGCGGGTGGGGATGTTCTTCTTGTTTTTTTTTTTCGTGATTGTATTCCGGGTAGGGGGCGTGTTGGTAGTTGGAAGTGGTCCGTTAGGGAGGATAGCGGGTGGGGGTGTTCTTCTTGTTTTTTTTCGTGATTGCATTTCGGGTTGGGGCGTGTTGGTAGTTGGAAGTGGTCCGTTCGGGAGGGTTGCGGGTGGGGATGTTCTTCTTGTTTCTGTTCGTGATTGTATTCCGGGTAGGGGTCGTGTTGGTAGTTGGAAGTGGTCCGTTCGGGAGGATAGCGGGTGGGGATGTTCTTCTTGTTTTTTTTTTCGTGATTGTATTCCGGGTAGGGGGCGTGTTGGTAGTTGGAAGTGGTCCGTTCGGGAGTGTTGCGGGTGGGGATGTCCTTCTTGTTTTTGTTCTCAATTGCATTTCGGGTTGGGGCGTGTTGGTAGTTGGAAGTGGTCCGTTCGGGAGGGTTGCGGGTGGGGATGCCCTTCTTGTTTTTGTTCGTGATTGCATTTCGGGTTGGGGCGTGTTGGTAGTTGGAAGTGGTCCGTTCGGGAGGGTTGCGGGTGGGGATGTCCTTCTTGTTTTTGTTCTCAATTGCATTTCGGGTTGGGGCGTGTTGGTAGTTGAAAGTGGTCCAATCGGGAGGATAGCGGGTGGGGATGTTCTTCTTGTTTTTTTTTTCGTGATTGTATTCCGGGTAGGGGGCGTGTTGGTAGTTGGAAGTGGTCCGTTCGGGAGTGTTGCGGGTGGGGATGTCCTTCTTGTTTTTGTTCTCAATTGCATTTCGGGTTGGGGCGTGTTGGTAGTTGGAAGTGGTCCGTTCGGGAGGGTTGCGGGTGGGGATGCCCTTCTTGTTTTTGTTCGTGATTGCATTTCGGGTTGGGGCGTGTTGGTAGTTGGAAGTGGTCCGTTCGGGAGGATAGCGGGTGGGGATGTTCTTCTTGTTTTTTTTTTCGTGATTGTATTCCGGGTAGGGGGCGTGTTGGTAGTTGGAAGTGGTCCGTTAGGGAGGATAGCGGGTGGGGGTGTTCTTCTTGTTTTTTTTCGTGATTGCATTTCGGGTTGGGGCGTGTTGGTAGTTGGAAGTGGTCCGTTCGGGAGGGTTGCGGGTGGGGATGTTCTTCTTGTTTCTGTTCGTGATTGTATTCCGGGTAGGGGTCGTGTTGGTAGTTGGAAGTGGTCCGTTGGGGAGGATAGCGGGTGGGGATGTTCTTCTTGTTTTTTTTTTTCGTGATTGTATTCCGGGTAGGGGTCGTGTTGGTAGTTGGAAGTGGTCCGTTCGGGAGTGTTGCGGGTGGGGATGTCCTTCTTGTTTTTGTTCTCAATTGCATTTCGGGTTGGGGCGTGTTGGTAGTTGGAAGTGGTCCGTTCGGGAGGGTTGCGGGTGGGGATGCCCTTCTTGTTTTTGTTCGTGATTGCATTTCGGGTTGGGGCGTGTTGGTAGTTGGAAGTGGTCCGTTCGGGAGGGTTGCGGGTGGGGATGTCCTTCTTGTTTTTGTTCTCAATTGCATTTCGGGTTGGGGCGTGTTGGTAGTTGGAAGTGGTCCGTTCGGGAGGATAGCGGGTGGGGATGTTATTCTTGTTTTTTTTTTTCGTGATTGTATTCCGGGTAGGGGCGTGTTGGTAGTTGGAAGTGGTCCGTTCGGGAGTGTTGCGGGTGGGGATGTCCTTCTTGTTTTTGTTCTCAATTGCATTTCGGGTTGGGGCGTGTTGGTAGTTGGAAGTGGTCCGTTCGGGAGGGTTGCGGGTGGGGATGCCCTTCTTGTTTTTGTTCGTGATTGCATTTCGGGTTGGGGCGTGTTGGTAGTTGGAAGTGGTCCGTTCGGGAGGGTTGCGGGTGGGGATGTTCTTCTGTTTTTTTTTTTCGTGATTGTATTCCGGGTAGGGGGCATGTTGGTAGTTGGAAGTGGTCCGTTCGGGAGGGTTGCGGGTGGGGATGTCCTTCTTGTTTTTGTTCTCAATTTGCATTTCGGGTTGGGGCGTGTTGGTAGTTGGAAGTGGTCCGTTCGGGAGGGTTGCGGGTGGGGATGTCCTTCTTGTTTTTGTTCTCAATTTGCATTTCGGGTTGGGGCGTGTTGGTAGTTGGAAGTGGTCCGTTCGGGAGGGTTGCGGGTGGGGATGTCCTTCTTGTTTTTGTTTGTGATTGCATTTTGGGTTGGGGCGTCTAGGGAGTTGGAAGTGGTCCGTTTGGGAGGGTTGGGTAGTATGGATGTTCCCATCGGTCCATTCACAATAGTGTTCCGGGGATGAGGGGGCATTTGGTGCGGGGCCACCCCTCTGTCCATTTGGCATGGTGCCCCATGCGGTCACACCAGTTGCACCGCCCTAGGGATGGCCCTAATCCTCATACAATTGATGATCTCATGTGAGATTTGATAGAATTTTTTTTATATAGAGATTTGATAGAAAAATTGTGGATGTCCCAATTGGGATAAAGGATTTACAGTTTTCAAAGAGTTTTTGTGCAAATCCAACTGGTTGTGTTAATAGGCACATATTATATTGATTGCACACCCCTGGATCTAATCAAATTTGTAATCTCTGGCACCAGGTTTTGAGCTATCTGCAAATTCTGTATTGCTGGCTAAGATAATCGATGCTAGATCATTTCGTAATAAAACGTTCATTGTGCATTTTGGATGGATATGCTCACTGTGAACTCCATTTTTGGGAGCACTATTCCTTTAACCCTTTTGCTGAATGCTTGTGTTTGCAGGGTCTATGACAACGCGCTGGCCAATGCGGTGATGCAACAAGCAGCGATCATTCTGCAGATAGAGGAATCCATGTCTTGTCTGAGACGTTGCTATGACAACGAGCACATCCACCGCCATTGCGCCCCGCTTGGGGAATTCTTTGATGATGATGTCACCACTAACCCAGATCAGCATGCAGAGATGAAGAAGCTTACGGAACAGATCAAGGTTTCTACGTTAACAACTACTGGAAGTTATATTTTTAAATGTATTTTCTTATATCGCAGAATAACTGAATCTTTGCATGCCCTGCAGGATACTTTAGATAAATATCTGAACATCCAAAGAGAGACAATCTCACCTCAGTATCCAGAATCCAGAGATGCCACAAGGTTGGTAGATTGAACATCTTGGAACTTAGATTGTTGCATTTTTCGTGTTACCATCTTTATTACATGTATTGTGACAAGTGATGTTCCTGGAAAGGCTGCCTAACATACAGTACGTATGTTGTTTTTGTTTTAACAGAAGGAGAAGCGTCGCACCTCCAGAGACAGAAGAACATCTCAAGACTCTTCACAGACTTCATAAAGACCAGCAGAAGCAGAGTCAGGACCTGAGTGAGCTGAAGGCTGAGGTGAAGGAACTCCACAGTTTACTGCTCAATCTGATCCAGCCCCGGACAAACTCAACATCATGTAGGAGACTTCTGCACTTATTATGAAAGTCAAACATGCTGTTCATTGCAAGTTCATTTCTGACATTTTTTTACTGGTTTTAATGAGGTAGTCATTGAATCTAAATTATTGCCTGTGAATGATAATGACAAAGTGCAACTTAGGTTCATGATCCAGAATATTCATTTAAGTAATGTTACTGGTGTTTCTGCAGCCACTGATGCGGATAAGACACACTCAGAGACAAAGCAACTGTAAACCGGATAGCAAAACCCCTGAAACTGAGCAATGAACTACTGAAATCAACACCGAATCCACCAGGAGCAAGACTTGGAAAGGATTTCTGTGCAGCAAGTCATACATGATTTTGTGACCAACATTTATTTTATTATTTTATTCTTAAGTTATGCATTGTAGCAAGTTGCTGTAACAATATAAGTTTGCATCTGTGTATATTAAAGTGACTTTATCTTACTTATTAAGGTTTTATTTAAATATTAAATGTGAGAGAACTTAAAACTTAAAGGGAATTGTTCACTCATGCATTTTTTTTTCATTATGTACTCACCCTCATGCCATTCAAAACTCATATGCTGCTAATACACACACTGTCGGTCAAAAGTTTGGAATTATTATGATTTTTTAAATGTTTTTGAAAGAAGTCTCTTCTGCTCACCAAGGCTGCATTTATTTGATCAAAATACAACAGTAATAGCCTATTATGAAATATTATTACAATTTCAAATAGGCTACATGCTTTCTTTGTTATTGTAAAATGTAATTAAGGTCTATTGTTGTGAATAAAGCTGAATTTTTTCAGCCCCATTACTCCAGTCTTCAGTCACATGATTGTGCCTTGAGCTGCAAATCCATATTAGATTTCTGAAGGATCATGTCACGTGACACTGAAGACTGAAGAAATTATGCGGAAAAAATCTGCTTTGATCACAGGAATAAATTATTTTCTTTAAATAGTTATATTTAAATTGCAGTAAATTGTTATAATATTTCATCAGGAGGATGAGAAAGAACATGCAGCCTAATTATTATTCATATTATTATTCATATTCACTAGTAATAATCTGTGATAATTACTGTGTTCAGATTCAAAAAAGTGTTGTCATGTCATCACTGATAGATCAACTGGCCTTTCAGGTTGATTGAAAAAATAACGGCATAATGATTGTTCAAAAATGCTCTAGAAAAGCCTTCACATCATGAGCACCTCTATGAAACCTTAAAATACTACATATGTGACCCTGGACCACAAAACCAGTCTTATGGGTCATTTTCTTTAAATTGAGATTTATACATCACATGAACGCTGAATAAATAAGCTTTCCATTGATATATGGTTTGTTAGGATATGACAATATTTGGCCGAGATACAACCTTTTGAAAATCTGCAATCTGATGGGGCAAAAAATCTAAATATTGAGAAAATCGCCTTTTAAAGTTGTCCAAATGAAGTCATTAGCTACGCATATTACTAATGAAGGGAAATAAATAAAATTTACACCATTGATTTACCACAACTAAACCTTTATTCACACAAAAAAAATCTCATTAAAATAGCCTATTTGTAATGCGATCTGGTCAAACCCATCGGCTGTCGCGCTGCACGGTTTCAGTAAGGTCTAAAAATAGATCGAATGTCAGTTTTTTGTCAAAATTGGGTTTTCATTAAATTATTATTCTATAACATCTTGTCTATCCTCTTTGAATATATCTTGGGGAAATGTACAAGTTTAGTGCAGAAAAATTGCGATTTATAGTGGCAAGCTGAAAAGACTGTCTTACTTTCTCTTTAAGAACACGCACGGAGAGAGAGAAAAAAATCGACATTTTAATCAATGAAAGAAATAAAAACAGATTTGGGAAACAGATTATCAAAACCTGTAATAGGCTATGTCAAATTTCACCATGTGGTGGCTTTTCCCAGATCGCATCACATTTCACCAGGAACATATAAAATATAAGAGATCCACACGAATTTGATCGAATTCGTCGTCTTCCAGGGCATATTCTTTGCCAAGCCGGTCTCTGGACATTCTGTATCATCTTCCCAATCATTTGCAAAAAAATAATTTACTATGTTCGTTACATTATTGCTGTCATTAAAGTTTAAATTGAGCAAACGCGCTATCTCAGAATCCATGGCTTGAACCGTAACCATTGCGGATTGTGTACACTGTGCACGCGAAGAAGTCGCCAGCCAATGAGAGGCGCTGTAGCAGGCCGTTGCTAGGAAGAAAACGTTTTTTTTTTACACGAGAAAGTTTTGTTTTAACGCTCTCTATTGGCTTACTGCTCTAATGACGTTGTGGAGAGTTATGAAACCGAAAGCTGGAAATCTAAGCTTGACAACGATACCAAACTTAGCAGCGAGCGAGTTTTTTTAGGCATGTTTTCTGACTTTTTTTGCGCGATTTTGCTGCATCCACTCACAAAAATATTTTTTATATATATTTACGGTAGGAAATTTACAAAATATCTTAATGGAACATGATCTTTACTGAATATACTAATGATTTTGGCATAAAAGAAAAATCGATCATTTTGACCCATACAATGTATTGTTGGCTGTTGCTAAAAATATACCCGTGCGACTTACGACTGGTTTTGTGGTCCAGGGTCACATATGAAGTTTATTAGAGAAATAACAGCATACAGTGCTTGGAAGGACAGGCCTTTCCTTTGGAAACATCAGATGCTTTGGTAAAACCAGTGAGAAGGAGTGGCTGGCAACTATCCTGACTTGTCACCAAGGGAACAGTAGGGACACAGACTGTACTTTTCCATGAGTCAGCAGAAAAGTTTTCCAGGTATGTGACGGAAGTAGGGCTGATTTCCGGTTCCCTCACAGGCACTGCTGCTTCAGCAGGGCACTGTAGGAAAGATGGCGGCGGCCGAGACTGATCGCGATGCTCCGTCCGCTCTGTGTAGCGAATTCCTCAATTTCTCCGCAAAGGACACCGCTGCGGTAGGCGACAGTTTTATAAAGACTCTGCAAATGCCCCATCCTGATGAATTATGTATATTTGTTGGCGGAAATTGATGCGAGGGCGAGGAATTTTCTGTTTTTCTCTCTCCTCATCTCGGGTTGTTTTGATGAATGTTGTCCTGCTAACGCGCTAACAAGCTAGCCTGTGAAATTGTCACACCTCAAGCTCCGAAACACGCATTTAACACTCCGTTTACATGTGTATTTCTGTAATGTTTCTACACGTTATAAATGCTTTAAATTCTCGCATTTGGTGTTTAACTTATAGCTTTGCTTACAAAGAAATTAGCATTCAAAAAGATCTGTCAAGAGTTGGATAAAAACAACATTGGCTTTGTTCATCATCTTTACGTTTTTGCGTTCTTCTAATAACATTGTCTCACGGACAGCTCTTCTGACACGCTGTTTAAATTGATTTGACACGTAAACTGAGCCTGTCTATTTGTGAATATGTTCTGCATTTCTGTAAAAACATTAGAATGAGCTGTATTTCTGGTTTTGAAGAATGTTGTGGTCAACAAACTAAACATTCATTTATTTGAGATATTCCAGTTACGTGTTTGTTTTTCATTTTTGCATATCGGCTTACCCACTGTATTACCATGCCACGTCTATCTGATAAACACAAGTAGGGTTGTTTTTACAATGTAGCACAGACGGTGGCTGTTTAAAACCACATACAATACCTCAATTTGTCGTGGTTTGTATTGTCTGATAGACTGAACGACAGCAGTGCACATTATATCCTGACAATATTAGACTCTATTAATCACCATGTGCATGAAAACATGGATCATTTTGTGTTATAGGTGTTATAGTAAAACTACAATCTGATTGACAATCTCAAATCAACTCATGCATATGGTGAATTATCTGAAAAGAGATGCTGGATTGTTTGGCTATATGCTCTAGCACTAAATCCAGGTTAGTAGGCCGATGTAGACAGTGACAGAGATTGCCAAGTTCCGCTTACTGTGCATATGTAATCCCTGTGTTTCCTTTTAGCATGTGATTGTGGCACATACCTCCTGTTGGACATCAGATAGGTTGTTATTACAGTATTTTCCATAGGAACACATAATTGCATAATATAGTTACAAAACCTAGTGAGCTTACTACATGTATGTCTGTCTTCTAATCTAAGGCATGCATACTTTTTTGTGCAAATTAGTATATGTGGATACATGAATATGCAAATGAGCCCCGCCTCCACTCACTCATACAGACTCGTCTACAAGTAGATGTATTAGTATGAATCACTCTCTACAACGTCAGACACATAACGGAAATTAACACGATTAGCCTGGACTATGTTATTAAATAGCTAATATTATGTTGTTTATGTTACATAAACCATGTTATGTTCATCATCTCAGAGTCAGAAAGCTGCCTTCTAAAAACAGCATTCTTAGAAACAGTTTGAACAACTTAAAATATCAGTGGAGAAAGGCATATAATTCATCATTTAATACATCGCAAAATACATAATTCACCCGTTATATTGCTAAATGTACCTGAATATTCATATCAACAGAAAAATATACAGAATAACCTGGCTTCTCATGAGACTTCCTCTGCTTTTTTATAGTTAAAAATCTGTAAATTTAAATGTAAAAAGTCACTGAGTAGCTGATTTGAAGATTTAGTAATAAAAAAAATGAAAAAGTTAAACATTACATAAAGTGGCAGGTCTAATTATTTTGCATTTCCACTCCAAGACATAATACAGCTTATTTGACATACTGTATCAGATTGTTTTGTTGTTATTACTGTCAATGACAACTAATTCAATTGCTTATTTAAATATGGTTGTTGATCTAGAAACTTTGCAATATGTAGTTAGCAGTAAAATTTCACTCCCATTATAATCTAGAGACTTCAGCTAGCAACATTTTTTTGTCCGAAACAGCAACTTTCAGTTTGGGGCTGAAATGGTTTTGAGGGGCTGAATCAGTGACGGAAACAGATGTTTCTGATGGTGATGGCTGATGGCACATTGTCACTGTGTTAGCATCTTTTTCGAGCACACACAACGTGGATAAATTACAACAGTTAAACATGTGTGGACACTTGCTCTGGATTGACAATATTAATTTCTTGATTTTAATCAGTAATGGTATGGTTTTTAAATCTAAAAAGTATTTGCTGCTTTCTGTTGATGCGTAACAAAACTTAACTAAACATTTGTAGCGTGCCTGCCATCCGATAATCACAAAAAGCTTAAAGCACAAAATCTTGTTACTTTTAATATGAAGCAAAGTCTCATCTGAAAAATTCTGATGATTTCATTATGAAATTCAAACAATAGTAATTTTAGTGCTGTTTAATACGGTTTGACAGATCACTGTAATGCCTCAGTTCAAGCGCACATGAACCAATCTCCTCATCACTAGGGTTGGGTATCGTTCACATTTTAACCGGTAATTTGGTGCCTTTTTTTGTGGTAATTTAGGCATGTTTACCTCAATAACTGTAAAGAAATGAATTTAGTAGAAGTGTTATTGACATTATGGCAGAGCTGGCTTGGTCGCTGACTGCCATTGTCTGTGATGCTTGAATATTAATAAAAACAGCCATTTTAGTAATAATACAAAAATAAATTCGATGAAATGTTTTGTTTGCCACAAATTCTGTGTTGTGAATATTCTAGTAATCAACATGTTTGCAAACTTCTAAATAAAATGAAAAATAGTCATTATTAGTCATTAGTAATTTGATTAAATGGTTTATTTAATGTAATTTCCACAAAAAATATCCATATTGTAATGTCTGCTGTATAATCTAGAAAATTTAATTTGGTCACACCACACACAGAGCTGCACGATTAAAAGATTGAGATCTCGATTTAAACACCCATGCAATCTTATTCCTAACGACAGCGATTCTTCTGTCTATTAAACCTTTGAACAAACACACCACAACATTCAAATCTGTGTTCACGGCACACTGCTGCTGCACAGAGACCGCAGTTATCATGTTTAGGTAGCAGTCTTTTCAACCTCACCGTATCATTATTTCTGTTACAAATATTCTATCACAGAAGTACTGGGATCAAAGTTTATATTTCAGATAAACACTGATGTCTACGGTAGCAACCAAAATGGTGCAAATCCCCGATTTAAAGCTACACTGTGTAACTTTTTTACTTTATTCTTAGCTAAAAACACTTAGTTCTTTTAAAAATATATGTGCTCATTAATGTATATTTACTTCGTTCAAGTAATAAAGTATTCTCGTGAGTGTATAATATGCCATTGAAAATACATACGGGTAAGGGGTTCTAATGTCGGTCGCCATGTTGCCCCTCCATCTTGAAAGTACATTAGCCCAAGAGGGACAGCTTCGTCTATCGCCTATCACTTGAAGGAACACTCATGGACGAGGTCGAACTGGAAGCCATGTTAATCTTGGACTACATTGGCCACCGTAGGAGTTAAACCGAAATCGGAATTGAGAGGAACAGAAACTAATATTCACTGGATGGTCATATACCTTTTCGCCGCTAGATGGGGTAAAAATCACACAGTGTAGCTTTAAAGTAACTTGGTGGTTCAAATAACGATTATATCGATTACTCCTTTGTGCCACCACGTGGTGACAAGTGAAAAAAAAAACGCTGATTCATCCAGTTATGAAACGTGAAGTATTTGAATGAGTCATTGAATCATTCATTCAGACCGAGTGTTTGTTTTAAATATGTCAGATTAATTAAACATTTTAAATAGACCTCAGCAATTCATATTTTGTCTGAACCTCTAGTAAATTACGTTAGTTGTCGGAGAATCTTGATCTCAGTTTGAAAATATAAATAAAAATCGTGATTCTCAGTGTATCCACAATCGTGCAGCTCTAACCTCACACTTCTAGAACAAACACTGTGTTCTGCCTAGTACTTGCTAAATATAAACTTTGTTGAGAAATGTTTTAAATAACTGGTAGTCCTGTAAGGTCATGCAAATATAAAACAGTAGATGCAGCAATGCAGTCAAACACTGACTACTAGTGTTCCTTTTCAAACCTGACCTTTGTCCTCCTCATCTATTTACCTTGCTTTTGTTTTTTTCAATCTCTATGTGTCTGCTTTCACACTGTAGCACTAATTGACTAAATTACTTTATTCACAGATTTAAAATGATTAAAGTAAAAGGCTGCATATCTAATATTCAGAGAGTTGTGTGTTAGGGCTCGGAGAAAAAATCGATTCACCTAGCTATTGCGTTTTTTTAGATTACAGAATCGATATTAATTCAAATAAAATTGCTTTATTTTCGTCCTTGCTTATAAGTTAGCCACTTTTGTCCCAACAGAGGATGAAATGTGTCGTTATCTATGAGTGTTAAAGTGACGTAATTTCCCTTTCACGTGGACGTGTGATAGTGACGCGAGACTGAAAGCACTGAAGCTCTCGCGCCACTCGATGCAGAGAGAGACAAGACAATAGAGCTGCACGATTAATCTTTAAAAAGACTGATCTGGATTCAAACATCATCTTCCATTTCATCTGTCTATTAAACCTTTAACAAAATCATATCGCAACATTAAAATATGCGTCCCAGAGAGAGTAGTCATGAAACCCCATTCTTTTCAACCTCATAGTATCATTATTTCTGTGATGCAATAGTTCAAATTATCATAGAAGTACTTTGACTTTGAGTTCAAATATAAACACTGATGCAATAGAATAGAATAATAAAAATAGAGTAAATCAGCTTTTGATAGAAACTTGGTGCTTAAAGTAACACTAAGTAGTTTTTCAACCTTCATAATATATTTCCAAGACCCTTGTGATGGTACATCGACTTAAAATAAGTTAAATGACTCGTCTGCCATAGCCTGGCGGGGTCTGTATCGCTTTTACTGGCACTATGTAACTTCGGGGTTCGGGTAGGAACCCGTGCACAAAAACAACTACAAAATTCGACTGCTTTACGTCAAGCGCTACAATAGTCATTATTTTGTTTTTCTTCGTTTCTGATGTCGCAATACATCATCCTTTCATGAAATCATGTAACATACTCTACCTTGTCTGTGGACATCGTTCATTCTAAAGCCGGTGCTGGATAAACAGCGAGCGTGCGTGTGACGGTAGGCTAAATTATTTACGACAGCAGCAATGGACAATTTCGTTTCCAACCAGTAGGGCGACCGAAGAGGAAAAGTTACTTGGTGTTACTTTAAAATAACGCATTTATTGATTACATTGCTTCGCCATTAGGTGCCGACAACTGACTGCTAAAAAATGTTAGTTATTGAATCATTTATTCAAGAGAATGTATTACTGTATGATACTGTATGATCGCAATATCGAATCACAATTCTTAAAAAAATCGCAATACATATCATATCGGCACCCAAGTATCGTGATACTATCGAATCTGGAGATAGGTGTATCGTCCCGGCCCTATTGTATGTCTCTCTCTAATATTTGACCCATCTGTCCACAGAAATGGCTACAGGTGAGCAACCTGCCCAAAGAGGTGTACCAACACCTGGCTTGCTACGTCCCCAAGATCTACTGCCTGGGCCCCAACCTGAACCCCCAGAACGAGGACCTGCTGGCTCAGCTGCTGCTGCAGGGCCCGCTGGAGTGGTACCTGTGCGGGGAAGAGCCGTCCCTGGGGTTGGCCAAGCTGGAACAGAACAACCAGCCCTCACAGCTCTGTGGTCATGTGTTTAAAGTGGGAGAGCCAACGTATTCCTGCAGGTACACTGTCAACACTTCATCATCATCTCTTTCTGGTCCACCCAGAGAAGGGTGTTGATTCTCATCTCGTCTGCACCCACAATTACTCTCAATTCATTTGATGTCAAAGGCATTAAAACAAGTGAACATGGCTCACTGTCTATTGCCTAGACAGATGATTTAGTGGGTTTTATGTCTTTATTTATTTTTCCCATGCGTGTGCTGTTGTAGCCACCTGACCTGGGATAGTGTGGGTCACTGTGTTCCCACAGACGTGGAAGTCTTGTCTGAATTGGGTCAGGTTGCTGTTAGGTTAAGTCCTTTAGGCAAGATCACTGTAAGCCGGCTAAGAGGCCGGAGGTGACTGGAGTCTGGACTGTTCTGCTCTGTTTCTTTGAGAAACAAATGAAAGGGCTCACACAGATCCCCAATGCTTCATCACGCTGGCTTTATGAGACTGCAATCTGATCTGACTGATGTCAATGTTGTGTGAAATATATCTCGCATCCTAAGAATTTGTGCAGATCTTTTTACAATCCTGTCATGTAATGTTACTGGCTCTGATCCAAAACTCCAGTGATCTGCTTTGCTGTCTACATAGGCTACATCTTGTCCAGCCAATGGAGCTTCATAAAGCTTCATTCAACCAGGGCTGGGTGATTTAAAAACAATACCAATAACAATTATATGGTGTTATTGTTGATGATTTTTCAGCCTTTTCACGATATTCATTAAATCCTTTATTGATGTTTGCTCTGAAATGTGATTTTGAAATGAAAAGGGTGATTATTTTATTATTATTTTTTCTCGTACACTAACCATTTGTACGCAAGAATTTGTGTCTAATATAAGTGCAAAAGTCAAGTCACTTTTATTTCCATAGCGCTTTATATAATACAGACTGTTTCAAAGCAGCTTTACAGTGATAAACAGCAAAATAACAGAGTTCAATTATGTTTTAAAGGGTACCTATTATGGCATTTAAAATGTTCCTAATGTTGTTCTGGGAGTCCCCAACAACAGTTTTCCAAGCATGAAATGACAAAAAACACTTTTGTTGTCTTATAATATGCATTTATTTTTACCTGATTTGCTCACCGACTCCCATATGAATCGTTTAGCGAGTCATTTTTCCAAACCCTGCCTTTGCGTGACGCTAATCTGCGGTGATATGTTAGCTACCATAGCCCAAAGGAGTGACACCGAGCCGACGGGGTGTCATTGGTTGTTGCGTGAAATCTTACCCAGATACAATAGTGCTATTTTCTGATTGGCTAACAACACCAGACGAACAACACCAGAGGAGACGCGCTTGATTTCTGCCGGTTTCACAGTGAGAGCGGCGCGGCCAGAGTTTTGGGCACTGCGGCATATTAAATATATTACAAATAGTTTTTCAGCGTGAGAAATACAATGTGTGGCGGGAGAGCGTGACAATAGACCGAAATGAGTGACTGTCACGCTCAATGCGTGACACTTGAGAGCCCTGCACTTCACATTTCAATACAATTGACATTGAAGACCTAGAAGCTGCGCTGTGCGTACACAACACACAAAATAATTATTGAGCATGATACATAAAACATAAAAGCAACAATTAATATTAATAATACTTACAGGTTGTGATTCGGAGAAGGAAGCTGATCCAAATAAACTCGGTACTGAACCTTCCTTCAGTATCAGCCGGCACGCAAATTCATACTTTATAGCATTTAGGTTTGTGAAGCAATCATCTTCAAAATGACGCGAACACAGAACAAGGTTCGGCTACACTTCTGTGGTATAGTTGTATATATGAACTGTAGCCACTTAGTCTTCAAATGCTCCTCACTGGGCAGATGAAAAAAGTTTGCTTTTGCGTCGCACTTCAAAACACAGCAGCGTCTCGTCGACATGATGTTAGTTTTCCCTGGCGTCTCCGAACACAATAAGTGGGCGTATCTTATTCATATAACTTGCACAGGTGACGTCATAAAGTTAGAGAAAAAGTATCGTTCGTCGAACGATTCATATCAGCGACTCAGTCGACTCTTACAGTGTGTGTTTTTCAGCTGAGGTCTGTTTAATGTTGATTAAGTTCAGTTCAATAACTATATAAAGTTAATCAAATATGAAATGTTCAATTCATCTATAAAGCAGCTCTGCAGAAAACAATGATGTCAGTTCACTTTCTTATCTAATACTATCAGTAATAGTATGTACTATACTGTCAAATCAATAATAAGCAACAGTGAGAAGAAACCCTAATGCTACCATTTGTAACAATCTTTATGTTAATAAATATGAATTTATATATTATATATATATATATATATATATATATATATATATATAAAATGAAATTTGTTTGTTGATTAAACTATTGTTTAATTAAATAAAACTTGAATTAACAAGATCAAAGAAAAGTTAGAACTTCAAATTGAACTTTTGTAATGACACATTGGTTATTAACTTTTAAATGACTCATTATGCAAACACACGAGAAGAGTCTCTGCATAAAAAAGACCCACGACTGGCAGATCAACGTTGTGCTGCTACATTTCTCTTCATACTTTAAGAAAATAAATAAATTGAATGTTACAATGAACTGTGACCGGATGATTGACATCAGTTTAAATGGTGACAGGATGCATGTAATGAAGTGACAGAGCGGTCCGTTAAAGATGTAATTATGATGAAGTAGTATGTCTTAAAGCTTGCCTACTCTTTTGCTATCCACTTAAAAGTATGTAAATTTTCTTCACAAAAACAGTACATATTTTTAGGGCATAGTATAAGTAGGCGAATCGGTATGCAGCAAGAGAGCTATTCAGTTGCAGTGTGTTCTGGGAATGTGTTACGATGCATGCCATGAGGAATCTTAATGACAGCATAATTTTGCTAGCATTTATAACAGCCTTCATTTGTGTGTCTATGCTACCTGTTTGTTTGTAGACCGCTCACTGGGGTTTTAACAGCTGCTATCCTTCTGTTTAAGTCATTTACATGTGATATTTTTTCTCCTTATCAGGGAGTGTGCGGCGGATCCGACCTGTGTGCTGTGTATGCAGTGCTTCTTAGGCAGCGTTCACAAAGAGCATCGCTACAGGGTAAGAGGGAACGAGATGCACAGTGGCCACTTTAACAATCTTAAACATCGCACTCGGGTATGTCAGCATGCTGGTGTGACAGTCGCAGAGAAAGTGCCAGACACCAAGTGTATGGACCCGTCTGCACTAGTGCCATGTGGACCCTGACTTCTCCCTAACAAATCCTGTCCACTGTAAAGATTGTTGTTATGGCTCAACCTGGAACTTTTTTAGCATTTACAACTGAAGTGTGTGACTCATGGTACAGTTATTTGTAAAGGTTACATGACTGATGGGGCTGTTGTGTCTGTGAAGAGAAATCAATCAATCTAACACAGTTAACTGTCCTATAATTTAAGGACTGTTTCAGTTTGACCCTTTTTGTAACCATTTTGTTTGAAATGAGACCTCTTCATTTAAAAATCACCTTGACACCAGCTGATCAAGAGCCATTGGAAAATAAAATGTCTCTCAGAAAAATGGCTCACAGCAAAAATATACGTGAACCATGATTTGAAGTGGGATGTTTTAACAATTATACTAAAAGGCCTTTTACTTGCTGTAAAGTATCAATCATACGACAGAAGGCATGTAATGGATTGTGCGCAGCAGTTTTGTCAATACATTTTTGATCATGTTGATCATTTAGAGGCCATAGAAATTTGCATAGCAAATACATTACAGTAGGCTTTATAGGGTGTGAAAAAAGTGTTTGTTTTAAGGAACACTAGAGCAGACAGTCATGTGTGCTGATTCATGACTTCATGACAATGACATGTCTGTTGTTTATAAGATACAGATATAGGAGACTTGAGATCTTTGTGCTCCCTGTAGATGACCACCTCAGGAGGAGGAGGCTTTTGTGACTGTGGCGACACAGAGGCCTGGAAGAAAGGCCCTTACTGTCAGAAACACGAGCCCAATATCAGTGACTGTTCCCAGAAGGTAAGAGACCTCTTCCTCCGTGAACCCGTTGTAGAATAGGCCATTCCCGGATGACACGTTTTTAATACTAGGAGAAGAAGATTCTGTCAAAACTCTTTATCATTGAAACATGTTTTATTAGATTGTGCTGGTTTTAACCCTGTGAGAAACCTTTTTACTCAGTTAACTCTTTTGAAGAAATATAACAAAGTTAAACCAAATATAGGTTTAGAGTGTAAACACAACTGATGTAGTTTTACCATGAATTTTGCAAGCCACAGAAGCTGGCATGGCATTAAAAACTGTGACAGTCTTACAGGAGGGATGGGAATAATGAGGCATTTAATGATCCCAATTCTGCTTGCGCTCAATGACCATTTATGGAGCCACACGTCATCAAAGTCATCAGGGGTTTGATTTTTCCGTATTTATACTGATTTCTGTGTTTTTTAACCTGGGATCCACATTAACTGTTAATCTGACTGTATGGATGCTGAAATTACCACAAACTATCTAATACCATTATTTCATGTATTGGGTGCTTCTGTATGCGGTATGTCCATCAAAACTCTGTAATCTGCAAGTACTGTAAGTTTGGGTCGCTTATAACTTGCATTTTAAAAACTTGCGCCAACCATCTTATATGATGTGTAATGAGAAATGTTTACATGTTGTCAACAAAAGAGACAATAGGTCTCCCTGCTCTATGATTTAATGTTGGAAAGCACAGAAATTAAGACAGCCATAAACGGTAGTATTGTAGTTGTATTGTTGTTCTGTAAAATAACCGTATTAAAATTGTTTTTTTTAATGTCTCTAATATATGTCTTTAATTTTTATTTCAGTTTTAGTCAGTTTATGATAATTTAAACTCATTTCAGTAATCATTTCTAATTAATCTAATATTTTATTTAATTTCAGCTTTTAATTGCTGAAAATGATTTTTAATAGTTTTATTTGACAATAACAACCCATCTTGTTTGGCAGGATCCGTTGGCTAATCTTTCTGCTGAGATGATCGCTCGCACGTATAATGTTTTCGCCATCATTCTCAAATATGCTGTGGACATGCTCACCTGGGACAAAGAAGACGAGCTACCTGAAGGCCTCGAGCCACCGTAAGATATATAATCACATGTCCCTTAAATGATTTTTTCCCCAATCAGAAGATTTGGGAATTTTTAGCCTTTGGGTGGGAGAAAACCCCATTCTAGACCCTCATGATCATCCATCATGCATGTGATGTTTTTGAAAGCTGCATGTTAGTATATTAGGAGATGTGTAACTTGCTTATGTCCTTCTGAAGGGCCCGTGGAGACACGTACTACTGCATGCTGTTCAATGATGAGGTCCACACGTACGAGCAGGTCATCTACACACTACAGAAAGCTGTGAACTGCACTCAGAAAGAGGCCGTCAGTTTCGCCACCACGGTGGACAGAGATGTAAGAGCCAGCTTAACCTGCTGTTAGTTCACCTGCCAGAGCTACAATTCAGGCTTACGGCTCTTGCTTTTGTTCACTGATTACTTCTGTTCACTGTATTCAGGGCAGGAAGTCGGTTCGCTTTGGGGACTTTCAGTTTTGTGAGCAGGCCAAATCTGTTATTGTGGTAAGTTCTCTGCAATCACAAATCCCATCAGTTTCCCTCAGATGTGGAAATCGTTTGGGTTCTGTACTTTTTTTACTGAGAACTTTTTCTTGTTAGCTAGGGCATTCAATTAAGTTTTATGAATGAATCCTCCCCAATTTGCATATCAGTTCAGCACCAGGCTATGACACATGATTCACAAACAAGATTGTTAGTTGTTTTTTTAGACAAACTTCACTATTATCATTGATGCACCAAAATTTCGAGATGGTTCTCACTGCGGAACATGAAATCCACGGGGAGGAGTCGGATCCAGATCTGACTCCTCCCACCTTACATACACCTAAAGCTACACAACTCCACCCCCTGATCACTAAACCCACCCCTAATCCCTAAACCCAACTCTAATCCTACCCATCTCCACCCCTTGGATCTTGATCCGACTCCTCCCCGTGGATCTCATGTACTGCATTGAGGTGCTACTGAAAATTTCGCCAAAAAGTGTCAGCTTGCATATCTGACAGTTTTATCCCAAAATCCATACAATAAATAGCATTTGATGCTCGCTTCAGTTTAAGCGGCACATGAACCAATCATCTCTTCCTCTTTACTACTAGTTATATCACATGAATGAACATCAGAAGGTATGTTGAGAGAAACAGTACACTTTAACATGTCTCATTTAATCACTCAATCAGTTTCAACTGTAAAGAGACATCAGTAAGACATCTTGTAATATGTTATGTAATGTGATTACATTACATACATGCAGAAATTAAAGCATCAGTAATTGTTCTTGTAAATGTAGTTTGTTCTTGAACCTCTTGGTACACATGTTTTTCAGAGGAACACGAGTCGTCAGACGAAACCTCTGCGGGTTCAGGTCATGCACTCCTCTATAGTGGCTCATCAGTGTTTCGCGCTCAAAGCTCTCAACTGGCTCGGACAAATCATCAGATACTCAGGTCTGTCTCTGCATCTTTCTCTCTCAATTCCTCTGTTGTTTCCCTTTGATTCTTTCCTTTTAATCACTTCTGTAGAAGTCATATTATTTAATTTCTGCTTTGTCTTGTGCAAAATCAAACTTTCTAATCTTATCCATTTAGCAATTACCATACATTTAAATTTTACAGCTGTTTATTTAGCTATTTTGCTATGATTCCAGTAATCTTAAGTTTATCCTGGGCTTGAAGCTAACTTTTCTCAGATTGAAAAATTAGGAGCGCAGTAAGATCTTTAGGAAATGTATTAAAGTGTGTCTTTCCTTAATAAAAGAGACATTTATAAGCAAAATTATTTAATTCATTTCAATGCAAAAAGTACAGGGCAATTCCAGCGTTATGGACGTGACCTTTGCAGTCGAAATTTGAAACATAATTTCTCAGAAAATGCATTTAATACCAATATATTGAAATGTCTGTTTATTTATCCATAATCCCTTAATAAAGTAGTACAGGCATTAGAAAAATATCAGTCTACACATGCATTTTATATTTAAGATGAGGGAAATACACATTCGTTACGGACGTGACAAAAAAAGTTTTAAGTTGTAACATTTTTTAGGAATTCTGTGAATTACACTGCGCAAACCAAAAGTAATACTACCCACCGAATGCAGAAGGGTTTGATCTCCACATAACATAAAATATTCTATTTATTTTTTATTATTATTTTTTATTATTGCATTTGAGGAAAAAAAACAATATTACGGGCGTGGCAGTTCTCCGTTACGGACATGACCGCTCTGAAAACGGCACTAAAAGACTGCTTTAAAACTTTCACAGAGATCTCAAGCAAGCATTTAAACCACCAAATATCAAGGAATGTAATTTAATGCAAAAATTAAATTTCTCTTTAGGCCTACTGTAGGCTACTATACGTGTGGTAGCCATTAAAAAAAGCGCATCTAGTTTCATGTTTATGTTTAAATAATGTTATTTTTTTTTATTTCATCCATGTGGATTATATGAAAAGTGAACAGCATGAGTAAGATAGGATCATAAGATGTGCAATATATATCGGGAGACATATGGAATAGGTCAGGACGTGATTTCAGCCACTTTATCAAGTTTTGTAGAAAGCCTTTCTTTAAAGTGAAATTGGTTTTGTATAAATTGTAGTCAACGTTTCATCAACCAATTGCCTGGATTTAATAAATAAGCAAATATAGCAGACAATATAATCAGGGCATGGGAGGCGCCGGTGCGATCACTTGAACTGGAGCTCGTCTCGTAAATGAACCGGAACTCAGTGTATAAGCTACTAGTATTATATGTCGTTGTTTAAAAAAAACTTTTGTTACTTTATTCGCACACGTGCACCTAAATACATTTTACAGCTCGCACACATCTATTTTTATTCACAAATGCGAGTGAAATGCTCGCACTGTCGAGCCCTGTTATCAAAAGGCATCTATCAGTTTCCTCGTGTTTAATAGAGCAGTGTGCTCTGAGTCAGCGTTTGCATCTGCGTATGTGGTGCCAGCTGTAGTGAATCAGTGCCTGAGTGTGTTCCTGCCGCCCAGCAGATGCTCTGAGGAGGATCCTGTGTCAGGTGGGACTGCAGCGCGGGCCGGAGGGAGAGAACTCTTCTCTAGTGGACACGCTCATGCTCTGTGACTCCAAGATGTGGAAAGGTGAGTGAATGCGTTTGCTGACATCAGCTCTCCTGAGATACTGCAGCACTGCAGAAACACACAGCACAGTGAATGACATGAATACATTTACAGCTCACAGTTCACCTCAAAATAAACACATGGAAAAATGAAGCATATTTTAGGACAATTAAAGTTGCCCCTGTTATGCTATCTTAAAAGTTCCTAATTTTGAGTCTCCTGAGGTTTATATCCATCCAAGGTCAAAAAGCACTTTAATTTTCTCATAATATACATTGCAGCATCACCTCTTTTCTCACAGTGGATTCAGTAAAGGATAAAGGATTCAGTCTCTCTAAACTCCTCCTTATGAGAGCCTACTCTGCTCTGATTGGTCAGATGGCTCAGTCTGTTGTGATTGGTCGACCGCTTGCAGTGCGTGGCGTAAACTTAAATGCCCATTACCATTTGAATTTCAGCTCTGGAGGCTTCCTCAGCACTTGTATACATGAACAGTAACGATGGCGTCGGTTTTACTGTATCAATTACCGGAAGTGCAGCAAAGTATTTTTGCTTTCACAGCACAGAAAACTGCATCTTCTCTACATTTCAGTGTGCTGATATAACGCACAGCAGTATCACACGGCTACAAGTGTGAAGAGCCAGCGGCAAACTCTGGCCGAGATGAAGCTGTTCTCTGCGGGTACATAAGCGCTGAACGGCCACTGACATCCTTGAGCTCGCATCTGCGAAAGCGTCTAGACAGATTGTAAAATTGGTGCTATGATTATCAATAGCCGCGCTTCCACTGCCGGGCCAGGGCCGAGCCATGCTAGTGCGTGCCAGGGCCAGTCGCGTTTCCACTGTCACTTCCGGGGCTTGATCGGGGGTTACTCGGGGCCAACGGCCAGGATTTCTGGCCCGTCGAATACCTTGGGCCAAAGCAGGCCAGCGCGGGCTAGAGGCGTGCTCAAGGTAAAAGGCGGAGTTTATTGGTGTTACGGAACGTTATGATCTGAAGCAAGATGCACATTTCACTGTTTTATATCGCGCAAAATAATCGCTGCTCGAAATGGAGAATCGCCTGTACTGGTCTGTCGAAGATACCAAAGCTCTTCTGAGAATTTGGGCAGAAGAAAGGGTACACCGTCAATTTGACGGCGTGTGAAGAAACGAGGACATTATAAAATACATCGATGCTGAACTTTCTAAGCTAAGCATTCAGCGAGCAACGCTTCAAGTTCAGGAAAAAATAAAAAAGTTGCGGGCGCAGTATTGTACAAGGCGATTAAAATGCACAATGGACAAAGCGGAGCTCAGAAAAGGAACTTTCCAAGGTTTGACTTGATGGACGGTGTGCTGGGTCACCGTCCCTCTGTTAGTGGCGACTCGGGACACTATTGCAGCCACGGCCGGTTAGTTAATATACATGCTATCTTCCTAACTTAAAAAATAAATAAATTCATAATACCCGCTGAAATGGGTTGGGTTGTATGACGTTTGATCCAGAAAGGCGTGTTAGGGGCGGGGTTTAGGGCAGCGCTGTGGGGCTACTGGCCCGGCAGTGTAAACGCGAGCCCGGTGCTTGAGGCCCGAGGCCACTGGCTCGACTCGGCTCGCTGTTAGCCCTGGCCTGGCAGTGGAAACGCGGCTATTGAGTCACATATTTAATGTCTAAATAACTACATTCTCGCCTGAAAACCTCTTATAACTACATTTCATGACACAAAAGTAGTATTTAAAAAATATATATTGTGGATTTGCTCGACCGCCATGACATTCGCCGCAAGTGGAGTGATACAAACTTTCCAGTGCTGATACGGTGTGAAAATCTCACCGCTGGAAAAGGCTCTCAGCCAGTCAGATTCGAGAACCAGAAAGAACTGTTGTATATATTATTTTTATATTATATTACAGACTGCATAAAACGTTATATTCGAAAAAGCATAATTAGGGCACATTGTGAGATTTATTGACTGACAAGACTGATTTTCCTCTAAAGTCTCTTTACTGTAATGTGTCTTTCTGTTTTTTATTCTCAGTTGACTGTCTTTACATTCAATTGAAAAAAATCCTACAATACAATATTTTAAATCAACATATTGTTATTCATTTAATTTTAATAAAATTAAGATTTTATTGCACTAAAGTAATGATGATTGGGATGGAAATTTGATTAATTGTCATTCAAAAAAACAAAACAAATAAATCATATAGATTCCTTAAATCAAAATGCAATTTAGGGCACCCTTTTACAGTGACCTTGTTCACATATCACATGCACTATGTACATTACATAATAATAACAATAGATTATGCATAATTACAGGAAACTGACTCTAAACTAACCCCACAAGTACTTGTTGTTCATTAATATTACTTAATAATTCAGTGCTTACTTTTATAATTACGCTGTGACAAGGACATTTTCAAATAAAGTGTAACAGTAATGTCTTGTTTGTTTCTTTTTTTGGGCGGATCAAATGTGACTGAGACATGTTCTTGCCTGGTTTTGTGAGATTCGCCCAGTTAAGCTCATGCTGTACCTAACATTGTGTTCCTGCAGGAGCGAGAAATGTTTACCACCAGCTCTTTATGAGCAGCCTACTCATGGATCCAAAGTATAAGAAACTTTTTGCCATCCAGTTTGCGAGGGTAAGACTTCCATTCACAATCACACAGTGCTTATATTTATTGACAGTAAAATATCAGGGGCTGTATTACAGGAACATCCTAATCTATCTGGTTACTAACCGTGATAGTTTAACTTAAGAAGAAGACCTTTTTCATATTTCAATATAGGACGTTTCTGTAGTACAGCCCAGAACTTAATCTGTAGGCCATGAAGCCCCAAAAAAGTGGTAAAAAGTTAATGCATTTACCCACCAGCATTCTCACATACATTCTCATGCTTTCTGAGGAATGGAAAGAGTCGGGAAAATAAACATTACAATTTATAAAGCAAAAATATCATAAATGTAACACATTGCCACAGGGTTTACGCTTTCTGGGACTCCATGACAACCTGTATGTTAAAGGAATAGGTCACCCAAAAAATTATTTTTGTCATCAGTTGCTCACCCTCATGTCATTCCAAACCCAAAAGACTTTTATTCAACACTAATGAAGATAACTTTGAAGAAAACTTCAAAAAGTTCATAAAAACATTGTTGAAGTATTCCATATAAATTGAGCAATTTAATCCAAATGTTTTTAAGAGACACATGATGAACAGATCACATATAAACATTGATGAACACACATAAATACATCTGCCAAACTCCCTTGACTCTCAAGAACAAAACCTCATTAGTTTGAAATGAGGGTTAGTAAATGATGATGATAGCTTTTTCTTTTTTGGGTGAACTGTCCCTTTAAATATTGTTTTTATAGTACATGATGTAGAAGGAACGTTCTGGCTCCAAATTACAAGTTCAAATTACTTAAAATTGCTTTAATGCTGTACCACTGAAACTCTATATAGGCCAAGGCAAATAAACATTAAAATGCACAAAATTTTAAAATCATTTCCACAAAACTTTAGAAGTCTAGCATAAAAACGATTTCCTTCTAACTATTCATATAAAAAGATGTTCTGTGATAATCAACGAAAATGTTAGATTGTAGATGGAGTTTAGACTTGTATTGTTTCCACCGGCATGGCCAGAATATGTCAAGTCTGTGATTCACACTAGAACATCCAGTTCACTCAGTTTGATTCAGCTGATCTGTGAGGATAAGAGAGTTTGAGTATCCAGCTCCTGTTCAGTGAGGGGAATCGTCTCAGAGAGAGAGAGAGAGAGAGAGAGCTTTAGTAATAGAGAGCGATACTTTGACTTGGCGTATTACTGTATCTGTCTTTGGTTGGCTGCTCGCTGCAGGCCTCCAGCTGACCGCTCGCTCTGTGACCGCAGGAAACCTGTCTCAGCACTCCGGTGTAGGGCCCTATCAAATCCCCTTTGTTTTGCCTCAGTTTTAATGGTTAAATTAAATGTAAGTAATCAAAAAGCATGTCTAATTGAAATCATGAAACTTAAGTTATTTAACATTTCCTTTTAAAATTGAACAAATAAAATGTTTAGGGCCATATGAAATCAGTTTTATTTTTGTTACAAAATTCCATTTAATTTTCCAATTTAAAGTCCCATTTTTTAGATTTATTTATTTTTTGTTTTAATGCTTTAATCAAACTGTAATAATCAAAAGGCATGTCTAATCAATTAAATTCGTAAAACTTGAACAATTTCCTAACTTATTAAAAAAAATTGCCCTATAAAATATTATTATCATTTTTTCCAGAAATTCTGTTTAAATTTTTTCTTGGTTCATGATTTAATACAAATGTATTATCAATTATCGTATGAAATCATTAACATTAACATTTTAATTAATCGTAAGATGCAATCAAATTAAAATGTAACAATTTCTTATATGTTGGTAAACAAAGTGTTGCACAGCAAAGGTTTACTATTAACATTAAAACAAGGAAGAAAAAAAATGTGTGATGTTTCTTAAAAGTAAAGTTTTAATTCTTGTTATTTTTTGTTACTTTAAGTGCATTCTACGGTACAATAGTAATATATTTGTCATGCATACTTTAAGCCAAACTTTTATTTTGGCTGGTGTTAAGGCCATTGCACACTGAGTCCGAAATTCGCATCCGAAATTTTCGCACGTTAAAAAAAAAAATCGACCTCACGTTATGTCAATCACGCTTGCACACTGCCTCCGAAACTTTCGTCCGTCATAAAAAAATTCGGATCAGGTTCGATTTTCTGCGTTTGTCGCATCCACGACCAGCATTTTGAGAGGTTTTTTGACTATTCAGACCCACCGTACAAGCGAACGACACAATCCAGAATGGCATCTGACAAGTTGATACAGCACAAAGTAGCCTACTGTATGATAAACAAACCTGTATACGGCTGTTCTGTATGCCCAGCGTTTCTGCTGGCCGTGTGTGTGTTTGTGTCTTTTTGGTGGTCTTCTTTTTAATATGTGACTCCAGTATCGCTAGCAAAGCATCAAACTGTTCCATTGACATTCTGAGGTAAATTTTGAATCGCTCGGGATAATTGCGCAACTCCTTGATGAGCTGAAACTCTCCTTCCTCTCGGCACAAGATTGGATGGACCCTCTTTTTTTTCTTTTAAAGAAGAGAGAGGGCAACAAAATCATCCTCACTGCTTGACGAATCCATTTAGTATTTTTTGCGTTTTTTCCCGCAAAGGTTTAATAAATACGCATCGGACTCAGTGTGCAAGGTTTCTGTGCGTGACGAATTTTTAGGCTGATGAACACGAAAAAACGCATACGAAAAATTCGGACTCAGTGTGCAATGGCCTTTAGTGGAGACCTTTGAGTGTCCTTATATAGTGAGACACCTTTTTGTGCTTTAATATTCACAAACACTACTAAAAATATTCTAGTATTTCTTTTTTTAAGTGTACAGTCCTACTTTTGATTGTCATCCACAATTCAGATTCTGAGACATTTCCGTGTTCTGCTGTAAATTCCATTTTTACGACTAGATTCTGCTATTCCGTGTGTGTTTTCCACATCACGTTAATCATAGGGCCCTTCCTCAGGTGTCGCTGACAGGGAACAAAACCTTAAACGACTCTAGAAAGTCTACTAATAAACCAATGTGCATAGTTCAGCTTTAACTCCAGTCCCCCGGCTCCACGCGTGCCGTTCTCAGCACTGAGCTGTGCCGCGGTGTAACTTCAGGCCGTATGTGCCGCAGAGCTGAGAACTGAGTCGGGGGACAGACCTACAGATGGCCCCTGACCTCTGACCCGGAAGGTGAATGTGCCCCCTTCCTTTAGAATTACCAGCGCCTCCAGACAGATTTTATGGAGGACGATCACGAGCGTGTAGTGTCAGTGACCTCTCTGTCAGTGCAGCTCTTCACCGCCCCCACTGTGGTGAGTACCATCAATCCCACACTCCTCTGCTCTCTCTCCTGCCTCTTTCTCCTCTCCTCCGCCGCCTCTGCCACTACCTGCAGAACTATGAGCGCTTGCAGAGCGACTACGTGAAAGACGACCACGACAGGGAGTTCTCAGTCACTGACCTCTCAGTGCAAATGTTCACCGTGCCTTCTCTGGTGAGTACGTGTGAGGAGAGACCGCCTGCCATGAGGAAGAGGGCTTGTTTTGGGGTTTTTGGTCTCTTCTCTCATTTCACCTTTTCTTTTCACTCTTCTGTTGCCTTTTCATCTTCGCATTTCATTTTCACTTTCCTCTTTACTAGTGGTAGCCTGAAATGATTATCAACACTCAACAAATACATACATACATTTAAATTGCACATAAGGCAGTTTTTAGATCAGCATATATGCATGCATGCGATTCTGCTCCAGTTTGTTGTTGAAAGATAAATATTTATGGCTGTAATAACATGAAGATACAGAACAACTTAATTAAATGTATCATGTAAACCAGTTCATTTGGTGCTATAACTAGTAGTAAAGAGGAAGAGATGATCGATTCACATGCTGCATTTATTTTTTTATTTTTTTTTTTATTTTTTTTATTTAACCTTTATTTAACCAGGAATAGTCCCATTGAGTTACAGTAACTCTTCTCCCAGGGAGTCCTGGCCAAGATAGGCGGCCAAAAAAGTTACAAAGAAAAAAACATTAAAAAAGACAGGACAAAAAAAAGAAAAAAAAAATTTACATTACACAACAAATCTCTATACATAGACTTACATATACTGTACATATACAAACAAGACATTTTGTTTAACTTAAGTAAATGCAAACATTATTAACAATTTAAAGGGTACCTAGTTAAAACAATTACACTGTTCAGTCAAAGTTGACTTTAAAAGGTTTTTAAAAATATGAATAGATGGAAGTGATTCTAAATTTAAGGTGCTTTGGAGTTCATTCCAGACATTTGGTGCATATGATGAAAAAGCTTTTTTACCTAATTCTGTTTTTGTTGATGGAATAATTAATAATAGTTTTTTTGATGACCTTGTTCTATAAATACTGTTTTGGTAAGTAAGTAAATTTGAAATGTAAATGGGTAATTTACCCATTAGTGCTTTGCCAATAAAAATCAATAGATGAAATTTTCTTCTGATAGAGAGGGAGGGCCATTGTACAGTTTCATACAGAGTGCAATGGTGAGTCCTAGCTGTTGCATCTGTAATGAAACGTAAGGCAGAGTGATATAATACATCTAGTTTTTTTAATAAAAATGAGGTAGAGTGCATATAAATTAAATCACCGTAATCCAAAACTGTTAAGAATGAACTCTGCACCAACCTTTTCCTTGCAGAATAAGGAAAGCACCTCTTTAATCTAAAATAAAAACCTAACTTAGGTCTGAGTTTTTTTAAAAGGCTCTCAATATGGACCCCAAAAGACAATCTATCATCAATCCAGATACCTAGGTATTTGTAAGAAGTTACTCTCTCTATTGGAGTACCACTTTGTGTTAAAATAGAGAAATCCATACGAGAATGTGAACGTGTAAAAACCATTAATTTAGTTTTTTTTAGCATTTAATACCAACTTTAATCCTACCAAAGATTTTTGTACCTGACTAAAAGCAGACTGTAAATGATAAATTGCTTCCTTCAATGATGTAGCGGAGGTGTACAAAATAGTGTCATCTGCGTAAAAATGAGCCTTTGTTTGATTCAGACCTACACCTAAATTATTTATATAAATAGAAAATAAAATAGGACCCAAAACGGATCCTTGGGGGACACCCATTTTTACTTCTAGCAATGATGAGGTACAGTTATCTAGTGTCACACACTGTGTTCTACCACTCAGGTAATCAGTAAACCAGTTTAGCACAGTGCTACTAAAACCTATGTTTTGCAATCTTTGCATAAGGATATTATGATCAACGGTGTCAAAAGCTTTAGATAAGTCAATGAATAGAGCAGCACAAGACTTTTTGGCATCTAAAGCATTGACAATATCATTTGTAACAGAGGTTTCAGCCGTAATTGTACTGTGTCCTTTCCGGAAACCAGACTGAGTGGAACTTAAAATACAGTTATCAGCTAAAAATTGTTTTAGTTGCTCATTTATTAGAGACTCAAATAGTTTAGACAAGACAGACAATCTGGAAATTGGCCGATAGTTATCTAAGGCCGATGGGTCTCCACTTTTTAATAGTGGTAGGACAAATGCAGATTTCCACGATTTGGGGATAGATCCACTGCATAAACTAAGATAAACATTTGTTTTGTTTATTCATTTATTGTTTGAATTTTATGTTTTAAAATGTACTTTTATATCAAGCCACAAAGCTTATTGCATTTAGTGAATGGTAGATGTGCTACAAATAATGTTTAGTGAAGTTTTGTTCACACATCAACTGAATACAGCATAGACTAAAGATCTTGGTTCATCAAAATGAAAATCGATTAAAAATGAGAAATTGATATTATATCATAATTAATTCTAGTTATGGATTATCATGTTATAATTCATTCTAGTTATGGATAATCATGTTAACCCAGCTCCAGCGTACACACAGCAAACATGTTTACAGCTTATTCACGTTGTGTGAATGAAATGGACACAAAATAATCATCACCGTTTTGGTCATTATTCTTTTTTTGGTCCTCCTTTTTCTTCTTCACTTCCCCTTCTCATCTTCTTTCTCACTCTCCTTACTCCTCCATTTACTGTGCCTTTGTCTTTCTTTTCTCTTCTGTCTCTTCTCCTCTCAATAGAATGTGTATATATATATAATTCCGCCCTAACCACCAGCCCTGTGTCAGTCAGACAGTGAA
Source organism: Chrosomus eos (assembly GCA_036326025.1). Lineage (NCBI taxonomy): Eukaryota > Metazoa > Chordata > Actinopteri > Cypriniformes > Leuciscidae > Chrosomus > Chrosomus eos. The sequence continues at coordinate 34,174,966 of CM070833.1, forward strand.
CGGTGTATCTGATCTTTTCAGGCGCGGATGCTGATCACAGAAGAGAACCTGATGACCACCATCATCCGCACCTTCGTCGACCACCTCAGACACCGAGACCTGCAGGGCCGCTTTCAGTTTGAACGCTACACCGCACAACAGGCCTTCAAGTTCCGCCGAGTGCAGAGCCTTATCGGAGACCTCAAGTAAGATCACGAGCGCGTGTGTGTGGCAATTCCCAGCCGTTATATACATCAAACGGTCATCTCTGGCACCATAAATCCCTAAATGACATAAGTATAAAATAATTTATTGTTTCTTGAAAGTTTTCACACCAAATCTGAATCCAGGTTTAATTCACTTAAAGGTCCCATATTGTCAAAACTGAAATTTCCTGGCTTTTTTCATGATAACAGAGATCTAGGGGTTATGAAACTACCATACAAGTTTCAAAACAGTGGATCCACAGACAAATGCACACACTCTGCATAAAGTAGCTGTGGCTTTTCACGAGCCGTTGTGACATCTGTATATTTGTGATGTCACAACTACTCAGTCACCAATGGTGGGTCACTCAGAAAACAATCAGAAGAGAGGCTCATGAATATTAAGTAGACAGGCCTGTTCTTGGCAGAGCTCCTGAGAAAGGAGCTGTAAAAAAATATATTGACATGGTTTTTGGTACTTATACTGCAAATATATATTCTTAAGGACATCAAAACCTAAAATAAAACTTCATAAAGTTGTACAATATGGGACCTTTAAAGAGACTTCTGAATATAGATCCATTAATTGTTCTGTGAAAAATTTGGCTTTGAAAATAAGACATTGCCGTACACTGCTTTGCACTCATTTGAACAATTTCGTACACGGTTATGCATTATCTGTGTCTAAAATGTCCATTTCTTGAGATGCGTGTCATGATGCATTTCTCTTGGTACCTGCGTAGGTATGTCCTGATAAGCCGTCCAACAGAGTGGGGTGACCAACTCAGGGAGAAGTATCTGGAGGGATTTGATGCTTTCTTGGAGTTGCTAAAATGCATGCAGGTGACTATAGCAATCTGATCTTAGGCTTGTGTGTCTAGGGTAACTGAGATTGGGCATTTAAAACAGGTGTGCGTGTATGTGTGTGTGTCCTCTTTGCAGGGAATGGACCCAGTAGTACGTCAGGTGGGGCAACACATAGAGATGGAGCCAGAATGGGAGGCAGCGTTCACCTTACAGATGAAGCTCACACATATCATCTCTATGATGCAGGAATGGTGTGCCAGTGATGTGAGTGCATGTTAGACACAGTCACATTCGTACCCATGATGCAGCATGATTGAGCCTGTATATAAGTGTGTTGTTTGTCACGTGTACAGGAGAGAGTGCTGATCGAAGCCTATAAGAAGTGCCTGATCGCGCTGACTCACTGCCACAGTGGTTTCACAGATGGGGAACAGCCCATAACCCTCAGCATGTGCGGCCACTCTGTTGACACCATCCGCTACTGCGTCTCTCAGGAGAAAGTCAGCATACACCTGCCTGTGTCCCGGCTTTTAGCAGGTGACTCTTAAAGAGCTTATGCACCAGAGAAACTAGCGCACAGATATCGTTTGAATTTTGCCTTTGAACTTCTGTATTTGCGGTAGCTCTATGTATTTCTATGGCATCACGGTCGAAGAGTATTTAGCTGGTGAAGTGGATTCGCTTATTGTAGAGTTAACGAAAGTTATCATGAGTAATGTTTAAAGATGATGTCGTAACAAATGTCAGTAGACCGGGAAGATTTTGAATGAGCGGTTCATTCATAAATCCGTAAGATCTTTCCTTCATGCTGTGGGAATACAAACCGGAAGACAGAACACGAGTGCAGTGCTGAAAAGGGGCGGGGCTACAAAAGCTCTATTGTTTCACGCAAAATCCATTGTGCAGGAAGGTGTGGAAGCTTGTTTCAGCCACAGAATTAAAAAATTTGAAAAGCTCACAATTCAGACTTTTTTCTAGCAATTGCGAGTTTACTTTTAGCAATTTATACTTTTGTTTCTAATAATTGCAAGTTATAAAGTCAGAATTGCGTGATATATACTTGCAATTCTGACTTTGTAACTCACAATTGCAAGTTTATATCTCACAATTTTGAGACAAAAAGTACTGCGAGTCTCTCAAAATTACGAATATATCTTTTTTCTCAGAATCGTGATATAAACTCACCAGTTAAGTCCGGACAGCAAGATATAGTCACAATTCTGAGGTTGTAAAAAGTCGTGATTTACCTTTTGTATTTGTTTTATTCCGTGGCAGAAACGAGCTTCCATAGGAAGGTCTTGTACAAGCTGCAGTTTAGGGATTAAATATCGTGCGAACCCCTTGATTATTAAATCCCATTATTGTTGTGTGTGTATGGGATATAGCATTCTCTCCCGAAATTGCTTGAAAAGTGGTTGATGATAAGCATACAACATATCAACTAAACTTCAGCTTGCTCTGTCCTGTGATTAGGTTTACATGCTCTGCTGAGCAAAACTGAGGCTGCCTATCGATTCCCCGAGCAGCTGCCAATGGTGAGTTTGGGAGTTTTGATTAATGTCAGTTTTTGTACAAACATTGTCAACGCTTTCTGAGGCCTCTTTTGTCTTCTACAGAGTGAACTGAGTCCACCCATGTTGATCGAGCACCCGCTCCGCTGCCTTGTACTCTGTGCTCAGGTGCATGCTGGGATGTGGAGGAGAAATGGCTTCTCGTTAGTCAATCAGGCAAGAAGCTTATTTGTTTCATTCTAATTCTCGACATTTTTTTCTTTCTTTTTTTACTGTGCGATTGTTAGTGTTAATGCATTTCCATATATCACACTTTTTCTTGAATTGTCTTTGCAGATCTATTATTATCACAACGTGAAGTGTAGAGTGGAGATGTTTGATAAAGACCTCATCATGCTTCAGGTCAGTAGTGTCAAAATGTTTCTGAAGAACTAATAATGCATTGCTATAATTATAGTAAATTATTATAAGTCCTGGGAATATTTCCTTCCAAAATAAAGAGATAAAAAAAATCTGTATGATATTTTTACATAAAGAAGGCTATTTTAGGACAGGTAAAAATTGTAATTGGATTATTTTATTAATGAAAATGTATGTGCTCATAAATGTTATGTGCTGAAAATCACAATACAAATAAAGTTATAAAATTTTCATGAATTAACATTAACAGTGTTAAAGTGTGGTAATAATGTTATTTAAATTGTAGTGTTTACACATCATGGTGCATTATTTTTCTGCCTTTGTATTATTATTATTATTTAAATCAGCATAATCACCGTGTTTTTTTAAGTATGATTAGAGTAATGAGAATTTTTTGAGAAGGTGAATTCACTGTAATTTAGTGATCATGTTTCATGTTTTTGGATCTAGGCTGGAGCTTCAATGATGGATCCAAACCACTTTCTGATGATCGTGTTGAGCCGTTTCGAGCTCTATCATATCTTCAGCTCAGCCGACTGCAGAAAGCGATACGGCAGAGAGAACGCTAACAAGGTCTGCTGGCCTCAACCTCTTTTTCCCCTATTACTCTTCTTTTCACTTGATTTCTCTCTACTTGCACTCACTTAAGTTGCCAATGATGTGGTGTTGCTCTGTCTCTCAGGATGTGGTTCAGCAGAATAACACACTAATTGAGGAGATGCTGCACCTGGTCATTATGATTGTGGGTGAGTGATCATTGCTCAACATGTCATTTGAGCTTTGTTTTAGGTGTGTATTGAGCTTATTAGACACCATAGAAAGTAAAAGAAGAGAGTCATTCATGTTTTGTTTGTTTTGTTCTGCAGGTGAGCGATACACTGCAGGTGTTGGTCAGGTGGAGAGCTCTGATGAGATACGGAGAGAGATTGTTCACCAGTTATGCATTAGACCCATGGCCCACAGCGAGCTGGTCAAAGCCCTGCCGGAGAATGTAAGCCAACACTCATGACTTCACTTTTATCCCTAATAATTAAAGTGCTGGCTATTGTCTTATAATTGCTAGCATTTTATTATCAGTGTTTGTTTGTTTTTAGTAATTGTTGGCTTTGAAATCTAACAAAAAAAGATGCAGTAATTGTGAAGGTATTAAAAGGGATAGTTCACCCAAAAATTAAAATTCTCATCATTTGCTCACCCTCATGCCATCCCAGGTGTATATAATTTTCTCTTTTCTTCAGATGAACACAAACAAAAAGTTGAAGGAAAATAATCCATCTCTGAATCCATATAGTGCAAATGAATGGCTGCCGCTCATTTGAAACTTGAAAACTACACACAGCGCTCGTGACTGTAATCCATATGACCCCAGTGAATTACTTAATTTCTTTATTTTATTCTATTTTACTTTAACTCCAAATCATTGCTTCCAGTCTACTATCAAAAGAGCATTCATGAGAGGAAAATTGTGAAATATGACACAAAAGCATTATGAAGTTCGTGCAAGAACTAATGCGGAAGCACAGAGGAGAGTCACTTTGTGCACACGCTTCACAATGGCCAAAAGTGATGATTTAAAGTTAAAAATATGAATATTTTTCTTCCACCTATTGTTTGGCTTCAGAAGACATTGATTCATCCACTGGGTTGTGTGCATTACCGTCACGATCGCTTATTTGTGTAGTTTGAGTGGCAGCCATTCACTTTCAGCATTATATGAACTCATAGACATTGATTATTTTCTTAAGAATCTAACTTTGTGTTTATCTGAAGAATGAAAGTCATTTTACATCGGGGATGGCATGAGGGTGAGTAAATGATGAGAGAATTTTCATTTTTGGCTGAACTCTTCCCAGGGTTCCCATGCATCCTTTCTTTTTTTTTTTTTAAGCTAAGAGTGTTTAGGCCAAAACTATTAACATTAGTAGCAGAAAGTGCTTTGTTCAGGGATGCTGATTTTTGACATGTGAGAAGTGTTTTGAATGATGTTTAGATGTTTACACCTAGTATTAAGATGCGTTTTGGCTATGATATCTTTGCTATGGTATTGACATTGGTAACAAGAGAACTATTTATTGTAATGTATAATTAAAAGCTCATATTAAAAAGTGATTTTATAGTTAAGTCATGACCATAAACTGGAGACTTATGGAAAAAGCAATATATTATTTTAGGGTGTGATCCTTGTCTTTTATTCCCACCTTTGTCAAATTTAAAATGTCCTGGAAAATGATAGCTAAAAAAAGAGTGGGTACCCTGTATCCCTTTATCCTCATTATTCCAAGAATTGTGTAAAGCCATTTAATTCTGATAAAAATTGCTTTAAAACACCATCTGTTCTTTCTACCTAAAATCACTGTATCATTAAAGTAACACTAAGTAGTTTTTCAACCTTCATAATATATTTCCAAGACCCTTGTGATGGTACATCGACTTAAAATAAAGGATTAGTTCACTTTTTAAAAAACTTTTGCTGATAATTTACTCACCCCCATGTCATCCAAGATGTCCATGTCTTTCTTTCTTCAGTTGAAAAGAAATTAAGGGTTTTGATGAAAACATTCCAGGATTTTTCTCCATATAATGGACTTCAATAGTAGCCAAAACGGTTCAAGGTCCAAATGACCGTTTCAGTGCAGCTTCAAAGGGCTTTAAACATACCAGACAATGAATAAGGGTCTTATCTAGCGAAACGATGCGCCATTTCGAAAATAAATAAAACCGTTTAAAGGTGCCCTAGAATGTGAAATTGAATTTATCTTGGCATAGTTAAATAACAAGAGTTCAGTACATGGACATGACATACAGTGAGTCTCAAACACCATTGTTTTCTCCTTCTTATTTAAATCTCGTTTTTAAAAAACACCCCTGAAAAACAGGCGAATCTCCACATAGTACCGACTGTGACGCAACAGTCGGGATCATTAATATGTACGCCTCCAAAAATTTGCATATGCCAGTCCATGTTCAATGCCAGGAGGAACTGTGCAGCCGAACCATCTGAACAAGCGAGGATTAGAGGGAAAATGGCAGATCATGGAAATAAATGCTATGTTCCAGGCTGTGCAGGGGATGTGAGGACTTTTCATACCCTTCCCACAGAAAAGAAATGTCAACAGGCGTGGATGATGTTTATATATAATCGGATACCGCAACAGTTTAATTCGAAGTTGTTAGTTTGCTCTGCCCATTTCACCACGGACTTATTTTCGAACCACGGACAATATCAAGCTTCTCTCAGCGTCTCAAACTGAAGAAGGGGGTAATTCCAACTATATTCCCGCAACCGGTAAGTAGTGATTTTATTAACGATAATTTACACTGTGTTAGATCCAGTGCAAGATCCTAGTACAGTAACAAAAGCAAACTCCAAGTAACGAGCATACATAACTAGCGCGAGTTTATCTGGACTCTTGCCAAACTCGTTATGAAATCAATGACGCTGTTACACTGCACAACGAAGCTCTTACTGTACGTACATCGTTTGCATTGGTGAAAGCATGAGAGAGAGAAACTGCGTTGTCTCGCGATCAACAGACTGTCATCTGCTTGCTCAATGCTCATCACAGCAACATTTTATGTGATGGAAATAGATTTAAATACTTTAAAAACATCTCACGATTCGTTAATCTCGATAGCTGTAATAGTTACAACTAGGGGTGTCACGATTTCGATTTTAAATCGATTTCCAGTGAGTTATGTTGACAACGTTCACATTCGCGTTCAAAGTTCGCGCTTAAAAAAAGCCACAGTTTGCAAGCTCTGCTACTGTATGTGCGTCAGTGCGTGTACCATTCTTCCACTTTTTAAATTAAAACTTTAAATTGACAAAAACAGCAGACTCAGAACAGTATAAATCTTTATACAATAAATCTAGCATGTCACAAATAACTTGATTCTCCACCTCCACGAATGAGACAAGTGTCGTTCATTCCGCACCTAGTCTATTTTTGCTGCACGCGCCGAGTTAAAGTGACAGCGCACAGTTCGTGGTCAAAATGAACATGACACGAAAATGTTGTAATTTCATCATAAATGCATTTAATTAAATTCTACATTAAATACTAATATTTTTCACAGTCATGTTTGTACTTTAAGACCGAGGTAAAGCAAGGAAAACATATATGTACTGTATCTGTTAAACTTTGTTTGTTTTGTTGTGAACTTGAATGTCATCTTCTGTGAATAAGACTGTAGTTACAAAAGAGAAACTACATGGCAGGTTATTTTGCTTAAGTTTCTAATTGACTGAAGATATAAGTTATTGTAACATTATTTTGTTAATAAATGTTTTAAATTTGACAATGTAGTGTGGTACATTGCGAACAAAGGTCATATATTATATTACATAAAAGTCTAGTCTAAAAATGGCACCGCAAACTGTGCTTAAAAAAAATAAATGTAAAAATCGAGAATCGAATCGAACCGTGACCTTAGAATCGAAAATGTAATCGAATCGAGGATTTGGAGAATCGTGACACCCCTAGTTAAAACGTATATAACAGCTGTAGTGAAAGTATTCGAGAGAGTTTCACATGTCATATTTCATATGCAAGCATGTCAGCCAATCACAGCAGTGGCCGGTTCTCACAGCAGACACGCCCCTTCAAACAGAGTGTTCAAATCAGAGGCTAAAATCAGGCTAGGAAAAATGCCTTTTATTTCTAAATTATGACTATTTTTGATCTAAAAAACATACTAACATTATTAGGGCAACACAGGAAACATTATAAAATAATAAAATAACCCCATTCTAGGGCACCTTTAAGTATTATTAGCACAAATGCTCACCTTGCTCTATTCTCCTGTTCGAACTCGTTCATCAAAATGAACAAATCTTTTTTCGAGTCATTTCGTTCGTTGAATGAACAAAATGACTCGAAAAAAGACTCGTTCTAAATGAACAAATCTTTTTTCGAGTCATTTCGTTCGTTGATTGAATAAAATGACTCGAAAAAAGATTTGTTCATTTTGATGAACGAGTTCGAACAGGAGAATAGAGCAAGGCGAGCATTTGTGCTAATAATACTTAAACTGTTTTATTTATTTTCGAAATGGCGCATCGTTTCGCTAGATAAGACCCTTATTCATCGTCTGGTATCGTTTAAAGTCCTTTGAAGCTGCACTGAAACTGTATAGTCATTATTTAGTTTTTCTTCGTTTCTGATGTCGCAATACATCATCCTTTCATGAAATCATGTAACATACTCTACCTTGTCTGTGGACATCGTTCATTCTAAAGCCGGTGCTGGGTAAACAGCGAGCGTGCGTGTGACGGTAGGCTAAATTATTTACGACAGCGGTAATGGACAATTTCGTTTCCAACCAGTAGGGCGACCGAAGAGGAAAAGTTGCATGGTGTTACTTTAAATCCACCAGGAACCATCATTAAATACAATCCTGTCCCTAATCATGTCCTTTGAGCAGAGAATAACTGTATAATAGATATATTAGCTCACTTAGCAACTTGCAAATGCACAAAGCATGGTAGTCAAGAAAAAAGTGCTATATTTTTTTAAATCTTAAAAGTATTATCTTTTCCTGAAGTTCCGGTTGACAGACTTTTTTTAATGTGACTTTGAGAAGTGGTTCTTTGTGCTAATGAGTTCCCCTCACTCTTCTGTCTTCTGCACACAGGAGAATAAGGAAACTGGCATGGAGAGGGTCATCGATAGTGTGGCTTTGTTTAAGTGAGTGTCCTGAATAAAAGATTTTCATCCGAAGCATTAGATTGATCCGTGTCTAATCCTAAATGAAATGTGTTGTGCAGGAAGCCTGGTGTGACGGGAAGAGGACTTTATAAACTCAGGCCAGAGTGTGCGAAGATGTTCAACCTGTACTTCCACCATTACTCCAGAGCTGACCAGTCTAAGGTACGCTGCATGTATGCGTATTGAAACTCACAAAGAACAATTGTAGAAAATCCATGTTCATTTTTTTTCTTCTGTCGTTCAGGCTGAAGAGGCTCAGAGAAAGATAAAGAGGCAAAATGGGGAAGATTCAGGTACTAATATCTCTACATGATATTATATACTATTAACACTTTATATAAAAGCACACAATTTAAACCGCACTCTGAGATGCCGCAAACACTGGCGGATCATGAGCTGCTCATGCGTAAATGAACGCCGTGCCACACTTCACTCTGAAACATGCATTGCATACATTTATTTACTTAAAATGGCAGCCTTTGCGATTTGTTAGTCCCACTAAGCCATGTCACGATTACGGGTTTATATCACTTAATGCAATATGTGATGTCAGTTCCAAAAACTGATTCGCATGTTTGTTTCTCGTAGTTCTGCCTCCGCCAGTTTTGCCTCGGTTCTGTCCGCTGTTTGCTAGTCTGGTAAACATGCTGCAGTGTGACGTGTTGCTGGGGATTCTGGGAGCTGTGCTGCAGTGGGCAATGGAGCCCAGTGGGGGACACTGGTCTGAGTCCATGCTTCAGAGGGTACGTCAGCGCACTCTCTCAGTACCAACTAGAGTTGGCAAAAAGGATCAAGTCAGTACTGAAATTTTAAAACTTTGAGCTGTTAAGTGGAATCATAACCACCTCTGATTTGGCTGTTGTGTTCACACGCTCAACTATATCTGTGATTGGCTACAATGATCAGCACTTCAAAAACATATTGTAAATGTACATCAATGACGCTCTTCACCGAGTCCTTGCACAGATACACTGGAGCGTTTGAAAGCAGGTCCGCTGATCGACGCCTGCATGTACTTTCAAACGCTCCCGCTCCTGTTTTTAAAACGCTTTCAAACACTTCCATGTGCTCTCAGACGCTCCCGTGCGTTGATCATTGTAGCCAATCACAGACACATCCGATGAGCGTGTGAACACAATGACCAATCAGAGGTGTTTGCGTTTCTGCTCAACAGCGCTCAAAGCGTCACAATTTTTAGATGTCAGTCCCGAAGTCGGTACTTTTTGACAACATCATCATTTTTTGATTTGTAAAGTATTTAAATCACAGTATTATGTGGTTATTTAATACTTAAATAATACATACATTTTTTCTTGATATAATTTTACTTGTACCATGATGTTCGACGTTGTTCTTACCACCCCTCCACATCATAGCTCTATATGAATGTGTCCCACAGGTGCTGCATCTCATAGGCATGGGCCTGGTGGAGGAACAGCAGCATCTCATCAGCAGCGCAGAAGATAACGATACCAACTTCAACTTCACTCTCAAAATCTCCAGTATGTCTGTCTTCTGTATCCTTTCCCACCACACACCACACACACACACACACACAAACACACACACACACACACACACCCCTCTTATAGTTGAGATGAACAAATCTCTTCCCTGTAGGACCGGGTGAGGCTCCTGCGAACACTCCCAGTATCTTGGCTTTATTAGAAACCCTGCAGAACGCTCCTCATCTGGAGGTGCACAAGGACATGATCCGCTGGATCCTCAAGGTAAAGCTGATACAAATCTCATTACAAAGCCACCTGTCGTCAGAATGAATGTGTAAATAACTAAGGAATAGAGTGGTGCAGGGATTTTCAAGAAATTATATTATATTTTCATATCAATCAATTTCTATAAAATGTTCATATTTATTGTGTATCTGCAGACTGTGGCCACCATCAAGACCACACGTGAGTGCACGGCCAGTGCGCCCCCTAGTGACAGCTCAGGGCACAGTCAGGAGGAGGTGAGCAGAGGAAGCGCAACACACTTGCGTCATGACCCGTTAAGGTTGCAGGTGTTGTCTCACTGGATTTGTGTGTATGTGTAGACGGTGCGGGACAAGGATAAGGCGGAGCGGAAGAGGAAAGCAGAGATGGCACGGCTCCGGAGGGAGAAGATCATGGCTCAGATGTCAGAGATGCAAAGACACTTCATCAACGAGAACAAAGAGTTGTTCCAGCAGAGCCTGGATGAGCTCGACCCCTCCACCTCTTCCTCACTGGAGCACAGGTACACACACATCTCATGGATCAAACATTCATTTCTGAAATTTGGAGACGCATTACTGACCTGGAAATGAAACATAACTTAACAGTTTCCAGATGCCGTCCTCTAATTTCTGTCTCTTGTGAAAGCGCTTTTCAAATAAACTTGACGCGCCTTACCATGTCTAATAACAAGCACAAACTGTGTTAAAAAGAATTTGACGTGCAAGTAAAAAGGTAGGATATATTTCCTACAGCGCTTTTTCCACTTTACCACCGTATATAATAATAATTAATAGATAATCTCATGGATCAAACATTAGCTTCCAGATGCAGTCCAGGATGTAATTTGTCTCTCTTTGCTCCGCAGCCCCAGCTCGTGTGATAGCGTGCTGGTGTGTGTAGGCCCACGGCGGTGGCGTGCGGGTGGCAGTGAGAGGAGGCAGGTGGTGACGTGTATCTTGTGTCAGGAAGAGCAAGAAATCAGGGCTGACGGCAAAGCAATGGTGCTCGCTGCTTTTGTCCAGCGCTCCACCGTCATGTCCAAAAACCGCAAGAGACCTCCACACAACCCAGGCATGTCTTGTGTGTTTGGTTCATTGTACTATATACGTGCATGTTCGGGTTGATGAATGCCATTGTTTTTTGTGCTATAGATAAGTATGACCCTCTGTTCATGCACCCTGACCTGTCGTTCGGGACACACACCGGCAGCTGCGGACACATCATGCACTCTCACTGCTGGCAGCGGTAAGATCATCATGAGAAATGAGAACCGCATGCTTCCATATGCCAAAAAATGTGCTTTTCCTATCATAGGGGCAAAAGAATGCAACCGTAAACGCCCTCTTTTTCAGCAGCCTCAGTTCCAGGAGTATTTTTCCCAGTCATTATTACATTGTTTCCACTTTTTTTATGATTTAGATCATCTAGCACTTTTTGTTTTACTCTTACACTTTATTATGGTTAAGTTGGTTCTTGTGAAGAGTACACCCAAGTGTGAATACCCAGATTTTTTTAGTTTTTCCTCAAAATTGTTCAGCTCTAGAGAGTCTTTTTTTCTCCTGCTTTTTAAAAATATTTATATTTTCTATGCATATGCTCTCCCCAACAAAATAACCACAATGTCAGTTTAAGTGTGTTTTTGTCACTGGATCATTCCTTTGCATTGTAACTGTGTGTAATGTCTCCCCCTGCAGGTATTTTGAAGCGGTGCAGGCTAAAGAGCAGCGCAGGCAGCAGAGGCTACGTGTGCACACGAGTTACGATGTGGAGAACGGAGAGTTCTTGTGTCCACTCTGCGAATGTCTGAGTAACACAGTCATTCCACTGCTGCCTCTCACGAAGACCAGCTGCAGGTACTGCAACAAACACACTGAGCAATCTTTCATTGATTCGGTAAAATACTTACGACTACTGTAATTTACAAAGCTCTCAGAGTGCACGTAATAGATAATTAGTATGACCTCTCAGATTAACTCCACATACAGGGTAAATGATTTGCCTGATTATGGACCATGTTTGTGTAATACTCTCATCTGTAGAAAATGTGGCAATCACTTTGATCCTTTTGTATGATAAAGAGACTAAAAGCCTCTCTCATATGAGCTCAGCACTGATTTTAATACACACCGCCACATGCTAGACACCCAGTGCACTTTATAATACACAGTGCACATTATGAATGTACATCCTTTATATTTATCAATAAAGGTGGTGCCTTTTTCAAAACCAGTGCCCCTTGAGTCACTGTACCTTACTTTGTCATTTTGGATAATAGCATCTAATAAATCAGTGGTTCTCAACCAGGGGGGTGCAAATTGTTTTCAAGAAAAAAAAGAAAAAAAAAACACAAGCAGGGCATCATTTGGGTACTCTGTATATTTTATTGCTTTTCAAGTAGAATCTACATAAATGATAACAAAAAAAAAAACACTGGCTCTCCAGAGGTCGGCTTCAGAGGTGAAGACGTTTCTAGTTGATGCAAAGTTTGACCTTGTGTGGTACCTGGACGACTCCCTGTGGTTAGCACAGTTGTCTTACCTTGTAGACATATTTGACAGGTTGAATTTATTGAACACATTGATGCAAGTGGCCTCTGTCAGACATCTCAGTGCATCTGTTGGAAAATTGGATCTTTGGTGTGATTGGCTGATATTAAAAATGTTGCATGTTTCCCAACTTCACGTGCATGTGCAAGAGACGGGGATAAATATCTCTCCTTTGATCAACACAGTCGCTCAACATGTTGAAGGACTGAATTCGGCCGTTACTTCAGTGAGGATTTCAGTTCATTTGTTCGGGTCAGAGACAGTTATGATCCCGTGGGTGCTCGTGGGTTCAAACACCAGCAGAGAAACACGAGACACTCTCCATTCGTTATAACCAATAATAATAATACAAAAACTATTGCAGCTTTCGACACAACTGACGACTTGTTTTTTTTAAGTTAATTTGAGTAGACCAGTTCTATGGCGTTATTTTAATGACAAATGTTGAAAGCGCGTTATTGTAACGCAGGAGAGCATCCATGTATGAGTTTCTCCACTCGCAGGTGGACTTATTTTACTTGCTTTCGATTTTAAATCGAAATCGATCGAAATTAAGTCACAATCTCGATAATCGAATTCAAAAATGGAATCGTCGATACTGCCACGCCCCCATGTCACGTCCAGTCGGTTTGCAAAGCGGAGAAAAACAGTCTGTTGAAGTGCTGCGAGTCCTCTACCTCAGTTACAGCCAGTCAAAAGATAGCATGGCTGCAGATGCAGATGCAGGAGACCCATCGACAGGACTTCTGACCTCCTCTTTCACTAAAGTCGCCGGTGTGGGACAGTGGGAGTATTTCTGATTTTCAGTGAGTTATGTTGACAACGTTCACATTCGCGTTCAAAGTTCGCGCTTCAAAAAAGCCACAGTTTGCAAGCTCTGCTACTGTATGTGCGTCAGTGCGTGTACCATATTCTTCCACTTTTTAAATTAAAACTTTAAATTGACAAAAACAGCAGACTCAGAACAGTATAACTCTTTATACAATAAATCTAGCATGTCACAAATAACTTGATTCTCCACCTCCACGAATGAGACGAGTGTCGTTCATTTCCGCACCGAATCTATTTCTGCTGCACGCGCCGAGTTAAAGCGACAGCGCACAGTTCGTGGTCAAAATGAACATGACATGAAAATGTTGTAATTTCATCATAAATGTATTTTTATTAAATTCTACATTGAATACTAATTTTTCACAGTCATGTTTGTACTTTAAGACCGAGGTAAAGCAAGGAAAACATATATGTATCTGTTAAACCGTGTTTTTGTTGTGAACTTGAATGTCATCTTCTGTGAATAAGACTGCAGTTACAAAAGAGAAACTACATGGCAGGTTATTTTGCTTAAGTTTCTAATTGACTGAAGATATAAGTTATTGTAACATTATTTTGTTAATAAATGTTTTAAATTTGACAATGTAGTGTGGTACATTGCGAACAAAGGTCATATATTATATTACATAAAAGTCTAGTCTAAAAATGGCATAACAAACTGTGCTTAAAAAAAAATAAATGTAAGAATCGAATCGAACCGTGACCTTAGAATCGAAAATGTAATCGAATCAAGGATTTGGAGAATCGTGACACCCCTACAACTTAAGAGTTCTCTTGTTCAAAAGTGCATGTTCTCTCTGCTATATAGTTTTCTAAAAATCATAAGTTATACAAAGTAATTAAAAAAGTGCAAAAATATCTTCTCTTCAACGTAATTCTCCTAAGCTGTTCACGTAGTAAAGAGTGCAGCGCTTCCAGGTTCTACGTCAGAACGCCGGCTCATTAAAGATTTTCTCAAGCAGATTTTACAACCAGTTCTAGTTCATTCGGATTTGCTGCGTTGACCAACAAAAAGCTTCTTGGTTTTAAAATTGACTTCTGTGTGAGATATGCTCCACACTATTGGCAATAGACATTGAATTTTTTTTTTCTGCAAGATTTTGCCAACATTTATCTAATATGACCATCTTTATTGCTTGATTTCTGCCCCTTTCTATCAAAATATAAGGCATCAGATGGGTTTGATTGAGTGTTTGTGTTTGTTTCAGCTCTGACCAGCCTGATCTGAGCCAGTGGCTGAACATCACCTCTCAGCAGATGAAAGCCCTGATCTCTGCTCACAGGAAGAGCAAGGCCAACAGTGAGTAACACAATCCTCAAAACGGCCCACTGTTCATGGCAACCGATTGATCAATGTGTGTCTGCAGGTGCTGAAGGTGTTGATGATACAGATGGTGTTAATAGCTATCCTCCGCCTGATGGCTTCAAACTGGACCACACTCCAAAGTAAAACCACATTACCAGTCACCCATAATTCACTTATACAAGCTCAAAGGTTTTACTTGTTAAAAGTCAAACAAAAGACACAACACTAATAAAGCATGTTTCTATTTGTCAGCAACCCATACTCAAGCACCATAAAGGAGATGTTGACCACGTTTGGGACAGCCACATATAAAGTGGGTCTTAAAGTGCACCCAAATGAGCAGGACCCCCGCGTGCCAATCATGTGCTGGGGCAGCTGTGCCTACACCATTCAGTCCATAGGTCAGTCAGTCTATATTATTATTTTTTTATTATTATTATTTATCATTTTAGTACTTTGCAAGTGAACCATTTTTTATTAAAAACATTTTTTAAAAGATTGTCCATAATCAAAATTCAAAACTCAAAACAAAAATGCCTTTTGCATTCTGGTCTATTTTGACCCGGGTATAAACTGAGGCTTTACACATGCAGACTGTTTTCTACAAGTTATACATCTACGAGATCGATTTTTCTCAAAAATACTGTGGTAAAATGTACTATGGTAAAATACTAGGCAAGGCATTATGCTAAACTTTCCCTATATCATACTTTTGAGACTGAATTTTGTTTATAGAAGTGTACATGCATATTGGTGAACTATTGCAGCGTGAAAAATAATCTTTTTCATTTGCCGGTTTCTGCAAGTAAAATAAATATTTTGTTTAAAACAGTTCAGAGTAATATTGATGTTGTTTTGTTATGCAGTCATGATTTGTCCATTCATTGTCCAAGTCCATTCATTTCAATGTAAATACTGGTAATTCTCAAATTACATTTTGTGATAAATTTCATAAAATCTATGAAAATTAAGAAAATATTTTTCTGTTGTTATCAACTACAGTTTTGCAAAGAATTTAGCAATTTTTGATAAAAAAAAAGTTATCAAAGAAAGTAGCAACATGGTAGCATTTAAAACTGAGAAATATTTGTGCATTCACAAGTTGATTAAATTCCACCGGACCCAGGAATGCAAAAGATGTATGGTGATTTTAAGTGCATTATGAAGGCTAAAAGTAAATTGAAAAGTAAATTAGATTGTCATTGTTTTCCTCACACAGAGAGATTGCTGGTGGATGAAGAAAAGCCTTTGTTTGGAAGTTTACCATGCAGACAGGTGATCAAACACATTTGAATAATTATTCAAGCTTGTTATTGGAACATGTAATAAATATTAAATCTTTAATTCTTTACTCCTGAGTTTGATTTCTTTGATAACCCAAATGTTTTGTGCATGCAGGACGACTGTTTGAGTTCTCTGACCCGGTTTGGCTCCGCCTGCTGGACAGCCTCCACTCATAGCACTGTACAGAATCACTTTATCAGGCTCTTAGCAGGTAACAAACTACTGTTACAGTCTCTAACCACAAGTGTTTGTTTTTGCATGATTTTGATGCAAATATTATGAGAAGTGAGTGACAACCCCTCGCTGCATTCATTTGAATTATTCAGCCCTTGTTCCTGATCCTCGGGTGGAGAATACGCCTTGCATTCTGGATATAGACATGTTCCACTTGCTGGTAAGTAAACGACCAGTTTTGCTCCTACATCTGCTAGCTTCAGACTGCACAGTGCCCTAACCTTATACATTCTCTAATAATTTAATAACTCAAGTTGACAAATCTGTAGCATTTTACCATATATCCTGTTCACACCTCTAAACAATAAAAATACTGTTTTTTTACAGCAAAAACGGCAGTCTGTGTAAAGGTTTCTACTCGTACTCGGTTGTTTCAGATTGACCTTTGACCCCAGGTTGTGTGTGTGTGACAGGTGAGCTTGGTGCTGTCCTATCCAGCGGTTCACTGTCTGGATTCCTCAGGGCTGAGCGAGGACACTGCACAACTGCACTTCTTGCACCTAGTCACTGTTGCTCACATAGTCCAGATCCTTCTGACCTCCGTACCAGGTGAGAACTCGCCTTTCCCCTTCACAAGCAGCCACATCACCAGAGACTGCATAGATGATTGTGAGTGTTTTGGGATGGATATTCATGATTTCCGGACTCCTGTGTGCCATCAGAGGAGATGCGGATGGAGCAGGAGAGTGGAGGAGCGGAGAGGGAGGAGGAAGAGCGAGTGTGTATGCTCTACAACACTCTCAGGACACACCTGAGCAGGTGAAAGCACACACACACACACACACACACACACACACACACACACACAACACAGACCGTTAAACCTGCCAATTTACTTGGTTTTATATCATAAAGAAATTAGTCTAAAATGGTCTCTGGTAATCAATTGGTTCAAAATTCTCAGTTTGGTATTGATCACTGTTCTGGGGTCATAGTTTTGGTTCAGTTCGGTAAATAGATCTAAAGTGACCGAAAATACATTATTCCAAAAGGACTTTATATTCATAATAGAATCCTGAAAAAAAAAAGGATCACCGTGTCCACCAGCACAACATTTTTCAGCAATAACAAGAATAATTTCCAATAGTCAGAGTAAGGACTTAATCACAGTAAGATGTTTAAATGACACGAGCAAACCTTTTCACTCCATTTACATGCAATTTTCATTCTTGAAGAATTGTGGGAAATTTTTCCAGCATTATTCACATACCCCACTGAACAGCACAGATGATGAACAGTAGGTGTGTTACTGCCAAGCTCTTTCACAGATTTGTTCACTGGTTCTTTGGGTTCCTCTGTCTGGATTCTTCAGTCATTGTCTTTGTTACGTGCCTAAAATGTCTCCATTTAAATGTTTTGACCATCAATATACTGCATTATCTTCATGTTGTGCAACAGTCAACATGAACTCCGTTTCTTCGACACCCCAAAAATCCACATGCACACTTTGATCAGAGTGGAATAGATGCGATTAAGTGTTTGTGTCTGTTTATTGCTATTTAAATGCAGCATACGCCACGTTTTACTACTCTAATGGTTGTTACGAATATGAGCTAAATCGCATGAATTTGATCAAAGTATTGTTTACGTCGTCAGGTAAAGTTTCATTTATATTGCCTAAATCAACTTATAATCGCTTTGAGGGTGCCTGTAAATATAGGTAGTCACCGTCCGAGATTGTTGATTGCAAAATGAAGTATGAAGTTCAGTTTTTTCACCCTAGCTTTGCGCGACCCTAATATGAAAGCTGTGTGTGTTTTAGTGGCTTGCGTGAGGTGAGCTCAGGCTGGCATCTGTGGCACTGTGTGAAAGCTGGAATCCTGCCTTATCTCAGGGCAACCGCTCTGTTCTTCCACTATCTTAATGGAGCTCCAGCGCCACCGGAGATACACGGTAAATGACTGCTACACACAGATATTGCGTTTACTCGCTGCGCTTGTGCCATCTCTAATGATGACGGTTTTCAGCTCTAGGTGTGGGTGAATGGGAGGCTCTGTGTGGATATCTGTGTCTGCCGTCCAACCTGTTACAGCTCTACTACAACAATCAGGAGCTCATGGAAAATCTCCTGCAGGGGTAACTCAATATCTAGATGAGCACCTCTGAAAACTGGCATATTGTCCAGATGTGAGCTGTCTTGAGTGAATGATGGTGTGATAACTGTTAGTTGTGCTCTGCAGATGGTGCTCTCACACAGGCGTGCTGCAGGGTCTTCAGAGCAGCGTGGCTCTCATCAGGTGTGTCCTGCTCCTCAACACTTAACCGTTCACTGCAGATGACGTTCAAGTGCTCACCTGTTTCATTCTTCCGTATCCTGCTCTAGGTTTCCCAGAGAGTCCAATCATCTCATAGAGCTGCCGTGTGACTACAGTGCTCTGATTAACCAGGCCTCCAGCTTCACGTGAGTCGCGTGTCTTATAAATCAAAGGCGATTGATAACCAAGAGCTGCCGGTTCTCTACGGAGTCATGCGGTCCTGATTCCATAAGTCAAATAATGAATCTTCTGTTGATCCTGGCGGCGTCTAGGTGTCCTAAATCTGGAGGGGATAAGTCTCGCGCTCCTACTCTGTGTCTGGTGTGTGGGACCATGCTGTGCTCTCAGAGTTACTGCTGTCAGACTGAGCTGGAAGGAGAGGACGTGGGCGCGTGCACCGCACACACTTTCGCCTGCGGAGCCGGTGTCGGCATCTTCCTCAGGTTTGTGCAAGGATGTCGATTAAAATCTGTTAATATGATGGACAAATTATTTTGATAAAGCCTTTTGCTTCGGGATCCTGAGGTTTATTTTGCAATATTAACTGACTGAATGTGCATTTTATTATTATTATTATGGAAGAAGAGACCGCACAGAGTGCTAGGAGTCACATGACTTGTAGGGAATTAGTTGCCTTAGGGCTGGAATACTATACAGGACTTTTAAAATCGGAGAATATTTTAAAACACTGCTCCATTCACTTGTCGACTTTGTAATTGGTTGCAGAGAAAAACTGGGCATCATACACTAAACGATTGAGGATCACACACTAGAAGACTTTAAAGAGAGAGTTAATCCAAAAATTAAAATTGCCCCAGCGTGAGCTCTCTCTCACAAACACTAACGTGCGCACAGAGAGAGAATATAATTGTAAAATTAAAATTGACGGGCTAATAGGGCAGAGTAATCAGCAGTCGTGGGCGGGGCTTGTCCTAATGGACAATAGAATAGACACAATGGCTCGCTTTGAGGCGCAGTTATGGATTTATGGAGATTTTATTTAAAGGAGTTGGGTGGATTTTGCCCATTCATGCCCATGATCAGATCACTTTAACTCTCAACTCTGTGGCTTTTTGCGTTGTATTTGTCAGCAGGGTTTCATTTTGTATATGTTTGTGTGTCAGGGTGCGGGAAAGTCAGGTCCTGTTCCTGGCTGGCAAAACTAAGGGCTGTTTTTATGCTCCCCCATACCTGGACGACTATGGGGAAACAGACCAAGGGCTAAGGTACATCTCTACTTATGATGTCTCTCACACACATGGTTATTTCTAACAGTTGTGTGAGCTCAAGTGTTGTGTGTCGTCTCTCTTAGACGGGGAAACCCATTACACTTGTGCCAAGAGCGCTACAGAAAGATCCAGAAGCTGTGGCGCCAGCACAGCATCACAGAGGAGATCGGCCACGCCCAGGAGGCCAATCAGACTCTGGTGGGCATCGACTGGCAGCACCTGTGAAGTCACATGACGTGTTCTCACACTTAACACACAGGGCTAGAGGTTGCCAAGGCGTCACCAAGACCTCTTGCTCTTCCTCCACCCCTTTGACTGGATGAATGCATGACATTTTTTTTGGGGGGGGGCGTAGTTTTCGCTCCCTTTTTTCTTTTAAATATGATACAAATACATATTTAAAGAGACACATAGCCAAGGTATTGAACCTTATCAATAAGGGTTCCTTCACAACACAGATATTCTTCATAGGAATGCTATTTAATTTCTTCTCCTAGTAATATTAAATTATTTTCCAGCTATTTTGGTTACATATATAGGTTTCGCAAGACAGTTCTCTTATCGCTTGGGAATTGAACGGTGGCGCTGCCCTTCAAATAAGCACAAATGTCCCTCAACGCCCACGAGGGATAGCGCCACCTGTAGGACAGAGCGTCTTCTCTGCCCCGTCATCTCAAATGCTGCAATACATTTGTTAAGGCCACCTAATTAATGTGCTCAGCGATGTTCATCCAATACAAGCCAACGCCAGGAAGACCCAGGAGCACATGAGTATGTCCTTTGAATGCCTGCTTTCTGTCCGTCTGGGTTACGTATGTTTGCGTGAGTGAGTTTTTTACGTACAGGTGTTTAGTTGGTATGTTTCTAATATGATGGATTCCTAAGGTGGTCCGTTTTTACACGACTGTTTGTTTCTGTTTCTTTCGTGAAGCGTGTTATTTATGTGTTTCTCGCGGGTGTTTGTTGTATTCGACCTTGATCTGGGGAATCATGCAATTCCACTCTGAAACATGATTTTGACGTGTGTGTTGTTGTGATTTTGGAAATTTTCTTTCTTGACACTGCTGCACCATTTTTCAGCAGTAATGGATGCAGAATTGCATATCCTTAATTCAGTTTCAACTTTGGTCTCCTTTAGACTGTTCATTCTTTATAGTGGCCTTGGCCTGAGGATTTAGTCCGAGTCGAAGTTTTATTTGGCAGCGATGCACATTAAAACACACGATGCTTCTTTCGATACAAGTTTTCATGCTCGCGCAATTCAGATGAAACGCCTGCTTCTAATGCGGTGAGCATATTTCCTGAGACACTTCCAGTGGCTGCAGCAGTGTATTACATCACAAACTGACTTGTTAATATTGTGAATTCTTGTATAAATGGGTACATTGTACTATATTGTAAAACATTAATGAAATAAAGAAAAAAGGGAAAAAAAGCTCTGTTGTGTGTTGAAAGTGATCCATAAAGTGCATTGATGAATGAGCTGATGCACCGTTGTGTGTGTGTGTGTGTGTGTGTGTGTGTGTGTGTGTGTGTGTGTGTGTGTGTGTGTGTGGTGTGTGTGTGTGTGTGTGTGTGTGTGTGTGTGTGTGTGTGTGTGTGTGTGTGGGGTGTGTGTGTGTGTGTGTGTGTGTGTGTGTGTGTAAAGCTCTTGTTCTGTATGTTCCAGAGCAGGTACAGTGTTAGGGTTAGTGGCCTGACCTAGGCAAGTGTGTGTGTGTGTGTGTGTGTGTGTGTGACCCATTTTACTGGTTACAGCTCTTCTCGGCTGTGCTCTAGTTCTGTCCAAATCTCTTGTTTATCCAGGAACGCTGCAATAAAGGATTAGACGCAGAGTTCGAGCTCTGACTGCGTGGACTTGCAGAGTCTTATTAGTCCAGGTTTGGATGACCGGCAATTGCACAAAAGTAATTGTTTGAACAAAAACTAAAAATTAGGATACCCTAGATAATTTATAATTCATTGGACTATTGCATTATATTATTTGGTGGTGCAGTTTTTTATTCTGATTATTATAATTCTCTGTATCAATCAGTATTATAATATCAATCAATAAGTTATATCCCATACAATTTTCTAAACTTGTTTGCCATTTTACCATTAAGCCATTTATGAGCTCTTTAAAGTCACCATGAAATCAAAATAACCTAAGCTGGTTGGCAGGGTAACTGTTAATATTTTTCATAGAATATTGCAGTTTTTATTCCCCTGGTTTCACAGACAATGTTTAAGTCTAGTCCCAGACTAAAATGCATGTTTGAGCAGTTTTAACTGAAAGCAACTTGCACTGACATATATCTTAAAATATGTCAGTGCTGTTGTTTTGTCTCACGATGTAAACCAGTAATGTTCTCTAAGGCACATTTATAAAAGCTACTTAAATGTCTTCATTAAACTAATGCTTAATCCTGGCTTAATCTAAGCCCTGTCTATGAAACCAGGCCGTTATAAATGAATTATCTGTGCACGTCATTATATTTTGATCTGTCTCCATTAAAGTCCTGCCCAACATTTTTTTTGTTTCTTGTTCATGGATATAGGGAACAACTGACTTCAATGTCGGGGGAACTTTTGCATTCAATTTTTTATCCTTCATCAACTGGAAAAATCTTTCTAAAAGTGATTCCAATTATATCATCCCTCTGCGTCATTATCATTAACGATGTGGTGTAGAATTATGGTGCATTCAACGACTACTGGGAAGTTCAAATTTATGAGTTGAGAAGTCGTGTTTATGAAGTCAGGAGCGTTCAAGTAACTTTTGTCAGAGCAAGATGGTGATGTACCTTCTCTTAATTAACTACACATTAACTAAGGTTTTTAAATTCTACTTGATGCTTAATACTGATTGGACAGTTTTTCCCACCGCATTCACGTGCTATAGGAATTATAGTAAATATGAATTTCGTAGGTAAATATTGGGCATAATGGTGCGTTCACGTGCTATGGAAAATATATTTTCCACTTGTGAACTGGTATTTACCAGTGTGTTACGTTCAAGTGCTTTTGTTGTCGTAATGTGGTAAAAAGATGGAGATCCAGACCTGTTATTTAGCTAAAACTATTTTAGATTGCTTAAGTCATCTGCTACAGCAAGATGATGATTTATCAAAACTCAAACGGTAAATAATATACTGTATGTTTTCTAGATCATGAATAGTAGCTAGCAGCTACATATTTTTACCATTCACGACTCTTGCGTTGCGCTCCACCATTTAGAAAAGGTCAAAGGTTATCCCATCTCGGCAACTCGTGTGTCAAAATATTCTACGAGCTGCCCAGTGGAAAATACCACATGAGATGGTGTTCATGTGCATTTTCCACGTCGACTTTTGGTATTTACCATAATTACCATAGCACGTGAACGCACCATAATTCAGGGGTTCTCAACTCCAGTCCTCGCGACCCACTGCTCTGCATATTGTGTATGTCTCCCTTATTACACACACAACCTGATCTTACAGAAATGCGTGAAATGTACACGACCCCTTAACCCCGAAATGCGTGGTGGTAGCACGGAATGTGTTGAAATTACGTGGCGGCATCACGGAAACAACACCCATACAAAGTCAATGAGGCTCATTTGCGTGGTGGACACACGAATTCCCTCGTTCAACAAGGTCACATTGTGGACGGTGGTAAATGTTGTTTTTCTAGTTTACGAAACGTCCTCCTTTTAAATATATTCTAGTGAATTAGTTCCGATTTTTGTTGTGTAAATAACAGTAAATTATTTGTGATATAACTATGAATTTATGGATGGAGTAGTTTTAAAGAACGGCCCGAGGCTGTGTTAAATAGATTGTTTCCTTTACGTTATTAAACCCTCTACGATATTTTATTATTCTCAAATGTATTTTCTGTCATCGCAGCGAATATTATTATTATTAATTATTCTTATGAATCAGAAGACTTTCAGGGGTTAACGTAACCACGACAACGATACATCACGTTACGCAACGCACGCACGTCGCACGCTTCTTACCCATAATTACCACTCATTTCACCCGCCAACTGACTACAGTAAGTATCTCAACCTATGATCTCAACCCAATCGGTGTTTGTTTGTTAAAAAGCACGCATAATCTTTTCTGCTATTTATTTAATTGTAGCCCGATCTGTGTAGCGTTTCATCCCCGGAGTTTAGGTTGAATTTGGTGTTGATTTATCATTTACACGGCTAACGTTACCCGCCGATGTAGTTAGCTAGCCGGCCAAATGACAGCAGGCCCCGGGCCGGGACAGTTGGATTGTGGCACTGCCAGCTACCAAAATCAGTTTAAACTCATGTATCTGTCCATGTGTTTTGAAGACAATAATAAACAACCTGTTGTTGCAGTGGTTAAAGTTTTATTCAAAGTGCAAAGTAAATGTCGGAAGTCTAACTAAGGGGAATTACCGCAATCAGGGATGGAGTACCATAAAAAAGTGGACCTGGAGTCTTTACAGAGGATTTGACGACCGCGCGCTCATACCTGATATTATTAATGCATAATTAAATAGAGAGACGACCCACCACTAACTTATATATAGAATATCCCGTAACACTATGGTGCCATACTTTTGTAAGGCTTTGCGATTTTAGGAGACACTGAAATCATCATGAGATAATTCATAATAATAATAATAAAATTATTATTTGAGGATTTATTATTTATATATAAATTACACAATTATATAAATTATAATTGAGGGTAACGTTAACTGTTACTTTATTCGTTATTTGTGACATGGAGAAGAGTGAACAGGATATTACGAGAAGCATTTTACGCAACAGGACAGAAGTCCACTGTTTACATTATTTGTGGGTCTAAATAAAAATAGATTTGTGTATGTAATTGCTTGTTTCAAGTGAATGTGGTTCAAATCTGACATTTGTACAGTCAGAATTGATTTGTATTGCATGCAATGGTTGTGATTACAATAACTCTGTCCTAACAATTAAGAAATGCTCATTTACTACAAAGTCTATTCTAATAATATTTTGCTTTTTCCTGTTTTACAGCTTTATTGCAACACTTTTTGATTTCACCAACACACACATATATACACAAACACATACACACACACAAACCAACGGCACTTTTAAGAGCCTCTCTCTCTCTTCCTCTCACTCTCACTTGTCCCTTTTAATCACTCTCTTTCTCTCTCTCTCTCTCTCTCTTTCTTACTTTTGTGTTTTTTTTATATTTTATTTTTTTATATTGTGTCTGTATTGTTTGTATCTGTATATGATGTCCGTCAATTCTGACGTGGGGGTCTTTGATGATCCTAATGATGCCAGGATCAACATGGCAGCATTAATTAGTGATGCTTATCTCCAAGATGCCAGGGTAAGGCTTGTCATGATAAGCAAATACCTAAGTCTGAAAATACTAATTGATATTACTGTTTATAGATTTATAGATTTACGGTTTGTCTGTTTAGTGCAATCCCTTTTATTGCAACTACTGAATAATGCTCAATTATAAGTGATGCTGATATAATGCTCTGCAAATATATAGGCTGCCATGGCCATAAAAAAACCTGCCTTTCCTCAAAGAAAAACGAGAAAAACCAGGAAGAGATCGCTCACTAATCCACTTGTCACCAGCAGGCGTGAGAAACGTCGGGAAACAGACTACATTGGATCAGGTTTGTTTTTTACTAAAACATGATTACTTTATCTAAGAATAAAGATAATTCACAAAATAGTGTTTTGGTGGATACATGTATTATAAAATGAGAGTCAGATAGCCTACCACTTTGACAAAATAGTGACTCAATGTTTGTGAAAACATTTCTCACTAATATATAAGATAGTTTAAGAGCATGCAACTGCTAATCTACTTGTGTTGTGTTTGAATACTTTTTGCTTAGTTTCCCTGCCTCCAGTCCTTATGGAATATTTTCATTTTGAAATGAATTGGTTTCATGTTATATTGATCAAAGGGTTAAGCAAAATGACTGTCTCTGCAGCTGCTTCTCAATCCAGAAGAAGGGATCATGTGCATGAGGAAGGCCTTCAGATGGAAGATCAGGAGTTGGCAAGTCTTGGTGAGGATACTGAGTGTTACAGTAGTAACACTACACTACAGTTTTTCCAATTCCCACCATTTATTTAATAATAATCAAGTATTATGTGTTGTCGGTTCCATTACAGACTCATAGTATAACTGATATGTTTAAGGACAAGTGAATGTATATTTTTGTTTTTTTTTTAGAAACAAGACTCCAAGAGTTAAGGGACACCATAACTGCAGTCCAGGTTCCAGAGGGAACAGACAGAAGGGTTTCTGCTTGGGAACAAAGGCAGCTTCTCACAAATGAGAGAATGAAAACGGCTAGGCCTATGCTTTTTGATGCAAAGCTCTCATCCGAGAGAGTATTCATTCAAAATTGTCACAGATGCTGTGCTGTAGAGGCTGTGATTAGGTGCCTGGACTGTGTACCACTGGACATGGAGTTCCTCTGTGCTACCTGTGACATGGAGGCTCACAAGAGAAATGTCTTCCATGACAGAGAGGCTGTGTTCCATGGATTTCTTGAGCCCATTCCCCCTACAACTGCTGTGGTGGTCAATGAAAATGGCCAGCCTCAATTTTGTGAACAAAGTATGTTAAAATTATTATTATATCAAATTGTCTCCTACTTAAAGTGTAATTCCCTGAAATGTTGTTGTAGATTGGCATATTTTATATTTAACAGTGTTTCTAAATGTCTTAGACATTTTTTTCTAAAATGCTAATCTCATTCTAAGATTATTCTCAAAACTCTAAAGTGCAAGTGTGAAATTTAATAGCTGAATAACAGAAGTATGATTTTTTTTTTTTGACCATTCTGGCCAGCATATCTTTGACCAGCTAAGTCAATTGCGTGTTAATAAATGTGCTTAAGCATTTACTTGTTTCTACAAAGTGACAATCACAGTTGGTATAGTGGTGTGGCCAGTTTGGATTAATTGCCGTGTTTTAAAGCACTATTTTGAAAATGAGGTTAGCGTTTTGGGAAATGCATCTAAGGGACTGAGTAGAAGCTGCAAATACACCTTTCATAACTTCTTTCTGTTTTGCAGTATGCCAACTGCCTGTTCCTGCACCAAGGTCAATTTGTGACTGCACTCATGACTTCACAATCACTCCAGGGAAGCATATTTCTGTGGTCACCATCAATGGTATGTTGTTCTGAAAGCCCTCCTTTTTGGAAAGCCCAAGTATTATTGTACTAGAACTTTACCACTGTGTGCAAAGTGTTGTCCAAATTCCATGTCAAATAGCTAATATATCATATATTTGTATCTTTGTATAGTCAATCTGTTTCAATTTGATTACTGAAATTATTTTAGTCTTTACTACAGTATATTCACTTGTTCACAGGACGATACGATGTCTGCTTGCCTCGGAAATCCTGTTCATCATGCTCTGCAGAATGGACTCCTGAGGTGAAGGACCTGCTCGTTTATCGGTACTGGCCAGCTAGCACCAGCTGCCAGACCCTATACAAGTTTGATGTCTTCACCTCGTTTGACCACATGAAGGTGACGGCACCAGCCATGTCCAGGCAGGCCTTCCTGAAAATGTTGGAGCACAGATCTGTTCAAGCTGGAAGGGTAAATCTGCCCAATATCACTGAAACATATAACAAACAAAATTATATTACTGTATACCAAATATTTGATTGTGGGCATTGCTTCAAAAAATCCTAACTAATCATTTCTTAATATACAGATAGGTAGTATCTGTGCTGATACATTTCAGCGAAGCTTTTTTGAGTTTACCTTTTGTCAATACAAAGAAGAGGATATGTGCCAGGTCCATCATTTTGAGTGCCCAGCATGTTCTCCAGACATGTTGGCTGTCTGCTCTGATGGAAACCGAAAACATTACCGCTTCAGCAAGTCAAAAGGGTAGGTATAGGTATTTTTCAGAAGTTTATTTTAGACTTTTATAACACATATAGTAGCTCTTCGGGTTGTCTTTGAGTGATCATAACTTATATTTGAACAAATATTAAATGTATTGCTTGAATTTTTAATCACTGACGCATGTTTTCTTATCATGGACAGGACTGAGGAGCCACCCATATATGAGGGCTTGTTCCTGGCCAAGGACGAAGAAGTTGCTACCTTTGTTGACCTTGTCAGAGGCAACATGAGAAGTGTACGAACATTTGAATTATTATTATTTTTTTTTATAATATGTGTTTATACAGATGTTTTAGTTTTGTGTTTTTATGTAACTTAAAATCTGTTATGAACTGACTTTATAGGCAAATGACAGTGCTGTTTGTGGTACTGCCAAGTTCACTGCTGGCAGAGAGATGTCAAAAAAGTCTGGTGCTCAGATAGACGAGGAGGGCATTCAAGTTGCAGTTTGCAGGTATGTATCTGTGTATGTGTTTATGTGTATGATTTTTGAGTCAGATATTTGAGTTTTAATGGCAATACAAATCTTAAGGTTCTTGTACACTGAGTCCAAAATATTCGCATGCGTTTTTTCGTATTCGTGATTCGGTGGCTCTGAATTGTCAAAACACCATTCAAACTGCTTGCTATGGATGCGAAAAACAGAAAATCGAACCTGATTCGATTTTTTTTTTTCAAGTGTTGGAAACTCAAAATCGACGACCAGGAGACTTGGTTCTTTCTAATCTTCAGCAAGGATTCTTTATTGAGAACACGAGCTGTCTGTATCTGCAGTCATCAAGTCTGTTGTTCATCATCAAGTCTAACTCTAAGTCAAGTCTAAGTTTCCTCTACAGCTAATCCAGTCAACCTAACGATTTAACATCTAGACTGAAAAGTGAGAATCTTAGTCAAGTCAAGTCACATTTATTTATATAGCGCTTTTACAATACAGATTGTATCAAAGCAGCTTTACAGTGATAACATGAAAATAATACAACACAGATCGACATAATATTGTTGAATATTAAATGTCCCCAACCAAGCAAGCCAAAAGCAAGGCAACAGTGGCAAGGAACCAAAACTCCATCAGGTGATTGAATGGAGAAAAAAACCTTGGGAGAACCCAGGCTCAGTCGGGGGCCAGTTCTCCTCTGGCCAACAAAGGAACAGTGATTACAAAACAAATTGGATCGAAACATTAAGAGAATTGTCCATTTCCATCTGTTTGGAAGTCGAAGTAATCACGCCGGTTTGGAGACGAGATGTTGAGGATCAGTGCCGATGGCTGTCGTGTCGATGAGAATGAGTCGGGATGGGTCCAGGCGCAGGTCCACCATAGAGGGTCCCTCGGGATAAACAGAGAAACTAATATTAGCGTAGACGCCATCCTTCTTATGATGCACCAAGTACATCAGGATTTACGGGACGTGTTCCCGGTTCCGGCTGATCTAAACTATGCAGCCTAATTTGAATTTAGGAAGACTATTGTGTGTTATTTGTATGCTAAGCCAAAGAGATGTGTTTTTAGTCTAGATTTGAACTGACAGACTGTATCTGCTTCCCGGACAATGTTTGGAAGATTGTTCCAGAGTTTTGGTGCTAAATAGGAAAAGGATCTACCACCAGCAGTTGATTTCGATATTCTAGGTATTATCAACTGGCCAGAATTTTGAGATCGCAATAGACGTGAAGGACTATAATGCGTTAAGAGCTCGCTCAAGTACTAGGGAGCTGAACCATTTAGTGCTTTGTAAGTAATCAGCAATATTTTAAAATTTATACGATGTTTAATAGGCAGCCAATGCAGTGTTGACAGAACCGGGCTATTATGGTCATACTTCCTGGTTCTGGTAAGAACTCTAGCGGCTGCGTTTTGGACCAGCTGTAGTTTGTTTATTAAGCGTGCAGGGCAACCACCCAGTAGAGCATTACAATAATCTAGCCTTGATGTCATGAACGCATTAACTAATTGTTCCGCATTTGTCAATGAGAGCATATGGCGTAATTTAGATATCAGTGATCTGACTCATTTAAAATACAACAGAGAAAACAGGACTGGTAGGAATCTCTTGATATAATCATCTGTAATCAGTCTACTAAACATTCTCCGCTTATATACTATTGCAGTGGAAACCTAAATTAAACATTTAATAAATTTGTAATACAACAGGAGGGAGTCTAACCACTAGATTTTCTTCTGATTAATCAGACATGGGTTTCTCTTACGAGGACTTAACCATTACCGTGGAGAAATATTTGCTTACCCGATGTTTCTTCAAAGAGAGATGTCAAAGAAGGCAAATGTTACCTTCTTCTGTATGGATGTTACATGCAGGTAATCCTCATTGTTATATTGCAAATCCAACTCCATGATTAACATGTCTTGTTTCTCAGCTTTACGGTGATTTTAGTCGTTTTAGATTTCAATTAAAAATGCACATGATGATGTTACACTCACATGATGCTGCTCCTGCTTTTTAGGTACTGGCCCTACCTTAACAAAGTAGCAGAGGGTTTACCAGAGCTTCTGCCATTAACAGAAATGAGGCCATTCCTGAGCGTCATGCATGCCAAAGCCCACACAGCAAAATGCGAGGTACATGCAATAACTTTAAGTGTAGTATGGCTGTAGCTATAGGGAAATAATGGGTTGGATAATAGAACGTGCTGCGTGTTATCTTTCACAAACTGCTTTTCAGCTGCCTGATCAAATTTGTAGGACAGGGATTTTGTTTTTCCCCGCCAAATAAAAAGCTTGTGTCATGAGATGTTTTAGAGATAATTGTATGCATTAATGTAGATATAACATTCAAGCAATCTTCAATGGAAAGGATTATTTTTACATTTGTGCATGTTATGCCTGATTGGATGATGTTGTATCAAAACTTCTGAAATACTGCTGCATAACGCTTCTAACTCTGTGTTGCAGGTGAAATGGGGTGGCAGAAGCCAGGATGGAGCAGGAAACACAGTAGGAGAGGAAGTGGAGCAGGTATGGTATCATTGTCAGTGTTTTAACTGTGGCTACAAAGAGTCTTAATAGAAACCATAACACCAAAAGGTACTTTTTTGTCATCTAAGTAACAAGCCTGGTGTGAGGGATAAAGTACATCCTTTATGTATGAGTTAGAATAAAAAATGGGCAGTTCAGTTGTTTTCAGCAATTCAAAATGCATGCGTAAGGGGTCCCAAATTCCTAGAATAATACACTACACGTTTTCTGTTAAACCACAACCACAAGATCTATCGTGTGTAGGTAATATTTTTATGTAATGGAGACCAAAATTTAATTGTATTATTTTCTTTATAGGTGAACAGCTTTCTCTCCAGGGCAGCACTTGTCACAAAATACATGACAAAGGCTGGTTGGTGTTACAATTACTCTTCACGCTGTCATAGCCTAAACAAATAATAATAAATTGTGTTGTTACAGGGAATTTAAAAAACAATGTTTCTCTTTTCTGTTCTTACGAAAGTTATCATTGTATTACTTAGAGGCAATTACCAGTTCAACTAACTTTTAGTGATAGGGTTTAGGCATGTCTTTTGGGTTTCTCTTATTGCCTTTTGGATGTGAAATCTTGTGGGTGCATTATTGTTTTTATTAGGAAGAGTGAACATGCTAACACGACAGGCCATGGGTTGGAACAGAAGAAAGAGGGACAACCTTCATCAAGTGTTAGCCCACAGATATGTCAAAGTAAGGGTAAATTATAATTGAGATCCTAAGCAGTGCCCCTTTCCCACAACACAACTACTACAGCTAGATCTGAAACTATTTGTTGATTAATTGTTTAATCATGTTACAGAAAATAAATATGCAACTATTTTGAAAATAATCATGTTTTATTAATTTTAAATAACTGAGGGGAAGGTACTGCTTAGGACTGGTCAGTTATCTTCTAATGTTGTAGACATTTTTCTCCTATTTACAAGTTTGATTGGTAGTATACACTGATATTTAAAGTGTTATTAATGTTAATTAATTAATGTTGTGTTATTAATCTGTTCTAATGAATGTTTTGTACCAAAAGCTTGAGTAAAATTAGTGGCGTTTTTTTTTTTTTTTTCATTGTGACATTTTGTTATTTTTTATTTTTACAAGATCACAGAGAGGGCAAAGGTGGAAGCTGCAAGCCTTAGCAACATCAAGGAGCAGCACAACCTTGATCAGGAGACAATACAGCAGTGGGTGTGTGATGTCAGACAATGGGCGGTTACAGGTAAAACATGTAAAGTACTCTATTTATATACAGTACAGTGTGTGTGTGTGTGTGTGTGTGTGTGTGCGTGGGTGTGTGATGTCAGACAATGGGCGGTTACAGGTAAAACATGTAAAGTACTCTATTTATATACAGTACAGTGTGTGTGTGTGTGTGTGTGTGTGTGTTGTGTGTGTGTGTGTGTGTGTGTGTGTGTGTGTGTGTGTGTGTGTGTGTGTGTGTATCTGTTATTGACTACCTTTATACATATAACAAAAGGTGGCTATATTTTGAAAATGTGACTAATTGTCTCTTGTCCAATTGTTTTGTTTCACCTATTTAGAGAGAGTGTACACTCCAGGTTGTGCTGAAGAGCTAAGGGATGACATTGAGAACATCACTGTAACCCTTTTGCGCAAGAAGAAAGATCTGTATCGTCAGCATGGTTTGTTGTCAAATTAAGTTATTTAAATTAATAACTCTTCAAAAAAAATATTATCTTGGGATTATGAGAGTTTTCGTTTCGATTTGCAGATAGCAACCAGGCAAGACAAAGAAAGAGAAAGAAAATGACAGAGTTGAAGAAGAAGCTTCGTGAAAAGGTCTTGCAATACAACACCATAGTGGAAGGAGATCCGATTGAAGTGGAGTTGGCTTGCAGTCTGACAGAGGGATACATCCTACCATGGGAGAGACATGAAGATGGTATGATAGCTATGAAATGCTAGTTTAGCTTGTTGTTCTTTTAACTTATTTCAATTGTATAAGCCTAAGGCATCACTCAACATTTTTCAAATTTTATTCCCTTTTTGATCTTCACATGTACAGTAGTGAGGGTTCCAACCACATTTCCATATTTACCATTGTCTTTTTTATTAATTTTCATACAACAGCACAGGAATGGGATGATACATTGAAATAAAAATATTGTGAATACCAACATATGGAAATGTTTATCACAGAGCATAAATATTGAATGGTGACATCAACACCATGTTATTCTGCTGTTGTAATCGCAAATAAAATGCTTGACCATCACAATTTCACAAGCTCTCCATCCAAATGATATTATTGTTATATTATATTATTCATAATTTTTAAATTGTTTATATTCTACAGAACCAATGCTGTCACTAAAAAGATTTCTCAGAAATAACATAATTCTGTTATACACATATAATATAATAATAAACATTCCTTGTCCACTATTCCATTCATTTCCCCAACCAAAGGCAACACCTTCAGGTTGAAGAGATCTATCTTCGACCAGGTAATGCTGCTGAAACGCTTGGAGGAGGAGCAGAGCATCCTGGTAAAGGAGATGTCTCAGCACATCAAGTACCTTCTGAAGCAAGTGCAAGAAGTGGAGTCACTCAGAGGACAGACTTTGGAGCACATCAAAACCAGCAGTATGTACAAGATCTTTAGATTTGAGTATCATGTATTTATTATATATCCAGGGAACTCTGCTTTATACATTGAGTTGTGATCAGGCACTGAGCTGACCAGCCATTTGGCATCAGTGTGCACAATGTAAAAGTTGTAAATATGATGACTAAAAGGTAGTGATCAAGTTGCAAATTCAGCATTGTAAAAAGCAAAAATAGTTACAAATGTCATATTTTGTTTGATGTGTCATCTCTCTCTTTCTATTTTTTTCCCACAATTCCTCTACAGGTTTCGGTGACCTGACAGAGGACGCTACACATGGGCTCAACAGTGTCCTCAATCGGAGGGCTCACTCACTTAGAAGTCAACACAAACAGGCTGTTAATGCATACAGCAGTATAGCCACTATGGAATGTGATTTTCTTTCCATACAAGAGGACATTGAGGAGTGGGATGACAATGGCTTCACCAGCCCTGAGTCTGAGGAAGAAGACACCTAAAGATTGCTGCCAAACAACACAGAGGAACTGGAGATTTGCACACAAAAAAAAATCTTGTCTTTATTTTAAATAGCTGTACCAAAGTATCTAGAGGAAAGTTTTTTGTAGATTCTGTATGTTTTTCTTATTTAAAAACAAATTAAAAACATTGTTTTATTTATCTATTCTAACATTTGAGCTTGCTGGTTTCAGAGCAAAACTGCTTATTGCTGCTTTAAATAATTAATTATCATCTTTGCATGGAAAAATCTAATGAGGATTTAATGGCAGTCTGTGTAATTGTAACAAGTATGTACTTTGGTAATGTACTGGTAATGTATGTACTAATGTACTTTGGTATTTCCATAATATATGTGGAATTGTATTTGTTCCTAATATGCATATAGTACCCATATTATTTTGTAGTTATTTGTAGTTATAACATACTGAATGCCGTCAAATAGCTTGAAATGTTAATAAATAACGTAAATGTTTTTCTTTTATGATTTATATATGCCATCATATACATGTACATACTTATATATAAAGACAGACAAATCCAAGCATTTTTCACTTACATCCTGTAAAACTGTATAAATGTCTTACATATGCACCACTGTAATAAACCAATTTGATGGAATTGTCTGTTGACTTACTTAATACGCCAGTTAAATCCTTCGGTGGTGGACCCGGCCATGAAGTACATTTACGCAAGTACTGTATTGGTATTTAAATACAAATACTGGTATTTTTTCCACCAGAAAACTGCTTTAGTTACTATTTACTTCAGACTATAAATTAAGGTACTCAAGGTTTATGCAAGTACAGCTAATACATTAGTTGATCTACAGATCTTTAATTTCCAGCTATTTAGATGGCTGTTTAATTCATGTCATGTAAAAACATTTCATGGTTCCCACTTCACAAATGTGAAGATTTTCTTTTCATTTTGATTATTTTAATATATATTTTAAAACATTTTTAGGTTTAGACTGACGAAGCAAGCAGTGTGAAGGTGTTACTTTTGGGCTATGGGTTCTTGATTAGGGGTTAGGGGTAACCCTAACCCTTTACTTAAGTAACATTCACAAATGTGAAGATTTTCTTTTCTTTTTGAGTATTTAAATATATATATTTAAACATTTTTAGGTTTAGCCTGATGAAACAAGCAGTGTGAAGGTGTTACTTTTGGAATATAGGTTCTTGATTAAGGGTTAGGGTTAACCCTAACCCTTTACTTAAGTAACATTCACAATTTACAAATGTGAAGATTTTCTTTTCAGTTTGATTATTTAAATATATATATTTAAACATTTTTAGGTTTAGACTGACGAAACAAGCAGTGTGAAGGTGTTACTTTTGGGCTATGGGTTCTTGATTAAGGGTTAGGGTTAACCCTAACCCTTTACTTAAGTAACATTCACAAATGTGAAGATTTTCTTTTCTTTTTTAAGTATTTAAATATATATATTTAAACATTTTTAGGTTTAGCCTGATGAAACAAGCAGTGTGAAGGTGTTACTTTTGGAATATAGGTTCTTGATTAAGGGTTAGGGTTAACCCTAACCCTTTACTTAAGTAACATTCACAATTCACAAATGTGAAGATTTTCTTTTCAGTTTGATTATTTAAATATATATATTTAAACATTTTTAGGTTTAGACTGACTAAACAAGCAGTGTGAAGATGTTACTTTTGGGCTATGGGTTCTTGATTAAGGGTTAGGGTTAACCCTAACCCTTTACTTAAGTAACATTATCAATGCATTGTTTCGACTTTTACTTGTAACATTTGTAATACTTGTAACAATAATTTGTCCAGCAAATTATTAGTACTTTACTTAGCCTAAGTAAATAATCTGAAAATGTCATCCACCACTGACATCATTTGAAAGTATTTGGACACCTAATTGCATCTCTTAGACTAATTGCTGATGCTTAGCCTACTAATGTCGATGCTCATAAGTTTATGACTCTGGTCAAAACACTGAAATAGTCTGTTTTTGCTTAGCTGCGGTACATACATATGTGCAGTATTGTTATACTACATTTCTAAAAAAAAAAAAAAATATATATATATATATATATATATATTTAGAGAGAGAGAGAGAGAGAGAGAGAGAGAGAGAGAGAGAGAGAGAGAGAGAGAAGAGAGAGAGAAGAGAGAGAGAGAGAGAGAGAGAGAGAGAGAGAGAGAGAGAGAGAGAGAGAGAGAGAGAGAGAGTTGAGGTTGGGGCCTCAAGTCCTCAATGAAACTATGCCTATGGGCCAAGGCTGTGTCCATGAGAAGTTAAAATTTAAACTTTGTCTTACGACTAAACCAAATATATTGTTGGAAAGGGATTAACCTGGAAAGTAACATATGTCAGTCTGAAGGTTGTATATGGCTCCTGCTTTGAAAAAAAATGACCTCTAAACCTTGACCTTGGTGTATGTTGGAAAGCTTGTCATTCAGGAACAGAAAGGGCTACATACTTGAAACCAACTGTAAGAATAGCTGTTGAATTCAGCTATATGACTATACCCATATGGATAGAGTCATAAAGAGGGGTGCTGTCAAAAATGGTCAAACTTGATTTCGATGATGATTTTCACCTATTTAACAGTAAGGTATTTAAAATGTTATTCCATAAATGTGATTCCCATCCCCTTTAACCCATCATAGTACTCTTACATCATTATTTACAAATTCCAATTTCAATATATTGAGTTATATTTTTTTAAACTACAATTCCCTCTAGCCGCGCCATCCAACTTGATACTATTAGTATCCTATTTGTAGTTTTTCCCTTTTTGCTAAGTTAGGCTGTGAATAGGGTCGTACAATAAGTATGCACTGAATATATTGAATATATAGTACAGCCGAGCTAGTACTTACACTGTATTTAGGTGATATGCAAAAGTAAAGATTTTGGTTTATTTGAGATATTTTCAGTTCTTCCGGTTTCCAAAATAGGGTTTCCATAGAAACATATCAGGAGGATATCTTAATGTTTAACTAACAGCCGAAGCATATATTACACTGAATTTTTGTGGTTTGTTTGAAAAATAGTATAATGTTAGGCCAGGCCGATCAAGCAAAGCCGATCAGATGACGCAAAACTTGCGAGACTATTTCAAGGTAGTGATATGAACAGTGTAGTTTATGGTCGATAACGTTATATGGACACGTACGTGAAAAACACACATATTAAATTAAAACATTTACAGTGCGTATACTCACGTTATTTGTTAACTTACTAATATAAGGCTACAAATTACTCCTAAATGTGTTAATATTTATAATTACCTTTCTTTTTCGTGTTGTTATACAGGTATACATTATCTTTTTTAAAGTCTCAATAGGCTTTTAACTTTGCTTAAACTCTATTTTGATATGAATAACAGAAATGGCAAATGAACAAGAAAATGTAGTACCAAAAACTTTATTTAAGATTATCTCATTCCCATATTTGAAGTTTGTGAATTGCACATTTCCATTCCCATCAAAACTTTAAATATTTATTTTACATTATCAACACACAATCAGCTTCAAGGTGATATGTGCTACATATTTTTTTCAACTTAAACACAACTTTTCCATGGTCTGTTGGCCACAAAACAATCCATATTGGGGTCCTTCAAGTTTAAGAAATGTTAAGTCTGTTGACCATTGGACTTTATTGAATCCATACATATAAAAGAGGGTGTAACAAGCTTGAAGAAAAAACATGAAGAATATTTAAGTCCAAATTACATTACAAACTACTTAGCTGATGTAACATGACAATGTTATGGAACAATACAAGTGGACGACAAAAAATATGTAAAGAAAATACACTTAACAAGAACAAGGAAAAAATGTATGTTTGCAATGTATGTTGCATATTTGCAGGCTAGCTGTATGGGATGGGAATCAGGCCGGCTGCCAGGATGGAGGCCAGGTCTTTCCACTGAGAAAAACATAAAAAAATAAAGAGAGGGAAGTTGAAGGAGAATTAGTAAGTATAATACACAATGAATTGATTTTCATGATTGTAACATTTACTGTTTTACAAGACTTTGCAGAGTAGTGCAGTGCATCAAGCATCTGCTGTTCCAGAGTGGGGACGAGGCGCTAAAAATATGTAACTGTTAACCTAGTCTTGCATAGCCAGACCTATCTCCACTCAAGAGCTGTACCAGAGTTTGAGGAAGGTATTGCTGAACCCATTATCATTCTGGTGTATTTGGTTTCCATGTGCGTAAGATTACTTTTAAACCAGATTAAAACATCACGGTCATTATGGTATGTCACATGTCAGTGTTACTCACAGTAACTGTTGCTCATGGAAAAATAAACAAAATTAGATAATCGTGTAAAAAAAATGTAGGTGTACCAAAAATGTCTTAAAATAAAATAAATTCTCTAACTGACAAATAAATGTATCCATTCAGTGTACTAATCGTCAAACCCTGAAACCCTGATGATTCCTCTGACTATACCAAAAACATCTCCAATCACTGCATTCCTCTTCTAGAGACTTAAAGCAGAAAATTTATTTTTCTTTAATAATCTCTAACCAAGACAATGGCTTGTCCCTACAAATGAAAACAGTACATTAAATGTATTCATTTCGCTGGCGCTTTTATCCAAAAGCGACTTAGAATTGCTGTTTATGTCAAAGGTCGCCTGCTTCTGGAGCAACTAGGGGTTGAGTGTCTTGCTCAGGGACAATTGTAAATGCTGTGTGAATACTTTCTGTTGTGAATGCTTTCTGCCCGTAAAATAAAGATGATTTCAAACAATAGCCAAAATTTATTTAACACAACGCTATTTAACATACCACATTGTGCAGGGCTGCCAGTCATAAAGATGTTCTGTCCTCCCTGTGTCAGGAAGACAAAGACATTGTATTACTTTGTTATTTAAACGTTGTACTTTAACAACGAGTAAAATATATAGGCTAAAGGTATTTACAGGATGCCTACCTATAGAGCTCAATGTTGTGACTTAGACAACAGCATTTTGTCAAGGTAACAATTAGTAATTGCAGAACAAGTTATCCAACAGTTTTAGAACGTCATCCAGTGATTCCTTTGTATTATTATTTTTTTTTACGGGGGTGGTTGTCTTTAGGGGAAATGTTTGTTTTTTGGCTAAACAATCAAAGCGATAAAAGCATTGTTTTTAATCATATATGTTTTTATCATAGACATATTTGTTGCTGCCTTTTAAGTGAAATTTAACTTCATTCAGGTTTTAAAATGACCAATAGCATTACTTAACTCATTGAGAGGAAACACTGTCATCCAGTTAGTCATTGTCCTACCTTTCTTGTCCTTGTCTTTATTATTTCACGGACTGGGAAAATTTCAAGGCGATTGTGAGGGCAATCTGTAATTGTAAGGAATATATTATTTGCACCAATGTCCACAATATGTGAAATAATTTTTGTGCAGGAATCAATTCACAATGCAAACGTTTGCATTTTTTCCACTGTTAGTTATTAGCACATTTAGCTCGTCCAAACGAGATTTGAGAACCATCAATTCAATTATTATTTACATACAAAAAACAATAAAATAATATATAGCATCTAGGTATACAGTATAATTGCAATCCTGAATCAGATCCATAATAAATCAATGTTTGGAGGGTTTACAAAAATCATATTAACTTCATGACGATTTTGCAGGAGTAAAATGTCTGTACAGTACATGCCGTGCATAGATTAAAACACACCTTTAATTTTTTTTGGTCTTTTACGTTGCTGTGGACCCCGCAGTGGTGGCTGCACTGCTGGAGCCTGGTTTGCTGGACCCCGGTGTGCTGGACCCTGGAGTGCTGGATCCCGGTGTCCTGGACCCTGGAGTGCTGGACCCTGGAGTGCTGGACCCTGGAGTGCTGGACCCTGGAGTGCTGGAGCCTGTGGAGTGTTGGAGCCTGGAGTGTTGGACCCTGGAGTGCTGGAGCCTGGAGTGCTGGACCCTGGAGTGACCTGAGTGCTGGAGCCTGGTTGCTGGACCCGGTGTGCTGGACCCTGGATGTGCTGGACCCGGTGTGCTGGACCCTGGAGTGCTGGACCCTGGGGTGTCTGGACCCTGGAGTGCTGGACCCTGGAGTGCTGGGACCCTGGAGTGCTGGAGCCTGGAGTGCTGGACCCTGGAGTTGCCGGATGTGACCCTGGAGTGCTGGACCCGGTAGTGCTGGACCTGCTGGATGAGTGCTGGACCCTGGGAAGTGGCTGGACCCTGGAGTGCTGGACCCTGGAGTGCTGGACCCTGGAGTGCTGGACCCTGGAGTGCTGGACCTGGAGTGCTGGACCCTGGAGTGCTGGACCCTGGAGTGCTGGACCCTGGAGTGCTGGAGCCTGGAGTGCTGGAGCCTGGAGTGCTGGAGCCTGGAGTGCTGGACCTGGAGTGCTGGACCCTGGAGGTGGCTGGAGGGGAGCCTGGAGTGCTGGACCTGGAGTGCTGGACCTGGAGTGCTGGACCCTGGAGTGCTGGACCTGGAGTGCTGGAGCCTGGAGTGCTGGAGCCTGGAGTGCTGGACCTGGAGTGCTGGAGCCTGGAGTGCTGGAGCCTGGAGTGCTGGACCCTGGAGTGCTGGACCTGGAGTGCTGGAGCCTGGAGTGGCTGGACCCTGGAGTGCTGGACCCTGGAGTGTCTGGAGCCTGGAGTGCTGGAGCCTGGAGTGCTGGAGCCTGGAGTGCTGGACCCTGGAGTGCTGGACCCTGGAGTGTGGATCCTGGAGTGCTGGAGCCTGGAGTGCTGGAGCCTGGAGTGCTGGAGCCTGGAGTGCTGGACCCTGGAGTGCTGGACCCTGGAGTGATGGATCCTGGAGTGCTGGACCCTGGAGTGCTGGAGCCTGGAGTGAATCAGATCCATAATAAATCAATGTTTGGAGGGTTTATAAATATCACATTAACTTCATAACAATTATGCAGGAGTAAAATGTACTGATGCAGGAGTAAAAAAGTAAACCAGCCTGGAGTGCTGGAGCCTGGTGTGCTGGAGCCTGGATGAGTGAACTACACGACACCAAATTTAAAATGAATTCCTCCTCGTCTTCTTGAGGCAGTTGAACTGGGTTGAGTCTTGTCCAATCTATATATAGACATGGAACACACACAAATATAATATTATATTATGCAATTAGGCCAAAGTGAAAATGTATGCAACCCCAAATCAACCTAGACAGTAAAAAAGATGGACGTAGTGAATGTGATTGTACCCACAGGATTCTGAAAGGCATGGGGCAGAGGAAGAATGGAGAATATTGTGACACAGTCTAAGATGTAAAGAACTTTATCATCCATTGTAAACTGTGGATGATAATTGTCAGCAGTTGTAGACAAAATCTAATTTACTGAAGCACCGCCAAAGCTTATAAAAAGAAACGCCGGTGCTGACTGGTAGGATGCTACAGCCAGTAATGCTTGCACTCGTCGGGAGAGTGGCATTAAGCAAAGTTGAATCTTCTGTAAAAACACTGAATACTACTCGTTAGGGCTGTAACGATGTGCTATATTAAACCGAAATCGTGACACTCACTCCCGGAGTTATCCTTCCTGTCCAGTTCCAATGCTACCACATCTTAAAATTTACTTTTAGTATTATTTGAAGTTAACATTATAAAATACGTAGACCTACACCACAAAACTAGTCGAGGATATATTTTTTAATTTAACCTGTAACGGCCGTTTCACACCGTGCACCTGAGACCTGCTGTCAGATTCTCTGAAATGGAGAGTGACTCACAGGGTCGCAAGATAACATAAAGTACATGCGTCTGATGAGTTTTATCGAGTTGATGTCAAAACCGCGCGCTCTCTGTAGGCATATTCATATTTTGCCGCTATGTGAAACAATCTAGCAAAACGCACCGGCGAGTTTGTCGACCCCAGAGGATTAACTTTAGCCTAACCATAAATTGTGATTAAACTCTATATATAATCACTCACATCAAGATGGTGGTGGAGTCCATGCAGGAGAAGCAGCGTTTGGCACTGCTTCGCTTTTCATCCCGAGCTGTGTGGAGTAGCCCATTTCCACCTCTATTGCGTAATTTACATTTCACACTCACGGTTTTCCAGGCCAAGTGCATGCAACCACTGGTGCCTAATTTCCAAGTCTGCTAGAAAGCTTTGCAGTCCAACAATGCTGTTGTAATCAGCAAAACTACGTACCTTCCTAACACTGTGCTAAATACAGATAAATCTATGCTAGCTCATACCAAGGGCGTGGTAGCTCGTGGTGAGCTGGAACCTGCTTACGTCACGTAGTACCGCTTACGCCACGTTACTACGTGAAGTGTTAAAAAACAGTAGAAACCGCTTTCACTGTCCTAAATAGTATACAAAAATATAAACCTTTTCATAATTTTTCTACATTGAGAGTTGCACTACAGCACAGGTTCTATAAGATACTGTAATGCAGTAGTAGTAATTGGAAACAACACATTTTAACAAATCCGTAAACCTTCAGATTATTTTCCTCCTCTTCCAACTGAGATTTCAGCCTACATGTTGGTATCCCAGCCCTGTGTATGTGCCGCAAACATCCAATAGGAAAATTCAACTGCAGTAGCCACCGTTCAACCTGAAGAGGGCAGCACTCAGACGTTTTTATACCATATATTGTAGAATTAAAACACTTTATACCCAAATGTCAAAAAAGTTACTCAAATCAATGGACAGCCCTAATAAGGCCCCATTCTTACAGATCATCAACTAAAAAAAGTTGGTTTAGGTTAGTTACTCTTTAATCAATGCTTTCACACTGGGAGCAGAAGGAGCGTTTGAGGGGAAGCGGGATTTCGGCGCAGAGTCAATTTTTGCTGTGCTGCTCACGCTCAATTAAAGTGAAAGTACACTTTTGATGGACGAAATAAATATGATTTCAAACAAAAAGTGCCCAAAATGCACAGAAAAAACATATCTAGTGACTTTTAACAAGAACTGGAGTAGACAAACAAAAGAAAATGAAGAAAATGAAGACACAAATATTTATAGAAGATTTACCTGTGGGTTTTTCAAATGTTATTTCATAAAATATAAAAAAAAATATTCTCAAATAAAAAATAATAATAATCGCGGTTTGTATCG
Organism: Chrosomus eos; assembly: GCA_036326025.1. Lineage (NCBI taxonomy): Eukaryota > Metazoa > Chordata > Actinopteri > Cypriniformes > Leuciscidae > Chrosomus > Chrosomus eos. The sequence goes on from CM070833.1 coordinate 34,218,019, forward strand.
AATCGTGGGCCAAAAATCATGATAAGAACCGAATCGTGGGTTTGGTGTATCGTTACAGCCCTACTACTCTAATGTGCAGAAAAACATTAGTTCGAAAATCGGGGTTGACTTGCTTTATTTTTTTTTTCAGCCATGGATGTTAGGAAACGTTATATGTTTTGCAAAAAAATAAACATAATCCATGCTACTAGTATCTATATGATATTAGTTAAATAGCATTAGTTAACTATTAGTTGGGAGAGACTTGCACATTGCTTCTCTGTATAGTGGTGGGGTGCGGGATAGTAAAAGTAATGTAGTAACGTGACAAGTAACGTAACTAGTAACTTTTAATTCCCTGTAATAAGTAATATTATAATTTTTTACAGGAGGAGTAATAATTCCTGAGTAACTTGCCCAACACTGGTTGTGGTATAAGTTAGGCACTTTTTTGAACATCCAATCTCTATTGTCAGTGGCACAAGTAGTAGATTTTCTTTGACTACCATTGTTTTTAAAATATATATAACATTAACACAAGTAAAGGGCAAAATGAGTAGGATTGTCTCTTGCCATTTGTAAACACATTATTCCTAGTTGGCCCCATGCAGAGAGAGCAGTGATTGAGCGAGTTCCAAAGCGACTGAATAGAGTTAGAGACGTTAGCAAGAACAAAGCAGTGAATCAGATAAATAAAAGATCTTCTGATTCGTCTTTCACTTCGGTTGCATTCTAATGCACAAATAAACATGACCCCACCTCCACAGAACTCTGTAAGAAGGAGCCACATTGGCGGATTTTGTGTGAATACAGCCGAAGCCACCATCAGCTTTCATTATAGGTCTGCTATAAGTGTGTGTGTAGCTCAGACACACATACCTGCATGAGAGAGACAGATCACAGAGGAGAGAGATGGAGACAGCAATGTAAACTGGTTGCTATGTTACTATAGAGTCAAAGTCGAGACTTTTATTTTGTGAGAAACCACAAGTTCCTGTTTCCCATTTGCGCTAGCTTCCCAGCTGAGTGTTTAGGCCCAGTCAAAACAATGCAGCCTCTGGCTATGTTTACACGGAAACGATTCTGAAGAGAAAACGCAAAAGTGGCGTTGCGTCATCACTTTTTATTCTGCGTTTAGACGAGCGTTTTGTGTGGGAAATCCGCGTGCAAATGGTGACGCAAAAGTGTGTGAAATTCAATGTAGTATGCACTCCAGGCGGCTAGGAGTGCATACTACAACAACACCAAGTCCACGTGCCTGTGTACAACCTTCACTGTCAAGCAGACTTTTGCGTGTTTACCGTTTGCACAGGAACGTGGCGGTGGAGCGTTTTTAAGATTTCCACTCTGGAGGGTGGTTTCACTTTTTTGCGTTTTCAAGCCTCAAAAACGCCGTCGCCGTGTAAACGAAAGGCACATCCGATAAAATATTTTTACGTCTTCACCCGCGAGCGTTCTCGTGTAAACAGGGCCTCTATGCAGGGAAACCCTGCAAAAGCTTACTGACATACAGCTGCATCAATTTACATAATCCAAGTACTGACATTATTTATTGATTGGATTCAGCTTGAGGTCATTAAATTAGCTTTAGCACACTTCTGGTGTCCTGCTTTGTTCGTCATCTGGCTGAAATGCAAACTGTGACTACATAAGTCTGCTGGGGGTCTTGTGCTAGAGCTTCCAGCATATTTGATTTGACTGTGAATCTGACTCATTAAAAAGTTCAGCCTCAAAAAAGCGCTCCCACTTTAGCAGCAGTTTTCAAAAGTTCCAATAACTTAAAACAACCAAGGAGTTAGAAGTTAGGTGTTTTAAAGCACAGGTAACCCCTGCCATCATCCCAAAGAAACTTTTGCTATTGTTTTCCACAATACCAGCTCTTTCTCAGCAAAAAATGACTCTAGGTTGCAGCTAGGCTACAGTCAGATCAGAATTTCTAGTCTTTGCTGTTTGGCAATGTACAGGACAACACCAACAATTGTACAATATAGAGAGCATATGAATGTGTATGCATTTCAAGGTTAAATAAATGCAATCTCACCTTCAACTATCAACTTGTAGATGGCATCCACATTTTCAAGGCATTTCTTAGCGGATGTGCTAAGTTGGGCATCCATCGGCAGCATTATTTTAGTCTGGTGGTACGTCCCCGTCACCCTCTTAGAAGGATTTGCAATGAGCAGCAGAGGCTTCATGCCAAGGGCATACAACTTCTCAAGCTGGAACAGAGAGGTAGAGAGATCAATTGGATATATACACAAAACTGTAGTTTACAGCTGAATTTGTCCTCAAGCTTAATCTGAAGTTACATCAAAGCTAGAAAACATCTACAAACAATCCAACTATGGTTTTTACATAATTTTTGGATAGATAAATGTTAGAATTTTTACGAGTTTCAACTCCATAGACATAGGTAATAGTTTGGAAAAAACAGTAAACATTAATTATATTCTTATTAATAGTGTAGCTGTGTGAGGCAATATATTATACCAGTTATTATACCAAGTAATTTATTTGCTTATGTCAAAATAATAAAACACTTCGGGTGAATGAGATGATCGGAAAACTACATACCAGTATGGCAGCATCATCAAGCATATGGGACTTCATTTTATTTTTTTTAATGGATGCCAACCACTGCTTCTGCTGACTTTTAAATTTGTCCAGCTTTTTTTGAAGTCTGACGTGTTGGGGTTGAGGATGTTTACAAAATTTACACATTTTAAGTCCGCAGTATATTTTCCCCCTGCAGTTTGGGCAGGTCTTTTTTTGTGATCCTCCAGCCATTATGGAACAAACAGACCTGGATGTGAGATACTAGAGTGAAGATAGATTTAAAGAGTGATTAAAAGAGAGAGACAATAACAAAAAGAGAGTGATTGAAAGGGACGAGTGTGTAAGAGAGTGAGAGAGAGAGAGAGAGAGGCTCTTAAAAGTGCCGTTGGTTTGTGTGTGTGTATGTGTTTGTGTATATATGTGTGTGTTGGTGAAATCAAAAAGTGTTGCAATAAAGCTGTAAAACAGGAAAAAGCAAAATATTATTAGAATAGACTTTGTAGTAAATGAGCATTTCTTAATTGTTAGGACAGAGTTATTGTAATCACAACCATTGCATGCAATACAAATCAATTCTGACTGTACAAATGTCAGATTTGAACCACATTCACTTGAAACAAGCAATTACATACACAAATCTATTTTTATTTAGACCCACAAATAATGTAAACAGTGGACTTCTGTCCTGTTGCGTAAAATGCTTCTCGTAATATCCTGTTCACTCTTCTCCATGTCACAAATAACGAATAAAGTAACAGTTAACGTTACCCTCAATTATAATTTATATAATTGTGTAATTTATATATAAATAATAAATCCTCAAATAATAATTTTATTATTATTATTATGAATTATCTCATGATGATTTCAGTGTCTCCTAAAATCGCAAAGCCTTACAAAAGTATGGCACCATAGTGTTACGGGATATTCTATATATAAGTTAGTGGTGGGTCGTCTCTCTATTTAATTATGCATTAATAATATCAGGTATGAGCGCGCGGTCGTCAAATCCTCTGTAAAGACTCCAGGTCCACTTTTTTATGGTACTCCATCCCTGATTGCGGTAATTCCCCTTAGTTAGACTTCCGACATTTACTTTGCACTTTGAATAAAACTTTAACCACTGCAACAACAGGTTGTTTATTATTGTCTTCAAAACACATGGACAGATACATGAGTTTAAACTGATTTTGGTAGCTGGCAGTGCCACAATCCAACTGTCCCGGCCCGGGGCCTGCTGTCATTTGGCCGGCTAGCTAACTACATCGGCGGGTAACGTTAGCCGTGTAAATGATAAATCAACACCAAATTCAACCTAAACTCCGGGGATGAAACGCTACACAGATCGGGCTACAATTAAATAAATAGCAGAAAAGATTATGCGTGCTTTTTAACAAACAAACACCGATTGGGTTGAGATCATAGGTTGAGATACTTACTGTAGTCAGTTGGCGGGTGAAATGAGTGGTAATTATGGGTAAGAAGCGTGCGACGTGCGTGCGTTGCGTAACGTGATGTATCGTTGTCGTGGTTACGTTAACCCCTGAAAGTCTTCTGATTCATAAGAATAATTAATAATAATAATATTCGCTGCGATGACAGAAAATACATTTGAGAATAATAAAATATCGTAGAGGGTTTAATAACGTAAAGGAAACAATCTATTTAACACAGCCTCGGGCCGTTCTTTAAAACTACTCCATCCATAAATTCATAGTTATATCACAAATAATTTACTGTTATTTACACAACAAAAATCGGAACTAATTCACTAGAATATATTTAAAAGGAGGACGTTTCGTAAACTAGAAAACAACATTTACCACCGTCCACAATGTGACCTTGTTGAACGAGGGAATTCGTGTGTCCACCACGGCAAATGAGCATCATTGACTTTGTATGGGTGTTGTTTCCGTGATGCCGCCACGTAATTTCAACACATTCCGTGCTACCACCACGCATTTCGGGGTTAAGGGGTCGTGTACATTTCACGCATTTCTGTGAGATCAGGTTGTACACACACCTGATTCAGATCCTCAGCTCGTTAGGGTAGACTCTCGTCCATATCCTAACGAGCTGAGGATCTGAATCAGGTGTGTTAAATAAGGGAGACATACACAATATGCAGAGCAGTGGGTCGCGAGGACTGGAGTTGAGAACCCCTGCCATAATTCATGAACCAAGTCGTATACCACTGGAGCTAGGAGTTCCCGAGATGCGTGCGCCGTAAACTTTAAACATGGCGGGGAGAAATATTGCTGCTTTATTTGTTTTGTTGACAGATCCTGGAAGCACCAATTACACCACGTCTGTCAGTTGACAGACCAATCACGACAGTGATGGGGGAGTCCCACCTCCCTAATATAACCCTCTGCCGGGTGGTCCTACTTCATTCTCGATCTCTTCCCCGTGAAGATTTATTTGGAAGCTATACTTCAGCAGGACCTGTATTCAAAATAGTTGTTTAACTGTTCTGAGACGAGCCGTCAAGGTACGTCGCCGAACGCAGCTGTTTTTGTTAGCGGGTCTTATTTCACTGTAACGGTGATATTTTATTGGATTCCGGTATACTAAGAGAATTAACATGTTACGGCGAATTCTCTTTATATATCCCATTTTTCTGATTTGCACGTTGTGGTGAGCTTGGATAGACTAGGCTACTATTGTTTGCTATGGCGACTGCTAGTTCTGCAAGCGGCCGACCGAAAGCAGAAACTTCACGTCCGTGTGCGTGCGGTTCTATGATATCGGGCAAGGATCCTCATCCACTGTGCATCGCATGCCTGAGGGTGAGACACGCTCAGGCAGCCCTTGCGAACCCCGAGTGCTGTCCGCACTGTTCTCTTTTCCCGTCAAGGGTGCTAGAGAGAAGAGTGCGCGTCGCGGCCACTAATAAGGGGGATCCCTGCTTTTCTCCGCCGCCCGTGGGGGAGACTAAACAGCCCCCTGCGTCATGCAGCTGGGGCGAATTTATGGACGAAATCTACCCCCAACTACCTCCCCTCTTTGGATCTGTTACGGATGTAAGAGAGGAGGACGATGATGACGACGAGGCCATCGATCGTCTGTTGGAGGATGAAGGTGAGGAGGATGATGAGGACGCGATCCTCCCGCCGAATCCCTCCCGGCCTGGCAGCGCGTTAAGCGAAGGTTTACCCTCCCCCGTTCAGGGGGAGCTCGACCTACTGGAAATGTGCCGTAGGGCGGCGGCCAAACTGTCCATAGACTAGGCGTCGCAGCAGACTGGCCAGTGGACGGAAAGGGTTCTTTATGACGGCAAGAGACTGCCGTCACGTGCCCCACCAGTGAAACAGCTCATTCCAGTGGTCCCCGCGTGCGTTTCAGAGATGAAACGTTTCTGGGATAAGCCCTTTTCACACAGGGTTCCTGTAAAAGGTTTTTCCAGGCTGGATGTTGATAAGATGGAGGAGATAGGAATGTCAAATTCCCCCCCTGTTGAGCTGTCAGTTGCTCAACATCTCCATCCTAACCGCAGGACAGCTTTTTCCTCAGCTTCAGCTTCACTGCAAGGACGCACTGATCGCCTAGCGGCCTCAGTTTTTCAGAAGATTTATCGTTCTTTTGCAATGGCAGTGAGGGCTCTTAATGCCACCTCTCTCCTCACTGCTTATCAAGCGGAGCTTATGGAAGAGATGGGGAGGCAAATGGATGCTGGGACACCAAACCCAGCCCTCTGGGAAGAGATTTGCGTTATTGCAGATCTCAACCTGAGAACTTCCAGAGGTGCGGTCCAGAGCTGTGGCCGCAGCATGGGCCTAGCAGTGGTCGGCGAGCGAGCTCTCTGGCTGGGGCTGTCAGGGCTGTCAGACAGAGAGAAAGCAGATTTCTTGGATGCTCCGATTGAGCCCAAAGCCCTTTTCGGGGCTTCGGTCACTGCTATGCGACAACGGTGTGATCTGAAGAAACAAGAGGGTGAGGCTTTCCAAACTTGCCTCCCTCGCAGATCCGCCGCTAGGGTTTCTCAACCACCACGGTCCAGGTACGAAGCCCCCCAGAGGGGTGGTCGGTCAGACTTCAGAGGCCCTAGACCTTCTCACCCTCAGCAGGCTGAGCCACAGTCTAAGCCAGCTCAGCTGAGGGGAAAACCTTCCTTTGCAGCGGCTGCAGCCAGATACCGACCAGCAAACCCTCAGGGAGGGAAGAAACGGCGAGCAACCTGATATTTCGGATTCAGGACAAAGGGATGAGCAACAGCACTCACCGAGTATCTGTTGTTATCCTCCCTCAAAGAGAGCGGTCATTTCCCGTCGGACACGGGAATTGTTCACAGAAAAAAGTTATCAAATGACCAGTTCAGTTGTGAAGTTTGCACCAGTTCCACCAGTGCCTCACAAAGAAATTACCCTCCCTCCACCCACGGGGTTACAAAAGAGGGCAGAGGGCTGTTTTCTAAAAGAAATGTCTTCTATGAAAATAATAAACAAGTTCCCTGTGCATCCAGGCAGTGGGCCGAGGGCACAGCAATGTTTGAAAAGAACAACACACACAAAAACAAAATTGTCCAGATCAGAGCTGCAGTCCCCAGCTCCACCGCTAGAGGGCGCCGCCGCGTCACTAGTGGACGAGAGCTGCTGCGGTCCGCTCGCTGCTCATGCAGAGAGCTGGCGCGCATGCGCAAGTACACCCCTGGGTTTTTTTTTCCACAATAAGCCGGGGTTATCGTCTGCAATTTGCTGTAAAACCTCCACTTTTCAACAGGGTGTTAATGTCAGCAGCAGATGGGGAGTCAGCTCAGATTTTAGAGGAAGAAATAGACTCTTTATTGAGCAAAAGAGCTATTCGAGTTGTGCCGCCAGAGGACAGCCGTCAGGGTTTTTACTCCCGGTACTTTGTCATTCCCAAGAGAGGGGGGGGTCTCCGTTCCATTCTGGATTTACGGAACCTCAACAAACACCTCAGAAAATACAATTTCAAAATGTTGACATTAAAGACGTTGTCTCAAATTATTCGTCCCAAGGACTGGCTTACGTCAGTCGATCTGAAGGATGCATATTTTCACATAAGCATCTACCCGGCACACAGAAAATTTCTCAGGTTTGCCTATCGAGACACAGCCTACGAGTTTTTGACCGTGCCGTTCGGCTTATCTCTGGCTCCAAGGGGTATTCAGCAAATGTGTGGAAGCAGCGCTCACACCGCTGAGAGAAATGGGTCTGAGAGTGTCAGCATATTTGGACGATCTGCTGCTGTGCGCGCCGTCATGGCAACAGGCAGAGAGAGAGACAGAAATGCTCGTGTCTCATTTGGAGAGCTTGGGCTTCAAGATAAACGAGACATAAAGCTGTTTGGTGCCCACACAAGAGATAATTTACCTAGGTCTCAGACTGAACTCGGACCTGTATCAAGCTTTTCTGTCCGAGGAGTGCATCAGGTCAATTCGCGGCTGTCTTTCCCTTTTTCAGAAAGGAAACAGAGTTTCATTCAGACTGTGTTTACGCCTTCTGGGGCTGATGGCATCAACAGTTTCTGTCATCCCACTGGGACTGTTGCGAATGAGGGAGTTTCAGCACTGGATGAAAGCGCAGGGCTTGTGTCCAAAACGCCACCTTAACCGCAAAGTGACGGTGACGTCACTCTGCATGCGCGCTCTCCGTCAGTGGAGAGATCGCTCTTTTCTCGAGTCAGGGACTCCGCTGGGAGCTATCTCTCTGAGAAAGGTGGTTACAACGGATGCGTCGCTCACAGGTTGGGGTGCAGTGTGCGAGGGCAGGATAGCGAAGGGGAAATGGCCCGTCTCGCTACAAGACGCACACATAAACTTCCTGGAACTGTTAACAGTGTTTCTGGCACTGAAACATTTTGTGCGGTTCCTAAGGAACCACCACATTCTGATCAGATCAGACAACACAACGGCGGTGGCTTACATAAATCGCCAGGGAGGCACACGTTCCCATCTGCTTCACAGCCTGGCATGGAAACTAATCGTATGGGGCGTGAAGCATTTTCATTCACTACGGGCGACCCATGTCCCGGGAATAATGAATGTGGGGGCGGATCTCCTGTCCAGGGGAAATCCCCTTTATGGGGAATGGACTCTCCACCCTCAGGTAGTGAGCCAGTTGTGGGAGAGGTTCGGCCGAGCTGCCGTAGATCTCTTCGCCTCGCACGAAAACACTCAGTGTCCTCTATTCTTCTCTCTGGGGAGAGACGGTGCGCCTATGGGTGTGGATGCTCTGGCGCACCTGTGGCCAAACGCACTACTTTACGCGTTTCCTCCTCTAAATCTGATATTTCCAACTCTAAAAAGGGTAAGAGAGTACGGTCACTCAGTCATAATGATTGCCCCGAACTGGCCAGGGAAGTTGTGGTTGACGGAGATAATTCAACTCCTGTACGACCAGCCCTGGCCTCTCCCGTTGCGCAGGGACCTTCTCTCACAAGCGCGCGGGAACATTTTTCACCCAGCCCCAGACAAAGTGGCTCTTTGGGCCTGGCCCGTGAGTGGTTAAACTTGAGTGTGAAAGGTTTACCTCCGAGGGTGATTGAAACGATTCAGAACGCACGAGCAGCTTCAACGCGCTCTGCATACAGTATGATCGGAAATGGACTGTGTTTAAGCGATGGTGCGCACACAGACACATCGTTCCTTTTCTCTGTTCTGTCACGGATGTGTTATGTTTTCTGCAGGAACTTTTGGATAAGGGCAGAGCCTTTTCGACTGTTAAGGTTTATCTTGCCGCAATTTCCGCGTGTCATGTGGGGATTGACGGAAACACTATAGGTCAACACCTGCTTGTATGCAGGTTTATGAGAGGTGCACGGCGGTTGAACAAGGTTTCAAAGCCATTGATTCCGCCGTGGGATCTGTCTGTGGTCCTTAACGCACTATCTCAGCCCCCTTTTGAGCCAATAGAGAGTGTTGAATTAAAGCTCCTTTCGCTAAAGGCTGCTTTATTATTGGCTCTTTCGACCGCAAAGCGGGTTCGTGAACTTCACGCGTTATCGGTTCATAACTCCTGTATGCGTTTCGCTATGGATTACTCTCAAAACGAATCCAGCGTTTGTGCCTAAAGTTAGCGAGTCAGCTATCGCTTATAAACAGGTGGATTTACTGGCTTTCCATCCGCAGCCTTTTTCCTCGTCAGAGGATGCGCGGCTTCATTGCTTGTGCCCTGTCCGTGCTTTGCGTCACTATGTGGAGAGAACGAAAGCACAAAGGAAGAGTAATCAGTTATTTGTTTCATGGGCTGATTCTCATAAAGGGAAACCTATTTCGCGTCAGCGCCTGTCCCACTGGGTAGTGGAAGCCATTATATTAGGTTATAATGGCATGGGTCTCTGTCCTCCGGAAGGGCTGAAGGCTCATTCTACCAGAGGTTTGGCTACCTCATGGGCACTGTTTAAGGGCGTTTCAGTTCAGGACATATGTGGAGCAGCAAGTTGGGGTTCGCCTCACACATTTGTCCGATTTTATAGACTGGATGTCACTGAGCCATCACTGGTTCATTCCGTCCTAAGTGTGTAAAAATAAATAAATAAATAAAATAAACACCTGTTTATGTTTCATAAATCACTGAGTTGGTTGATAGGCCTGCTTCGGACAGCATATCTGCAATACTGGAGTTGTCTATATCCCATAGTGAGATACCGAGCGAATGTTTGAAAGAGAACTTTAGGTTACTTACGTAACCCCGATTCTCTGATAACATGAGTGAGGTATCTCACCACACTTCCCTCCTTGCAGTACACGGAGAAGAGATATGCAGAGAATGAAGTAGGACCACCCGGCAGGGGGTTATATTAGGGAGGTGGGACTCCCGCATCACTGTCGGGATTGGTCTGTCAACTGACAGACGTGGTGTAATTGGTGCTTCCAGGATCTGTCACGCCCAGAGGCGTTCCCATAGTGAGATACCTCACTCATGTTATCAGAGAACCGGGGTTACCCAAGTAACCTAAAGTTTCTCTATAAGGTAGGTGTAGAAGTCAGGCCACTCGACCGAGGTAACGTTAATCCTTGTCAGATCATCCATTGAGTGAGCGTGTAACGGCTACGGCTCAGCCAATCTGGTTCCGTCCGTTAAAATTAACTTTTGAAAATAACAATCGCGGTCCTGGACAGTGAGTGACCTTGCACATTAAAGGGTTAGTTCACCCAAAAATGAAAATTAAGTCATTAATTACTCACCCTCATGCTGTACCAACCCCGTAAGACCTTCGTTCATCTTCAGAACACAAATTAAGATATTTTTGATTAAATCTGAGAGGTACATCACTGCTACATAGGCTGCCTAAGGGAATGAAACTTGACGGCCCAGAAAGTCATTAAAGAAAATGTTTAAATATTGAATGTGCCTACAGTGGCTCCACTATAAGTTTATCAAGCGACAAGAATACTTTTTGTGCGGAAAAAAAAAACAAAAATAACGACTTTATTCGACCATCTCTTCTCTTCCGTGTCTTTCTCCTAAGCTGTTGGCGTAGTGTAACAGCGCAGCGCTTCTGTGTTATACGTCACACGTAGGCTCACTATTGGTCGACGCTGGTCATGTGTGTGATGCGTGTGACGTTCAACCAGAAGCGTTGCGCAATAACAATACGTGAAATCTCCAGGCCCAAAGAGAATACTTGAATAGAGTCGCTATTTTTGTTTGTTTTTTGCGCTCAAAAGTATTCTCGTAGCTCGATAAACTTAAGATCTAGCCTCTGTAGTCAGTTGGACTCTTTTAACGATTTCTTTAATAACTTTTCGGGCCGTCAAGTTTCATTCCCTGGCAGCCTATGTAGCAGTGATCTACCTCTCAGATTTAATCAAAAATTCTCATTTGTGTTCCGAAGATGAACGAAGGTCTTACGGGGTTGGTACAGCATGGGGGTGAGTAATTAATGACTTAATTTTCATTTTGGGTGAACTAACCCTTTAAGATAAATCAGATTTTCTCCAGTCATTGTTAAAAAACAAGCTAACACAATTGCATACTAACGTTAGGGAAGCGGCCAGAGGGATCTTTCTGCCACCACCTAAGCTCCGCCCACAGAAAAACATCACCATGTTTACCAACTGAAAATTGGTGTATTATCTTTGTAATGACGTCACATGCTATTTGGCGATCAAATTGGTGTTTCGAATTGATCTGAGACATGTTAAGGTGTTTCCATTAATTTTCTCACCGAATTGCACAACATTTAAGCAAACATTTGCGAACAAAGTTTTACTAGGCAAAATGGATCGCACCATAATAACGTTTCCATCAGCGTTTATCGCATAAGCCGTATATCCATCAAGATCAAATCCCATGAGATTTGATTTGTCGATTTGAGTCGATATTCATGAAATTCAATCAAATTTTTCTGTTTCCATAAGGCATTTTTCATTCGAAATCACTTAATGCGGATAAAAACGTGTGGCCCTAGGCCTTATAGGCCCTAGACAGCGAAAACAGCCTGTATTTGACTGAAATTTCAGAATGGTCAGCAAACTATCTAGATAGCGCAGTGAATGCTAATCAGGGAATGGGATGCTAAATATCAGTTTGGCTTTAAGTTTTTCCCAGAAAATAGGCAAGAATAAACCGTGTGTCCTCCATGATTCCTGTTTTTCCGACAACAAATTAGGCTACTTGAATGCGATGAGCTGGTAATCACGACTTAAATTGGTAAGTAGGCCATTTCCGATAGCACATGAACTTCCCTGACTACACAACGTGAACGAAAATCAAAGTTAAAAACGCAATTAAGCAGCAGCCAAAGGTACATTTCATGTTGGTATGCAAGCCTAAAACCTGAACTTGCCCAATAATAACATTTCTTTTCTGCCTACTTGTAATTTGCGTTTGTGTGTCACGAATCTTTAGGCGTGTGTGAGACGCACTGTCCCGGCCGGAGCTTCACCTGAGAAGGTAATCTGCACCAGAAGCTGATTAACGGCTTTTATCCAGCCAGCCACTGTTTATGTTCTTCATAGATGACAGATATTCTGTTTAGCGCTCTACCTGTATGCAAAGTTAAAATTGTTTCACCATTCTTAATCTTAGCTTAATTTGATATTGTTATTAAATTAATTGGTATTAAATTAATATTAACTTTAATACTATTTTAATGACAACTAAGCCCATTACTTCTGAATGGATGGATTGATTTGAGTATTTGTATCTCAGTGCAAAAAAATAAAGTCCAAGTGCAAAACAGGTAGGCTACTCGTTTTGAATAAAATAAAATGGGTAACACTTTATTTTAAGAACCAATTCTCACTATTAACTAGTTGCTTAAGCATGTGTATTACTAGTATATTTTCTAGCTGTTTATTAGTACTTATACAGCAAATATGAATGCCTTTTTCTGCATGACCTTATTCTACATCCCTGAATCCTACCCAATACCTAAACTTACTAACTATTAATATGCAGTAATTAGACGTTTATTGAGGCAAACGGCGTAGTTAATAGTGAATATGTGTTCCCCATACTACAGTGTTGCCACAAAATGAAATGATGCTTTTTGATTGGGATATTGATTATGGCACGTTCTTGATACGTTTTGTGACATTCGCCAATACATCTATTCTAGAGCAGTATTAATTGAACTGTTTCATTGTGGACCACATCAACAGTGAAAGTAAGGCAGTGAAGAAGAGAAGAGATTTTCAAGTTAATTTATGCCGTTTTGGTGCTTTTGTCAGTTATAATTACTTTTTAGCCTTAAAACTGACTACAGGTCTATTGTTTAGTAAACTTTTGGCATACATTTCTAAGATAATATATGTAAAGGGGTAATTGAAAAGTCATACTGAATCAGAAACCATTTTAAAACAATGTTTTTAAACCATACACTTTCCTTTATACATATATATTTTAATCTAAACTATTGATGTTGAAGGAAAATTCCCAACCATGTTTTTTGCTTAAAGGTATTCTGAGGATGAGTGTTCAGCTGTTCTGAGCAGGACAAAAGTCCCATTTTAGAGAAATCCATTTCCATCTCTTCATCCAATCAGGCAAAGCTGTTTCTGCTGGGATTCAACTGTCCAAACATCTCTTACCTGTCACCAGCTCTACAGCCACTTACCTCACCTCTCATATTGAAGTCTTTTAAAGGTGGGGTATGTGATTTTCTTTTCACTTGATCACTTGAAATCCTATTCCTAACCCACTTACTGGCTGTAAATTAGAAGCACTGAAATGAAAATTAAGCAATTTAATCATCTGTGGAACGGGCAGGACTCGAAAAACTCCAGCCAATCATTTTCAAGACCACCTAGAATCATTGGACTGAAAATGCGTCACTCAAACGGTTGTACCATGCCCCCCTCCCCCACCCCCCTGCGCATCCTCAAAGCTCGTGACAGGAAGTGCAAGTCCCCCCGGTACAGGAGAGAGAGAGAGAGAGAGAGAGAGAGCGCATCTGAGTTTTCGCTCGTGCTTGATTGCGCGTCCATGTTTTTCGAATGGGTGGAGTCAGGGCCAGAGAAGGTAGGACCTTATGAGTTGTGTATTTTCAAAATCTGCCGGTCGTTTTGCAAATCACATACCCCACCTTTAAGTATTTTAAAGCTTAGAGTAAAACAGAAGCAAAGAGTCACATCTGTTCAGGTAGGTGTGCATTAGGAACAAGCTGTAGTATATAATGCATTTTGCACACACACAAAAAAAATACCACAAATTAATGCTGAGTCTCATTAAATATCTTTATCTCACAAATGGAGTTACCTACATGATCCACAAAACTGACATTACTGCAAAGTCAAGGTCAAATGTACAGAAAGGTATATGTGAAAATCAAAAATTCACAAAAATGATATGAAAAAAAAATACAACTGATTGGGTTGTCTGACTTAACAAATCACACACAATCGACTATAAACTTTTACATGTGTTACTCTTGACAACTTCTGTAACTGTCCCACAGCTGTACGCTCAGCAGAGCCCTGAAATAGTGCAAGCTGAGGCAGAAAGCCTGTTTTCACATCCCTTCAACTAGTGATGCAGATATTTAACCCGAGAACTACACACATTAATGGCGAACGTGAGTTTCCCCATTGTTACAGAGTTCTTTCCAGTAGATCACCATCAACATGCTTTTGAAGATTGTCAGACAACCTAAGGCCGTTAAAGGCAGCGTTGTGTAAAAAGCAAGGTGTGCCACTGTTTCCGACGGGACGCTTTTTCCTCAGCTGCCGGATAAAAGCTGCCATGTGACCCCTTCAGGAGAGGTCATTTCTGATTTCATAGCACACAATGGCTTTAGGATGAAAAATATATTATAGGGTGAAATATATGCTATTGCATGTGTGAGGCTGTCGGGTTAAACATCCGCTCAACCAGTATCTAAACTGGAAATATAAGGGTCAAACTTGATCCTACTATAAATGAGCGTGGAAAGTGAGGGTTGGAATATCAGAAATGGTTGGATAATAATATCAGGGCATGTACAGATATATTGATTTTTTAAAATATTATAAAATAAACGTGTTATTTTATGTTTCATTTGTATTTACATTGTAGTGTGTACATTCACATTTCTTTTGGAATCTCATTAAATTGTAGGTGTATTGATCTTATCTGTATGCATTTACACCTATATGTTTAAGAGAGAACATTTTAATCAACCTTTCATGCGTTCCTTCTCCCAAAAGTGGGTGTGGCTACGGACATGATGCGGCAGGAGGGGGCGTGGCTCTCAGCTTTATGTGGGAGCTGCTTCTGCATCTTCCTCCTGTACCTGGTTGCCTTTACACAGGGACTTGATCTTCGTCATGATGCTAGAAAGTGTCTCCTTTACACTCTTTTCCAGCAGCCATCCCTCGCTTTCGCTCTCGGGATTCTCTGGGTCTGCCAGGGTTTCCAGTGAAGTAGTCAGGTACTGCAAGCCGATGGTCACCACAGCCTGCGACAAAATTTCAGGTTAATAAATCTCTAGAAAGTTCCACACAAGCTCAAAGCAGCATCATTGTTGTGTGCTTCTGATGTTTTGATCCACTTGAGCTCTACTTTTCCAGAAAATATCCAGTTTGGCATCAAGATTGTAGGACTTAAGCCTGCGGTTCAAGCTAAGGTTAACCCTCTTGAACCCCTTTTTTTTTACATTTGGTGTCACGCCACATTACACAATCACGAAATTTGAAGAATGAACTGTGTGTAGTCATTAAAAACATAAGCAGACTAAAACGAAGTTCGTTTGCAGTTCGAAACAGCTTGCCAAAGCGAACATTTCGGAAAAAATTGCTGTTAAGACTGGTAAACGCCTTCGAACTACCAATGGTCTGTGACGATTATGTAAAGCGACATTGTTTTTTTATTGATTTGATTTAAAGCAATCTATTGTATGAAGTGCTATAAATAAATGTGATGTGTCTTGACTGGAGAGCTGAATTTCAGAGCTTGTGCAAACATCTCTACATCGCTATGAACAGATGCTTTCTTAACTGCTGTTATTTTTGTTTATTTTGTTATTAAGAGGAAAGCACACAGCACATATTTACGTATTCATCTAAACGCTGCTCCCAGAGCAAATTTCATTTAACCACTAGGTGAAGAACTTGAGTACTAATAGTATATCTACTAAATTGTGTATGCATTACTGTATAGTATTTTGTAGTAGTAATGTAGACAAGTTCTCTAATGTCTACATTAGGAAAATGTGAATATGCCAAGTTCATGTTATTTGTCAACTTTCCACATGTTAAAGGTTGATCAGTAATACCTTGCCATGTCATCAACACAAAGTGTTAATTCAATAAATTAAGCAGTTACTTAATCTGATTCTTTCAGACCTATTTATATTACTCTTTACGCACCAACTGACCTTGTAATCTAGCAGCTCTCTTTAGAATCTAGCAACACACTCTTTACCCAGCAAGAGTGTGATCTAGAGACTAAGTCAAAGGCCACGAGTTAGCTGTGTTCAACTTAAGATTCCAGTTCCTCTCCCATACCCACCTCCAAAATAATGAACAGCAGCACAAAGGCACCAATACTGTTCATCATGCCTCCATAGTAGGACACCAGGGCTTCCCGGCAACCTCTGGTCCAGATGTTTAGGTCCTCAGTGTGGTGGTCATAGCTGTAGTGAGCGGAGTTGTTGGACAGGTGATGCTGGATGCAGGGGCGAGGGGAGCCAGGGTTGCAGCAACTGAAGGGAACGCTTTCCATCAAGTATTTGCCTTCCACGTTGCTCTGGACACGGCTAGGAAATGCCAAAAAAAGATTGAGAACTCTCTGGCATTAATTGCTCCATATTCTTGGGTGTGGCATTTAAGATTTGACAGGCTTAGAAACATATCTCAAGAAAGTTGTATCTTTACATTAACTTTGAGATTACTGGATGAGAACTCCAATCTGATGATAAACACAACACCACTTTTTAAATTAGATTTGTGAACCTCCTTGGGATCATTTATCACCTAAACCGTGATAGCCCCTTGGGTGGCCAACATTGGGGGCAGACTCCATGGGAGGTAATAGATTGTACAATGTTATTATTGGTGTGGAGAGTAAGCTTAAAGGACTTTGGAATAGGATCCTGACAGATTAGCCAATCCATGGAACCGTTTGCCCCCTTTACCCATTTCCTTTTTATAAAACCCACCTGCCAATTATCTACTTAGGAAACTCTCAAAAGAAACCCCTTAAATTTGATTCCTCTTGCATTCAACATTACAGGTTACTGGGGGTCTTCTTTGAAAGGTCTCCGTTACAACTTTTGTATTATATTTTATCTTGGTTATTGGGTAAATTATTGCACAATAGAGCGCCTTCTGGGTTGCGCTTCCTGAAGAGGAGTATAATATATATATCAGCTGATCTCTATCCGCTTAGCTGCCTTAAACAAGATACAACTTCCCGAAATCCCACTGAACGTCAGCCTTGTTAACTTCATCCTAATACTTATATGTTAAATGCCTGTACCTTTTGAATTTGTCTACATATATAGTAACTCTTAACTTGATATACATCTCGCTATCATAATGAATCATTGAAAAAAGATACATCTCAAGAAGTTGCATAAAAATGATCCAGAATCTCTTCCACTTAGGTCCCTCGCCACCTCTTATCTACGTTTTCACTGAAACATCTTGCTTTTTAGGAAAAAAATATCAGTACTCACTCTTTAACATCGTCATTGCTGAAGTCCAGGTAGCGATTGCTAATCCACTGGATCTCGAACCAATCCTTGTAGTTGTTGTTGCCGCAGCAACGGAACTCAATTTGGGTCATATCCAGTGTTCTCTTCATGAAGCATCGTCCTGGCGTGTCTGTGTCTTTGTAGTACTTCATTCCATTCTTCAGGCCTTCAGCCAGGGCGAAGTGCAGAGAGATCTGCATCAAGAAACACAGCAGAGCCGTGACAAAGAGGGTGATGCAGAAAACCACACATCCACACATGTAGATCTTCAATAGAGGTTTCCACTTGGTGAACTTGACTGTGTCAAGGGAGTCATGGCACACTTTGCCCCCAAAAGCGTTGACACCACAGGCCACAACTCCCACCAGAATGAGCAGGTTGGGCACGAAATGACTCTCTTCGTTATCCATAATCTCGCTTCTCTTGCGCAGCTCGATCTTGAAGAAGATCCCCATGCTGAAGATGAGGATTCCACCCATGACAGAGAGCCAGTACAGGAGCCACAGTCCTTGGGCAAGCTTGACCCGTTTGGCCAAGTCAAATTTCATAGGCATCAAAGCCATTTTGTTTTTGGTGTCTAATGAGTCAAAGGAAATATTCACAGGGTTTCTTCTTCGGTATGATTGCCTGTTATTGTACGATTTTCTTTTCCTTGTTGAAATTCCTGAAGACCTTGAACAGAAACGTTGTAGTCCAGAAGCTTAGTTTAGTAATCCGTCATCAAGTATGGCTGCAGAACGTGCTGTAGCAAGGATTCCCCTCTTCATACCCATTCTGACCATCCACAGTTTAAGAGAGTCCATAATGTTGACAACCAGAGGCCTCTTCCTCTGGAATTTCTCATAAATCCACCCAAATGGACCTGCTGGGGGGCTACGTGGCTTTTGCTGACGGTTCCCTTCCCTGCAAAAGGGGGTGGCCGGATGAGGAGCTGTATGATTGTAGAATCCAGTTCCTCTACGTCATCCTAAAGCCCACTAATCAGCACTGATCCCATTTGCAGATGAGCCGAGGACTAATCCTTTATCTTACTCTGTAATTGGTTAGTTACTTTAGCATCAGTTTCCTTTTTTACCTGCTGGTATTGCTGGGCTGTGGGGTGTATCTTTGGATAGTCTTCAGACCAAAGCATTCTTGTCTGAAAGGCTTTTTGTTTGTACCTTATATGGCTACTCAGACCACTGATTTGTTAGGATAATACACTCAAATGTACCGCTGGGTGGTTTGTATTTTCCAGCTCCTGTGTCAATAACAAATATATTTACTCACTCAAGTCACCTATTGTTCAAAATATATTTCCCAGGGTCCATTATACAACATAAAGTTACACTATCACATTAATAGTGCAAAGGAAAACAAAAACAACATTACAAAAAGTTAATATATTGAGTCTTCGTCATAGTTGTGAAATGTTCAATAGAGTGAAGCACCGGTAGTTCAAATATTTTCTTAATATTTAATTTATAAAAATAATTGAAAAGGCTTTTTGGGGGCACATTTCTCTGTGCTAGTGTTGCTTTCGTCAACGAAAATTATGACGAAATATCGTCGTCAACGAACCTTTTTCACGTGACGAAAACGAGACGAGACGCAACGTAAATGCTGGTCATGTGACGACGACTATAATTAAATGTATAATGTAATATCGTTGACGAATAAAAACGAGACTAAATGTGGTTTACAAAATAAAAACTAAGCTAAAATATCTCTTCATTTTCGTTGACCAAAACGAGACGAGACGAAATGTTATTTAACGTTATTTCGTCTCGTTTACTTGCGTTATTACCGGTATGCAGCATTTCTGTTTCCTGTGTTTCACTTCAGGGGCTGCATCAGATCACACTGCGCAGACGCAGGCGACATCACATCCTCAAGCCCCACTCGCGGCATTATTTAGAAGATGCAGCTGCGTGAGTTACGGCTGTTTCACACATACTCCGTGTGTAGTGCGTATGCGGTGCGGTGTGTAGGCCTATGCAGGAGCAGCAGCAGCAGCTCGAGCTATTGTGTTTTTTTCACATGTGCTGCGTTTGCAGTGCGCAGCTGATCTACGGCTGTAATACCACAATCACAACATTTATTCTCTATTTTTTATTTCAAATCAATATTTCTAGCCTACATCCGTTATGTCGCGTTGTTGAGGTAGGCTACTGTGTAGATCTCTGCTCTGCTGTTATGCACGCACCGCTCCCGCGTGCGGTGTGAGCGCTCTAACCTAACATGGGTGCGGGAAAAAATACACACCGCAAACGGAGTAGGCTATGTGTGAAACAGGCGTTAGCATAAACGACAACAAACGCAGTTAAGTCTGACACAGAGAAAGGGATTCGTCTTTGGGAGAAAAAGAAGAAATGACATTTGGAAAAACTTTAATGTCATCGTGTGTAGGCAACATGTTTGGTTGGTAAAATAAATATGTTCTAAATTCATATCAGAGCGTCTTCTGTGTCTGGAATAGCATTCTTGAGTCTATAAGGTAACAATAATATAATAAGATAGACTAACAATAAAAAGATAAGATTTTTTGAAATGGGTTTGGCTAAAAGAAAATGTTGGTTTCGTCTACTACTAGGTATACATATTGACTGGGTTAAATAGAATTGCATTACTAAAATGAGACTAAAATACAATTTTCATGGACTAAAACTAGACTATGTCTTTCGTCGACTAAAACTAGACTAAAATGTCATCAGTTTTCGTCGACTAAAACTAGACTAAAATGTCATCAGTTTTCGTCGACTAAAACTAGACTAGACTAAAAAGAGTATGAACGTGACTAAAACTAATAAAAACTAAAATGACAGCTTGACACAAAGACTAGACTAAAACTAAAATTAAAACAGGCCGCCAAAAACAACACTACTCTGTGCATGATACTTCTGCTAAGTGTAACCTAACCAACTGTCTTTAGCTCAGCGATTGGCTTCCATCTATGATATAATGATAGATCCCAGACAGGCCAGGTAAACGTGACCATTGTGTTTATCCTATTGTCTAACCCCACAAGAAGTTGGACAGGTCTCCTAATATTATTATCACCCAGACATGTAATTTAACAATCCTTGTCCCCGGTCAATCCTCCCATAGCAACTTCAAAGTTATGGACAGCTTTCCTTCTTCCTTCAGAGGTGATTTTTACATGATGAAAGGAGATAAAGCCATGTTTTTAATGTCATTATCTAGTTGGCTAATTTTTGTTCCTCAACAAATCATAGGGAGATCCAGTCATACAACCCGTCCAGACAGATTTGGCTCCTAAGTCAATCCAAAGTACTTTGTCAAAGAGCAATTATCTAATTTGACAGTTACCATGAAGAGCAAATCAACTTTCTGTGTTCGCTACTAAACCTATTTGCAGCAATCACAAGCTCTTATAATTAGTAGTGAACTTTAAGTCCTTTGCCACTTTGGTTAAGCCTTATCAAATTCCTAAACATTCAATGGCAATGGCTGAAGATTAGGACTTTTGGTGGATTGACCCTAAGTCTTTTATAGGGTCTCTTGCAAGAGCACTTGACCTGTCTGTGGGCTAAGAGCTAATTGGTTGCCTTGCAGCCATGTCTATATGACAACCAAATTGGGCATCACCCCTGTAATTAGCGTGTGTTGGTCACATGTGACAAGATTACAGGGACTGATAGGATTTGTTTGAGTGACTTACTGTCAGATCCATTTAGAAGGACACGGCACTGGATGAATTGCACGCAATGCTTCAACCCCAGCAAATGAGAAGATTGAGAAGCTTGTTACATTGAGGCTCAAGTGTGCATATGTGTAGGTGTGGAAGGAACTCTTGGTTGGCCGTTGTTATTGTGGGGCATTCTGAGCTCAACATGATATAGTTTACTTTTGTGATGACCTCTTGTATGTTCTTTCAAATTGTACATTGCTTTAATCTATTCTCGATTCCAGATGGAGTAGTATTGTGATGACTGCAGCAGATGAGAGGTTCATGTTCAAAGCTGTTGTGTACTACTGCTGTACTACTACATATCCTGTAAAGTGAACTCTGTGTGTAATGGCACTTTTTGGCAAGCTGTGAGAATAGAGCACAGCATCGACCACCAACGTTTTCAGTGGCCTTGGTTCTGGAAATATTTCTCCATTCATTGTTTTTATAGGAATGAAAGAAAAAACAAAATTCAATAAAGACTTGAAAGCCGTGAACCAGCCAGCTCCAAGATGGACATTACAAAATTTGACTTGTTTTGCTTATTTTTAAAAATGTGAATTTTGCAATTCTTTGTTGCAGTAGGGGGTCATGGCTGTGTTTTTATTTATTTATTTGCAATTTCCATAGTAACATTGAATTGTTCTTGGTAGACTTCAGTATTAAGTCGGTACTGAAATTTAAAAATGTGACTATACCAGCATTTCCCTTTAGCATTTTGGGTGCTGTTGAATGGATTGTTAAACACCTCTGATTGGCCATTGTTGACATGCTCAACATATATGTCTGTGATTGGCTACAATGATCAACAATGACATATTTGACGCTCTTCACCGAGCGCTTACACAGATACACACGGGAGTGCTTAAGGCGTCTCTAATATATATAGGCGATCCCTAATATATCCGCTGGTATATACGCTGCCAAGCCCGGATTACCCAACGGGCATTATGGGCATGTGCCCAGGGGCCCATGCGCACTTGGGGCCCAAGCGAGGGAAGAAAAAAAAACGTATTTTTTTACATTTACGATAACAGAGCGTATATTTTCACTAAGTATATTTAGCAAAAAGAGGCGTGAGGTGCTTGAAAGCAAAGGCAGTCAGTTTGTGCTGCGTGATTTAAAGAAAAGTGTGTACTTTGCTCACTCGATCAGCATGGTGATCTGGTGTTTTCTCCAAAATAAAAGCTCAAGGATTTATTTCTTGCAAGTGAAGAAATTAGGGCAAAAGTAGTGTCATTTTCCTATACAATAGTGTAATGTAAACTACTTTTGAAATATTCATTTTCATTAATACAGTAGCCTACATTTATAGGCTATATGGATTTTACGTCATAGGAATAATTATATAAATCATTTATTATAATAATTGTTCGGCATCCTAAAACACCAGTGATAATGTAATGACTGAGACTCTATATCATAACTAAAAAGATGTTTGATCCCTCTTTAATGTCCAGGTACAAGTCAATGCTTGTGTTCAATGTCACAGTTCGTGGGTTGAAGCCGGTTAAAGCTCTTAATTTTGAGCTCTCAAAGCACCAGATTGATGCATTTAACCTTAAAATGTACAAAATGTTCTTGCAGGGGAGCATGTCCCCGACCCCCCTATGGGACAGAGGTCCACCCAATATAGTTTTACAAAATCCTACGGAAAAGAACAATAATTTATTAACTTTACTCCAGCATAGTACAACAAAGTTCTTTTTAAGTCAGTAAAACTGTTAATGCCAAATTAAAATTGGGCAAACTATACATTTGGCCTGTCTAAGGGGGTCTACAAGACATTATGTCCAGAGGCCTCTGAATTAGTAATCCGGCCCGGGACGCTGCTTTCAAACGCTCCCCTGTGTATCTGTGTAAAGCGCTCGGTGAAGAGTGCCAAATACGATATATTTTTGATGTGTTGATCTTTGTAGCCAATCACAGACATAGATGTTGAGCGCGTGAACACAATGGCCAATCAGAGGTGTTTAAGAATCCGTTCAACCGCACTGAAAATGCTAGAGGGAAATGCTGGTAAAAGAGTCACATTTTTTAAATTTCAGTACTGACCAAAGTCGGTACTTTTTGACAACTCTACCAAGAACAATTTAGGTTCAGGTTCAGGTTCCTTTATTTGTACCCGTAGGTAGATTTGTTTTGCAGTGTCAGAGTTATCCACACAATTTTTACGACAAACACAGACAATACACATTTGACAACAATAAAATAAAAAATAAGAAAATAAATCAACATAACTTCTGTGTCATCTGTGCATTTTGTTCCTCTGATTGATGGCTGCTGGAACAAAGCTATTTTTATACCGCTTTGTTCTGCACTTTGGGACACTATACCTTCGTCCGGAGGGAAGAAGCTGAAATCCCTATGCAAAGGATGGGCATCATCATTTATAATTGAGCCAGTTATCCGCTGTAACTGTCTGGTATACAGGGACACTGGACTAAACTGTGACACACCAATCAGCTTACTAGACCATTTAACAATTTGGTTTAGGAGTTTCTATTCTTTAAGGATGTTACTTCAATGTTACTATGGAAATTGCAACATTATTTCCAATGTTCTCCAGTTCTAGCGGATTATGTGTTGTGCAGTTATTCATTTGAAGGTTTTTTTAATGGTTTATTTTTAATGAAGTTAAAATTACAATGACTTGACTCCCCACAACTTTTTTTCCCCCATTAAATTCTACTGTTGCTTTATTAGAATGGACAACAATGTGATGATTTTGCCGGCAATATAAAATTAAGTACTTTTGTGAGTATTGTAATGATTGTATTTAGCTTTTTATTTGGCCAATAATTTTCCAAAAAGTGTCATGATGCTTAGTTTCATGAATCGCAAGTACACTGTAAAAAAAGTTAACTCATTATTTTGAGTTATCTTTTTGCATGGGGTTTTTTTTAGTTTAACTAACTTATTTCGATAAGTTGAGGACAAGAAAACTTAAAATTTCTTGTTGTCTGGACAATCTAGTTAAAAAAATAAGTTGAAATAACTAAATTGCTAAAATATTTTTTACAGTGTACGAGAGTTTTTTTTTTTTTTTTTTTTTTTTTTACATTTTGGTAACACTTTCTATGAAGATCATGCTTATGAATTATAGCCCAATTTATACTTATTTTTATAAGTATTACTATTCTTTAAATATATTTATAAAGACCCATTAAGACATACTGCTTTATAAGAACAGAGTTACATTTATATTATTTTTATAATTACTAATAAGTCATGCATTTGCTTTTTCAACGTGCATGCTCATAATCCATTATACACTGATTTATAATATAAAAAAATATATCCAGAGATACTTGTTCGATGTACCAATTAGTTATCAATTATGTTTTTAATGGCTAATGTTTGCTAATTTTGATTTGTTAAAATCCATGTCGTCTCAGCCATATGCATGATATTGCTTATAGCAGTTTAAAATTATACTTGTTGCAGTGTTTTTCTAGTATGTTTAAAAATTAAAAAAGCAAAAATTTCCGTCATGATTTCGTAACATTTGCTTTAGGAAAATTGCATCCTATGTTTTCACTTTACTTAATGCCACCAATGATGCATTTATTGAGGTTAATCATCACTCACAATAAGTATTTAGAAGAACATAACACGGCTATCCATAACAATATATTCATTTGTTTGACATAATTAAATAATTACATTCATGGATCCATACGACTGATTAATACTTATAAATCAGTGTATAATGGATTATGAGCATGCACACTGAAAAAGCAAATGCATGACTTATAAGTAATTATAAAAACAATGTAAATGTATATAACTGTTCTTATAATGCAGTATATGTCTTAATTAGTCTTTTAAAATATATGTATAAAATAGTAATACTCATAAACAAATATAAATGGAGATACAAATCATTTTAAGCATGGTCTTCATAGATTGTGTTACCAATTTTTTTGCTTAACGTTTTGCAATTTCACTACAAAATGAACACAGAAGCACTGCCTGGCATTTTTCATGTAATAAATGTTTTACAAATTCAGAAATTTCTAAATTCTGGTATGTAAAAAATATACCTGCCTTACCTTAAAGGAGTAGTTCACTTTTAAAATGAAAATTCTGTCATCATATACTCACCCTCATTTTGTTTCAAACCTGTATGAATTTCTTTCTTCTGCTGAACAGAAAGGAAGATATTTAGAAGAATGTCAGTAACCAGGCAGTTTCTGGTTCCCATTGACTTGCATAGTATATTTTTTTCCAACTATGGAAGTCAATGGGAACCAGAAACTGCCTGGTTACTGACATTCTTCTAAATATCTTCCTTTCTGTTCAGCAGAAGAAAGAAATTCATACAGGTTTGAAACAACATGAGGGTGAGTATATGATGACAGAATTTTCATTTTAAAAGTGAACTTCTCCTTTAAGCCATTAACATACAAGAAAAAAAAAATCATTGACTGAAAAAAAAGGTTGGCACCTCTCCACTTCCTTCCACTGTAGGAAAATTAAGCCAAAATATTGCAGAAATGGTTGTTGTCGATTATGCACAGTAGCAGAGCAATATCAGTTTCAAGATCTCGCCCACACTAATAGTTTTAAATAACTAAATAAAACCACACTTATTGGAAAAACAAACTCTTGAGCATACGTCTGTGTGATAATACCTAAAATGACAGAAAGCTTCTTTGAGAATTTTTTTTAATTTAATTTTTTTTTAATTTATTCATTTTTTTTTAGTTTGGCTTGCACATTCCTCGGGATTTATGAATATACTGTTTATGTGGGGTTTATGACTATACTGTTTATGTGATGTTTATGACTATACTGCTGCCAGCCACCAGAGGGCAATAGAATAGCTCTGGCTTCACTTCACTTCACAAAAA
>CM070833.1:34249160-34379318 GCA_036326025.1 Chrosomus eos
AGAGAGAGAGAGAGGAGAGAGAGAGAGGAGAGGGAGAGAGAGAGAGAGAGAGAGAGAGAGAGAGAGGGAGAGAGGAGAGAGGAGAGAGAGAGGAGAGGAGAGGAGAGAGGAGAGAGGAGAGGAGAGAGAGAGAGAAGAGGAGTTGCTAAAACATAATTATGTGGCAAAAAACAGATAAATAATTTGCCATTTTGACCCTATTACCTATATTTATTTGCTTGTTCAGTGTTGCTGTGGGTGTTTGTTCTTTTGCTGTTATCGGCTGTTAGGACCTTTTGTTAGAACTGAAATCATTCGGCGGAGTGATATGGACATGTAATGTGGTCAAGACCTGCCTGGAACTACTTTAGTCCTGTTTCCCTGAAAATTATTGCACACTTTAGTTCATTCATCAACCAATCAGATTGAAGCATTCAACTGCCCTGTAGTTTAAGAGTTTTTAATGCAAATTGATAAAAAAATGCTTCCGAGTGCCAGTGGATAAAGATGAGCCAAGGATAAGTTGATTTAAGGAAAAGGAGAAGAGGAGAACACCTCTCGCCTGTGTCTGACTGACAATGAAGCGCTCAGAGACAGCCAGAAGTGCAGTGTGGAGCAGGAGTCTGTCAGGCAGATTTACGTCAGGCTAAAGGTGCTGG
The DNA here is from genome assembly GCA_036326025.1 of Chrosomus eos. NCBI lineage: Eukaryota > Metazoa > Chordata > Actinopteri > Cypriniformes > Leuciscidae > Chrosomus > Chrosomus eos. The sequence goes on from CM070833.1 coordinate 34,249,799, forward strand.
AATAAAGCTGTTAATGGGGCTTACTCTTTACTGTCCATCACTCTCGACTCGCTATTGAGGCTCTGCCACAGCAAACATCCCCCTAACACACACACACACACCTCATAGAGACTGGGATACGGGCACATAAATCCAGTGAAACTTGTGAAAACTCTATAAATTCACATTCCAAGCATTAAGGATGCTCACATACAAGAGAATCTGTTTATATGATGAAACGGCTCCTTGTAAGAAGGATTAAATTCTTCTGAGGTCAGTAGAGACTGAAAGCACATTCCTTCTGCCTTCCTGATCCGACACGAGTGACTCCTGCTCTTCCCATACAGCTGCAACAACATTAGACGAGATTTAAGACCATCCCTGACACTCACAAATCCGTCTTTGTAGGCTCACTCGGTGGATTGTTGGCTGTCTAAATGGAGTAGATCAGGAGACTCTCTTGATTATTAACATTTTTACCTCTAAACATATATAGTTTTTTAAACGTGCAAATTAAATAGGATTTTGAATTTGCAAAATAATTTCCTTTAAATAGGAAATTAAGATGTATACGATATTCTACACCTCAAATTCATTGCTATCTAGATTTTTTTTGTTATTTTGTTTGTGTGAGTGATTCCCATTATACACCGTATTGATTCTCATAACTGTATTACAGTTCAATAACTACTGTACATTTTTATCAAAAAGCATTTTTAAAAGCAGTACAAAAATACTATCGTGATACTAATGCTTAAATTACATGAAAATAATGTTGCAATGCAGAAACTAAACGGTTCTGTCCCTTTTTCAATATATTTGCACTCATTGCAAAGAAAGAAAGAAAATCTTTACTTTTAAGTAAAACATTTAACCAAAACAAAAAAATGTTGTTAGGTTTCATTAGGTTTGATAGGATGATTGATAAATCATTCATTCATCCATCCATTCATTCTTCAAAACTGCTTGACCCTCACAAGCATTTAAAAAAATAGTTTTTACTTAATTTTATTTAGTCTTCTCATCAACAACAATATTTATTAATTAAGACGGTTTTGCGCATGCACAACATGCATGAACACGAGAGGCGGGATTTACTGCGTGAATAGCCAATAATTACCCAGCATCACTGTGAAACCAGTTGCTTAAAAGCAGTGTTGGGTAAGTTACTCTAAAAAAGTAATTAATTACTAGTTACTAATTACCTCTTCAACAGTGTAATTAGATTACTGTACTGATTCTTTCAAATAAATACTATAAAATTGCAGGAATCATCCTTAAACTGACCAAACAATTTAAAGGGAGAAGGTTGCATTATAAACATATATACTTTTTAACATCAGACAATACATTTTGATGTTAAACCCAATATTGTTTCATATACTTGTTCTAGTTAATACCAGTCTGATCTCATGACTATTCATACTTATTTTACAAGATTTGCATGAATTTGTAGGAGTGAGGTCGTACGATTTAGACACCTAAATTCAGAATCGCTGTGAGATTGGATTGATCTATACACAGTATTTAGCTCAATTACATCAGAAGTAACTGTAATTAAATTACAGCAAAATGAAGAGTAATCCCTTACGTTACTTTTTCAAGGGAAAAGTAATTAAATTACAGTAACTAATTAGTAATTAGTTACACCCTACACTGCTTAAAAGTCATGTTAGAATGCCTGAGAAAGTTCATCCTGACTAGAGATGTTTCATTATTGTCTCAAAGCTTGGTAAACTGTTTTCCACACGATATGGATTCCAGCAATCTCTCTCTGGTAGAACGCCTAACACTTTCTGCAAGACTGGCTAGGAAAAGTCTTTACGAACAGGGAGAAGACATCAGTCCTGATATAAAAGAAGAAGAAACAAACTCCTTATCTCGAGCTGAAAGTGAAGGAGACCTCGCTGTTGCACTTGAGTGGCTTCCAGGAGATGTGTTACACTGTGAGTTTCACTCCTGCTTGGAGAACATCAGCTCACGGTCGCCAGCAGAGGCCTTGGGAGGGGAGTCACCTTTGGGCCTCAGATTATATTCTTTGTCTCCATTCCAAGATTCCTTGTGCAGTCGAACGAGACTTGAAGGAGACGCAGAGGAGCACGAATGAGACGAGCGATAGATTACGGACTGAAGTGAAGAGAGAAGGCACTGGAAACTTCCCTCGAGCGAGAGATAGCCGTCTACAGCTGAAGGCCTGGCCTCGGGTGAAGGTGAAAATGAACAGCAGTAAAACTGACAGCTTATCTGTGTGTGTGTGTGTGTGTGTGTGTGTGTGTGTGTGTGTGTGTGGAGACGAGACCTAAACCTGTTGTGCGTGCTTTGCTCTGGCCTGCTTTTACTTGGGCAGGAAACAACATGGCCACTCTTGATCTTTGGCTTTTCACCTTTGGCCCCAATGAATCACAAAGCTAAAAATGGAGTGTTTACCACAAGGAAAAAGAGGGGGTTGAATAGCGGGGAGTAACTGAGAAGTATGTATATTCATACAACTGTGCAATGTGTGTGTGTTTTTTTTTTTGTCCTATTTCTAATCTAATAAAGATGTATGGTGTTTGAAGCCAAGTTCTGCTCTGCATATTTGGATAAATCAGTCCCAACAAAGCATCCTTCAGAATTATTATCTCCCCTGGGTGATCCTAACGTTTCACGTATACGCACGCAACACACACACACACACACACACACACACACACACACACACACACACGCAAACACACACACACACACAAACACCACACACACACACACACACACACACACACACACACACACACACACACACACACGCGCGCATGCACGCACGCATGCAAACACACACACACGCACACACACACACACGCACGCAAACACATTTGATCGTGGAACACTACACTGAAAAAAACAATGGTTTACAAACAAATTTCACTTACAACATGCTAGTAAATTTCACAAATAATTGCAAAAAAATGTCAAGTAACAAATTGAATTAAATGTGGAATTTTGAAATAGTATTTTCTTGTAAAACAATCCAGTAAACTTTGAAAAATATTTATTTTTTTACAGTTTACAAGCTCAGCCAACTCTTGGGATTTTTTTTGTTTGTTGAGTCACCAGTGTGTGTGTGTGTGTGTGTGTGTGTGTGTGTGTGTGTGTGTGTGTGTGTGTGTGTTGAGCACAGTGGTTAATAAAGAGAAAAAAGGGCTCATTGTGTCAGCAGGGGCACCGGAGCGCTTTCTGATGATGCGTTCACTCCCCGGGATGACCTCTGACCTTTATTAAACCGTAATGAGCAGCAGGGCTGAGCGGTCTTATCTCAGACCTGTCACACGAGCACAAGGCAGTGTTGGGGAATAACTAACTGAAAGTAGGGATGATAACTTCATTATGTTTTTCCGCTGGGAGACTGAAGCACGGCTACTTTTTTTGTGACTATTGCACACAAAGATCTTTCAGTCCGACACGCTAGATTCAGTCTGGGGTCAAGATGGGCATACTTACATGCGGACTAGCATATTTGTGCTGGACATAGAATGATCAGTGTGCCTCGAAACACACCTTTTGCTCAGTTCTTTGGTGTAAGATCTATTTTTATGCTAAAATGCATTCTCTGAGAACTTTACTGTTGGCAGTGTGATCAAATCATTGCATTGTGTGATGCAGTATTTCCTAAAGTGTCCTCTGTTGTATACAGCACATTTCTGCAAATGTATAGTAGTCTTCCATGTATACAGAAAATGTGTATATGTTGCATATTATACATGATATCGGTACGTTTTTTAAATGAAGTCTCTTATGCTTACGAAGGTTGCATTTATTTTCTTAAAAATACAAAACAATCAGTAATATTGTGAATTTTTTTTAAATATATATTTTAAAATGTAGTTTTATCAAAGCTGCATTTTTAGCATCATTACTTCAGTCTTCAGTGTCACATGATCCTTCACAAACCATTCTAATTTGATGATTTGCTGGTCAAAAAATTATTAAAAGATTACAAGCCTTTTTATTACCATTCTTGAGATACATCTAAAAACAACAAAAGTGCTGTACACATCATTATACTCAAATAAAAACAGAACAGATTATAATCTATAGAATAACAAACACAAAACTAAATAATTAATTGAAAACCAACATTAAGAAAATATGTTTTAAGCTGTGATTTTAAAATGGAGAGTGATGGCACCATCGATACTGGCTATTCCAGAGAGCAAACCAAGGTTGCCAGACCTCAGTGACCGAGATGGGTTATGAGAACGTATGTGTCAGATAGATAGACTGGTGCTTTATTGGGGTCAGAGAATATTACTCAGAGGGAAGTATTATAAGCATTCCTTGAATCAAAAGGGGCATTATTAGTCTTTCAGTCAAACACTTAGCTGATACTGTCCTGCTGTAGAGTTGATCTTTATCTCGGTGAACACATTTGCAGACCGTATCAACTGATACAGAAATCTGATTCTGTTTTTAACGTGTTGAAGATGTTCAGTTAATAACTGCTTAAAGCTGCAGTATGGAGCTTTTGCGTCTCTATCGACATCTTTGAAACATAAAGTGTTGTTTTAAGAGTTATTCTTTTTCTGTGTGTTGTCCTTCGCCACTGCGTGTGTGAATCTGTAACCACCACATCAGAGTTGATCTGTCATTGTACATCAACATGACAATTAGAAGTATGTCCAACAAAGCATATATCCCCCATAAATTTATCTGAACAAGTAACGTATCTGCCGTTTATATCTGACATATCTTTTTTTTCTGACCAAATAAAAACGTAAATGTTTTAAAATAAATCCTGTTTAGATCTAATGCTTGCTCAGTCAGATCAGGCCACACGTGCTGAAATGCAAAACTCTCCAGTCTCTACAGATCTCAGAGTTGTCAAGACCTCTAAAAAGCCATGAATTATTGACTCTAGTTTCAGCACAGGCTCTGTCTCGCTCCTCTGTGACTGCAGGCTCTCCGCAGCTCAGGTTTTTCCTGGTTTTGGTTGATTCCCCAGATGTCTATGGATTGTTGTTTAGACCTTTCTAGATTAAAATCAGCATCTGCATTCTCAGAACACGCCATATCGTAGCGGGGTCTTCTTCTTTCGGTTTACTGACGTGACATAACCATGCCAAGATGAATGAAGTTACATACTGCAACTTTAAACTTCAGTTTGTGCCTTACACAAAGCTAGATGGCTTCAGAAGACTTGGTAAAGAGAGCTTGAGGCATATAGATTTTATGATATTTGATGGTGATTTTGCATGCGTTTCAAATCTTTTGAAATTCATTGTATTAAAAAGAGCAGCCATTACATTATAAATTTATCTTTAAAGTGTACTTGGAAGAATTCTTTAAATTATAATTTAGCATCCTGTTTGCTTCTTCATATTCAGGAATTGAATTGACCGTTCGCAAAGACCCGCCCCTTCAGTTACTGTTGCTAATGTACTAAAATACTGTAAAAATACTGTACTAATGTATTTACCAATGTAAATAGTATTTTATGGCTCTTTAATGTGTCGTGACGTAAAGATCATCTCTAATTTATAGCATGATATAAAAATGAATGAACATCAGAAGGAACGTTGTTTCAACCGCGAAAATACGTCAGTACGCTTCGCTTTCCAAGTTCAAGTCCACTGGCATTATTATGTAGTATAGATAGACATATAGAGGAGATGTGAATAAACAGCAGTCAGACTGACCCCAGATCAGCAGAGCATTGAGACGCTCCATCAGTGTGTGTCCTCCGGTCTCTCCTGGGCTCTGTCTTTAATAAGGGATAATGGTTCATGGGCACCGTTTCCTACAGGCAGGCTTAAAAGACATTTTCTCCTTATTACATGCATGATTTTAACTGATCCCAGAAAAGCAAACAAGTGTGGTCCCAGCGGAGCGCTCCCATTTGAACTGCACTGAGACCAGCCGGAGGGGATGGGGGGGGGGCACACACAATGATGGCCTTTGTTTTGGGAGGTGAGCGAGAACAAGTCTCACGGGCACACACATCATTTAGCAATGCATCCAATTTTCTCTTTAACACAGCTGATTTACGAACATCTAAACTGAGATGCTTCATTTGTGCCGGGTGATACTGCATCGAAGGCAGTGTACCGAACATACACATGTTTTTTTGCGCTAGGTCTCTTGACTCAGTGGAAAATGCATCTCTGGATCCCACATCCAACTCACATCATCAGCAATATTTAAAGAGCAATGAAAATGACGAAAGTGAGGTTTTAAAGGGCAGGCAGGCTGTCTGTCTTGAAACGAATGAGGAGAAAAGACATTCAGCGTGAGCACTTCTACTTTTATTCTGTTGAGTTTGGACCCGAGCGGCTGCATTAGATCATCAGCAGATGTCAAAGTCTCCTGTCATCTGCCAAGAGAAATGGGAACCGAAAAATGAGAGAGAGAGAGGAGAGAGAGAGAGAGAGAGAGAGAGAGAGAGAGAGAGAGAGAGAGAGAGAGAGAGAGAGGAGAGAGAGAGAGAGAGAGAGAGAGAGAGAGAGAGAGAGAGAGAGAGAGAAGAGAGAGAGAGAGAGAGAGAGAGAGAGAGAGAGAAGAGAGAGAGAGAGAGAGAGAGAGAGATATGAAGGTCACTGTCTGGAGAGGAAGTGGAGGTAATGCCGAGACTCAAAGGAAAGATGAATGCTGTGCTGAAGTAATATCTTGTTATTTCTCCTGAATTTTGACTGATGAATAAGTGTTGTCTTCTTGCCTTGAACAGGAATAAGAAGTGTTGTCTTCTTGTCTTGTTGATACAACTGGTAGGCTAAAACTGAGTTGCCCTACGGGGATAAATAAAGTTGTTTGAATTGAATTGAAAAAGCTGTGATGGAGCAATCACTTTGCACAGTTTACAGTTTTCACACTTTACAATACGGGTGCACTAATAAGCATTAATTCATGCTTAACTAATGCACAGATAATACTGAATTAATGTGTAACTAATGATTATCTCAGCTATTCATGAATGATTACCACATTAGGAACTAATTAAGAGTCTGTATGGTTAATGTATTAGTTCATACATGAATTGTTATTAATTAAATATGAAATTGTGGATTAATTCCCTAATAACTCATTTTTTTAACTAATAGTGTTAATTAATATGTTAATTACCAGAATGAGCCAAAGCCTTTTATTTCAACTTCCAGATAATAAAGTTACACTAATATGCATGAATACATTATTAATTACTTCATTGTTAGTGCAAATTCATGTGTAAATTACTACAATTACTAAATGACTAGTTAATAATGATGTGCCTCAACAAGTAAAGTCATAACATAATGATACCTTTGCAAATCATTAGCTAATGATTAATTAAAGGAGACAACTGGAAGTTGAAGTGCATAGCTTTGACTAATTGTGGTAATTAACACATTAATTTACACTATTAGTTGATAAAATATGTTATTAAGGAATTAATACACAATGACACATTGAATTAATAGCAATTCATGTATTACTTAATCTATTAATCATATAGACTCTTTATTAGTTGCTGATGCAGTAATAATTAATTCATGGTTTAGTTCTTCATGAGTCATACATTAACTCATGATTATCTGTGCATTAGTTAAACATGAATTAATGCATATTAGTGCACCCGTATTGTAAAGTGGTACCATTGTTTCTCTATGTAAACATGTGCTAGACAGACATCTGACCATTGCTCTGCACATCACATCTTGTTCAGCGTTTCGCACTCGAGACCCTGCTATCACTGACACTCATCAGCACTGCAGCCATTACTGTAATATTGTGCAGCATCACGGCCATTACTGTAATATTGTGCAGCATCACGGCCATTACTGTAATATTATGCAGCATCACGGCCATTACTTTAATATTTAATATGCAGCATTTTGTGTTCCCTGCTGAGAAATCCAGCACTGCTGGTCACCAGCCTAAGGTATGTTTTGCATGATGGGACCAGCATGGGGTTTGGTGGTCCCCATTATAGGAATTCACACGTTTTCTGTGTGAATTGCAGCGATTGAGGTGAGACTGCTGAATATATATACACCTATTATCAGTGGTTGCTGAGTGCTCTCATGTTAATTATCTGAATGTGCTACTCCCGAACTTTGTTAATAAAACATCATCATCATATCGGCCAACCCTAAAATCGTTTTTTTGTCAGCGTTTATTTTAAAACATCCAATTATGCAGAATATCAATATACGATGGTAAATATTTAATTGATGAGTTTTAATTGAGTTAATTGATGACAATAAAACATATAGGGTATAATTTTACCCCTAAAATCAGCATATTGACACAAAATGATAACTGCAAATCCATCTTTCTCTGCCTCGATTCAGTTGTTTGTGTGAATTGCAGCGATCCATTTGCTTCTCAGTTCTGTAGCTTTCGGCAGTCTGTAACAATATACCTCAGATTTCTTGTCAAATCTAGTTGCAGTCAATCTCAAATCAAATGTGTTTTGTATGATTTTCGCAGCATTCACGCTTAAAACAGAATGCCACTCAGTGTGTGTGCGCATACCCTCTATTGAATCAAGTAAATGTTAAAGAAGATAAGGTAAGGCAGGGGTTCTCAACTCCAGTCCTCCTCGCGACCCACTGCTCTGCATATTGTGTATGTCTCCCTTATTTAACACACCTGATTCAGATCCTCAGCTCGTTAGGATAGAGGATAGAGTCTACCCTAACGAGCTGAGGATCTGAATCAGGTGTGTTAAATAAGGGAGACATACACAATATGCAGAGCAGTGGGTCGCGAGGACTGGAGTTGAGAACCCCTGAGGTAAGGTAAGGTAAGGCAATTTATTTATAAAGCACAATTAAAACAACGGGTAGTTGACCAATGTGCTGTACAATTTGTAGAAACATGCAACAAGCAAAATGTACAGAACATTTATACAGTGTAATACATATATCTAACAACTCTCACCAAGCAAACAAGCTACCAACACAACAGTTAGAGTTAGACAGAAAAACCAGAGAAAAAAGATAAGTTTTTAAAAGAGATTTAAAAGATACCAATGGGGAGGCAGTTCTAATATGCAAAGGCAAACTATTCCAGAGTTTTGGAGCCAACACTGAAAAAGAACGATCACCCAAAAATTTACATCTAGACTTTGGGACAGTTAAGAGTTTCTGGTCAGAAGACCTAAGTGATCTTGATGGTGAGTATATCTGCAACAAATCTGAGAGATAGGGTGGTGCCATACCATTTAGAGATTAAAAAAACAAACAACAAAATCTTAAAATCAATCCTGTAACGGATTGGCAACCAATGCAAAGAAAGCAAAATCGGAGTGATATGGTTCCGCTTTCGAGAACCTGTCAGGAATCTAGCTGCGGGATTTTGAAAAATTTGCAAGCGTGTCAACGTCGACTGATTAATCCCTGCATACAGGGCATTACAGTAGTCTAGACGTGAGGTCACAAATGCATGCATTACTCTCTCTAAATCCTCAAATGACAAAAATGGCTTGACTTTTGTCAAGGTTCTTAATTGAAAGAAACCTGATCGAACAACAGCGTTAACTTGTTTGTCAAATTTTAGTGAGTTATCAAAAATGACCCCCAAGTTTTTCACCATGGATTTACCATAAATAGATAAAGGGCCTAAATCAACACAGGGGAACTCAGATACATTAGACGGTGTAAACACAATAATCTTGTTTTGCATTCATTTAGATGCAGAAAATTAGCAGCCAGCCAGGTTTTCAAATCATTCAGACATGCCAAAAAGAGGCCCTGATGAATTATCATTCTTTTTTACTGGCATATATATTTATATATCTGTGTATCATCTGCATAACAATGGAATGATACTCTGTGTTTTTGAAAGATAGCGCCAATTGGAGGCATGTATAACGAAAACAGAATGGGTCCCAAAATGGACCCTTGAGGTATCCCACATTTAAGAGGGGCAGACAAAGATGTAAATTCCCCTACGGTGACTGAAAAACTTAAACCAATTTAAAACCCCACCTCGCATCCCTACCAACCTCTCCAGCCATGCAATAAGAATTTCATGGTCTATGGTATCAAATGCCGCGCTCAAATCGAGTAACACCAAAACTGCCGCATTTCCAGAATCCACAGTTATTAAAACATCATCAAGAACCTTTCAAAGTGCGGATTCTGTACTGTGATGTTCCCTAAAACCAGACTGAAACTTTTCAAAAAGCAAATTCTCAAATCATAACATTTGTATATTCATATGATTTTTTCAGTTTTGAAAGAATGTTTATGTCTTGTGTTTTATAACTTTGTTTTCCGAAGAAAATGTGGAAATAGAAAACTCTGACATGCAGAATGCTGTGTTGTGGGTCATTGTCAGGTTATTACTAGGTGTTTGTGTACTGGCCCAAGTCAATAGAGCCCTTAAGTCCATCCGTCCATGTAGGATCATATTGATGCTAGAGCTTACCTCATCACTTTGGGACATAGGCAGAAAAAACACCCTGGATGGATGGACAGTCCATCACAGGTCCATCCTTAAAGGTGCAGTCTGTAAGAATGACAACTAGTGGTTGAAATTGGTACTGCAGTTAAATTCAAAATATCTGAGATCGTCGTTTCTCCCGCCTGCTCCTCAGACTGGACGGCACTCACACGGGTTGCAAGTTTGAGCACACGCAACAGGAACGAGCGCAATGGACAATGAAAATTGGCAAATTGGCAATGTGAAGTATCACAGACCAAAACAATAACAAACATTCAATCCTGGAAACGTACATTTCAAAGTAAAATAACTGGCTATAGAAGTGTTTTTCAGAGAAACGAGTATGTGAACTTCAATATATCCAAACAATATAATGGTATTTTTATGCTTTAGTAGAGTTACATAGAGCACCTTTAAAGGCACACTATGCAGGGATTCAGTTTTTTCAACTGTCGTAAATACCACTTACGCAGAGCGTCTCTGCACTCATGGCCTGATACATCTGAAATGCGTGCTAGTGTAGTGTCTTCCAGAGAGAGTGCTTCATATGTTGTTGATGTATGTGACGTCATGCCGTCAAGCAAGTTGTCATTCTCGCGAGATTTGGCGGGGCGCCAACTCTCAAACTTGCATTGCTGGTTTTTCCAGCTTTGCTATCGGGTTGATTCGCCCTACCACGAGTTAGTTTACCATCGAAATGGCTTTGAAGCTGTTATATTAAGGTACAAATCTTGCATAGTGTGCTTTTAAAGGAATAGTCTACACAAAAATGAAAATTGCCTTGGCAGACACTACTAAAAATATGTATATTGATAAAGCAAAACATAAAATATTCCTCCTTTTTCCTTTTGGCTGATACTAGCATCCTGTGACAGAAGCTCAAGGATATTAGAACAAGTGCTGGCCAAGTTCAACAGGCCATTATTTAGCAGCGGAGAGAAAGACATGGGTGTGCCACACAGGGATGCCAGGGAAACCCTTGCCAGGCTGACAAAATCTAATCCCAAAACCTCAAGCACCTTTCTTGTGCCAACCTCTGGGTGGGCACTCCTGGGTGGGTCTCAAGCACGTGCGTGTGTGTGGAAGGAAAACACACTTCAGACACAGGATGATACCTACAGGAGCGTTTAACACAAACCCCAGGCCCTTTTCCCCTCTCTCTTTATAGACGTGACAACACTAACTACAGCGATTAAATCATTTCAGTCCAGCTTCACGGCTGATCATGGATCAGATCTGGACTGACAAGAAATGAAGTCATCTAGACTGAGATACAGCTTCAAATTGAGACTGCGATTATCAGCACACAATGCAAACAGATGCTACTAGATCGTTAATGCTAGTGTTTGGTGAATTTGTTTGTCATCTTAAATGTCTTTTTGTGTGTGTGTGTGTGTGTGTGTGTGTGTTTTTTTTTATTTAAATAAACCATTTAGGGCCAGATTTACTAGCTTGCGACAACACAAACCCTCTTTTGGTGTTAATAAACTACTGTCAGGATTTACTAAAGACACGCAGTGAAAAATTTGCGTTGAAAAGGCGTGGACAGGGATATTTTTGCAGCTGATCTTATTGCATATGCATTTGTAGGAGTTTCCCTTTCAGACTTAAAAATGTGTGAGGAAAGTATTTAAATGAATAATGCAAGCTGATTTACTAAGGTTTGCGCTAGTCAGTTTACTGGTATCTGCACCATTATTTACTGCCCAAAAAAACACGTTTTTTCTACTCTAGCTTGCGCTGCTGTTGGTAGATTGTGTTGGTCATTATGGAAATGATCCGGCTGTGTCTGTGTTCTTTAATCCGTGTGTCGTCAGCAGATCATGCGCTGAACTTTACACTTACATCTGCGCTTTTATGGGATTGCGCTCTCATGTTAACTTGCCCTGTTTAGTAAATCTGGCCCTTAAGATGTAACCAGTACTATCCTAATCTCATTTTCTGTCCTGTATACCTTATTCTACCAGAAAGTACTGTGGTGAATTCACTGTGCAAAGCTGGTATCAGATTGTATATACAGCACTGAATAATAATTTCCAAATTTGCCTGTACCTGTTTCACAAATCGTATGATCTTATGACAAGTGGTTTGGAGAATGGATGGACCATTGTTTCACAAATGCCATTTTTATTACTCAATGTTTGATTAATAATGTTATCAATAAAATATCAACCGTTAATGGGCATTGCTAAAATTGCATGGATGGATCCGATCAAAACAAACAGTAATGCTTCTGTATGTATCTGGATGTGCTACCAATTGTATACTATATGGTTAAGATTAGGGATTAGGGTCTGACCATAGAAATCTATAGAAATGCCTGCAGGGTGAGGTTTGAGCTTAAGTGGTTTGGGAGAAATACAATCATATTTGTTATTATGATTTTAGACACTGCTTAATTTTCTGCTCAAGAACAGCTCTTATTCATTGTAAAACAACTGTATGGCTGCTTTATTTAAACACTGAAAATCTCCCTTTTTATTGTAGGTTTTGCTGGTACATAAAAAAAAGAAATTTCCTCTGTAGATATGAAAAAGTGATGTTCAGTTTATGTTAGAAATTAAATGCTAACCAAACAAAACCATTAAAGGAAATGTCAGACTAAGTGTAGCGTAACATTTTGATCTCAAATGTAGGGTGAATGAGGTTACAGTGAACAAGACTGGCTCTCTGAGAGTTAGAAATTAAAGACAGATCTCAGTCTGAATGATGGAAGCATGACATCAGTCACATGTGTCTTGTGTCACATGCACACTGGCTCTGAGCGCATACTCAAACACACACTACAGACACACAAACACCAACTAAATCAATATGTACATACTGTATTCTTTATCCGGCAGTTGAAGTTGCAGATGTTATTTCACATCAGCTTCTTAATCACATATTCAGTTACAGCCATTCAAGAACACAATATGAAACACTGTTGTGTGTGAATGTTGTACCCGTGGACCATGTTGTATCCCGGTCTCATTCCAAATGTTTAGGTTGTTTGTGTGTGTGCAGTATTGAGATGTGGATTGTGTGGTGAGTCTCGCCATGCTGGAATCTTAATTCTTTCCAATAACATAAATAGTACATAAATCTTCACCCAGCATTGATTATTCAGGAAAACATGAGCACTGTGTTCGTGTGGAGTGCTGGATAATAGCTTTTTTCTTAATTTCACAATGTTCTCTACACTCAAAAAAATGATGTGTTGGCTTTACTTAACTTTTTTTGTAAACAGGTTCCCCCGGTTCCACATAACTATATTTCGTTAAACAAACATAATATGTTCATGTTACTTCAACATCATAGAATTTGGTCATTTTAAGCGACCCAATTAAACTCTGAGCTAATTAGTTAATTAAGTGAATAACTGAGTGATTATTTTTGAAGACACCTGATGTTAACAAGCAGAATCTCTGAAGGAGAAAACCGGAATGTTTAAGTCACCATTATGGAGATAAGTATTTGTTATAGTTGGGCTCTTGACCATTAACTCATTAACTTTAGATTTTGTTTGGTTGCTGTACATGAGTTATAACAGCCGGATGAACAATAAACAAAGGTCATCTGATTGTGTTGGTTGTGTTTTAACATAATCAGTATTTCGCAATCATTTGACCTGAGTCACTGAACTTATATTAAACCAAAATTCTCAGTTAAGTTTACCTTATGGTTAATAGCAGCACTGTCATTGTAGATCATACTATTTTTTGACTTTTCAATGAAATTCAAATGACCAAATCAATAAATAAAAAAGAAACTTCTTAAAAAATATTTTGAGTAGGCACACACAGACATCAAGAATCAGCCTGTGAATCTCAACACCGCCCAAACAGGGAAACAGATCAAAAACAAACATAACTCTGACATATATATGTATATATATATTTGATACATGAGATTGAGGTTGATCATAATTTAGTCTGGTTTTTACGTGGCTGTCAGGATAAACCAGACTCACAGACAGAACAACAAACAACGATGTGTATTGAAACAATTCAGGTTTTCACTTTATTTTGATGGTCCCTTTAACACATTCTGTTGACTTTAAGTAAGATTGCACCTGCATGTCTACTATCTCTCATTAGAGTGTTAGTAGAGTATTAGTAGACTGGTAGGGATAGGGTTAAAGAATAAGTTGATATAGTAGTTGCAAAGTTGGGATCTCCCAGAAGAAACATGATCAATCGTGGTGATTTCTGTGGTCGTGGCTCCTAAACCGTGGTCCTACATCGTACACTGAGAGAGGTTTATATGCCTGTTGTCACGGTCTTGAGACCAAAGATAGCCTGAGATAATGTTCTGACAGTGTCATAAATTTAGCATGATCATCTCACAGTGTGTTTGCTGCTACGACCTACATCTACTGACTAGCCAATACAAATGCATCATGAAATTGCGTATTGATCAATGAGACATGGCAATAAATCTTAAAACTATAACCTCAAGCTCCATTTGCAAGATTGGCATGCCATGTTTTCCCTATAGACCCCCTCCATATTTTTCTCTTTTACTTCCCTCTCTTTTTTTCAGAGCACATAAAAACTACAATTGGCAAAGTCTTTGCAAAATTGTATAAATCGAGGGTTCCCTTAATGTTCGCATAACCACAACATTTTTTAATATTTTTTTTTTAATAGCATGTTTTGAATGTTAAGAGAACTGTCAGAAATAATGTTTTTATAACTTAATGAAAACGTTAGCAAAATGTTCGTATTTGTTAGCTGGGATAATGTCTTTACAGCCTTAATTCTGCCATATAAAGATGCCTTTACTCCATCATGCATGTCCGAGCACAATGGGTCTCATTCAATAATAATTGCTTGCATTATTTCGTATTTTGTATCCACAGGAGAACTTCTCCCAAAAAATCTCTGTCTAATTTACAACACGTTGTTAGACACATGAATTTGTTGATGTTAGTGAATTTGGAGTATTGTAAACGAGTGACGGCGTGAACAAGATTATTCATTATTATGCACACACGCCAAGACCATCTTATTATTTAATGATTTTATTATATAATTTTATATATGGATTATATAATACAATTAATGCAACATACTTCAATATAATTATAGCCATGGATTAAATATAACATCTAAACACAATTATATTGCCATACAGAGTACGTGATTTTTGCGAACGTGTGGTTTCAGTTGTTCCTGTATATTTTTCGGAAATCGTTATTTGTTCTTAAAATGGTTCGAACGCACATTTTACACACAAATTTGTCCGTATGGATGCTTAGTGAATAAGACCCAATGTTTTTACCAATGTATGTGTCCAAAAGTCCATGTTGGTACTATTAGTATTTTTTCTACTTTTGTTAGTGAATGAAATTAATCTTTGGAGAATCAATGGTGAATGGCACTAAGCTTGGAAAAGTTTGAAACAAAAAATACACACACAATGGCATGGGTCATTTACACCCACATCTATTTTTGTTGTGTGTGGGCGGTGTGTAGCACCTCTGGACGCTTTGTTTGTATGAGGGTTTGACTTTTGTTTTTCTTGGCTTAACCGTGTGAGAGTGTATGTCAGCGTGTGTGTGTGCGTAGTCTTACTCTACACGTTGTAGACTCAAAATTCTATCATCACTCAGAGTTTATGTGAACAGCCGGCGCTGGCTCGGTCCACATCCTGGGAAAGTGACTGGGATCGGAAGCGGCTCAGACGAGGAACGTAAAACACACAAAACACACACTACAACACACACTGCCAAGCTCCACAGAACTCTCACACTTAAATAAATACATGCTGGACGTAATACAATGCACACTCTAGCAGGCTGTCACATTTATTAAAAAGCCGCTTTTAGACTTGAGCTTTATTGCTTTACATTGCAGAGTGAAAGCAGCATTCACTTACTGTATGACCCGTGCATATGGCCTGCATATGTACACACACATAACAATCACACATGCTATTAGCTATCAGAGCCATATTCAATGCTTCTGCTTTTACTGCTGCTTACTTATTAATGTTTCTAATGTTTAGATTTAAGGGTTTTGGAAAAACTTGGAATGGGTTCCTCTCAGGGTGACTTAGAAAGTGACTTAGCTTTCAGAGTGAATTAGTAATCACAGCAACACCGTAGCAATGCGGTGGCTAGTGGCTAGTGGCTAGTCTTGTTAGCACCACTCACATTTTCTTCACAGTTCAATTTACCTGTTTTCTGTTTTATTACATCACATTAGGGCAAGGTTCCCCAAATCCAGCCCTGGAGGGCTGTCCTGCAGAGTTTAACTCGAACCATCATAAAACTCACTTACCTGCAACTTTCTAGTCTGCGTTTAACTCCACTTTTAGACATGCACTCGCAGAAACTTCCCTAAGGGAGAATCACCACCGCCATTTTTGTGTTCAACTTTGTCAAGTGGGACGAGGGAAGTTTATTTGGACAGACCCAAGATTTTGACAGAGGGAGCGAGGCTAGTAGCCTGACTACGTCAGACTTCCTACTTCCGCTAATTTCATTTCGCTCCTGTAGTCAGTCTGAGATAGCAGCCTATCTTTCTGTTTTCCACCTGCCTGAAAACAGCCGGGCCAATCAACGAACAGAAGGCGGGCTGAAAGCCTTGACGTAGTCGCTAAGCGCCGAGTTTAAGAGTTAGGTCAGAGAAATCGAAAACGACCGCGGATAGGGAGACGCGGATGCAATTCGCTCTGTTGTGGAGAATATTCCCGGCATTAGCAAACTGAAGCCCGAAGAAGAAGAGTGTGTATTAAACATTTTGAATGGAGGTGATGTTGTGGCCCTACTCCCTTTGGGAAATGTTTAATTGATCAACTAGTATTGCCGATCGTCAGCGAGAAACTGGGGAGCCTTTTGACAGGTCAGTGTCTCCTTTCTTTTCCAGGTCTTAAATACCGTAAAACTTCAAATAATAGCCCAGGATTTTATTTGTCCAAATCATCTAACTGCACCGGTTTGTATTTGAGACAGGCGTCTATATGAGACAATTTAGTGTTGAGATGTTGTTCATTGAGATGTTGTTCCTAGAGTCTCTAATCTCTAAAAATCTCCAAATGCTCCACGTGAAACTGCGATCTTCCGATCTTTTACTAGTCGATTGATTTTGATTAATATTTGCGAGGGAGAGAGAGCAAGACAGCGCTCGTGTTGTTTGAAGACCTGAGAGTGCGCGCGCGGCTCGCCTCTCTCTTCTCTCTCTCTCTCTCTCTCTCTCTCTCTCTCTCTCTCTCTCTCTCTCTCTCTCTCTCTCTCTCTCTCTCTCTCACTCACCAATCAAAAAAGTCGTTCACAGCCATGTTCACTCCGGTATTTCGCTCGCATCATCAAGTGTTTACAGCTGGTGGAAGTTCGATCATAGATTTGAGTTCGATGCATGATGTCTGTGGTTCGATGCGGCTGTGTCAGCGCATAACATACGTCATAAATAAACTTATCTGATTGGCTTACGGTTAACCAATGATTTTAAACTTCAGAAATCGCCCCCTAGCGAGAGAGAAAACACTTCTCTATTATGCTATGCCAGACTCTGTCTACGAAGCAAAGTGAAGTAGCAGAGTCTGGTATTACCAGGCTACGAGGCTAGATCCATAGACCACAATGCAACATGATAGTGACGTCACAGCAGATCAAATTTAATTTACCCCCACCTCACACAACTCTAGTGTTTGATATTGTTCTAGTTATTTTGACATTTAACTGCATTTAATATTTACAGTTTACAGCTTTTTTCCACACAACCCGTTTTTCCATTCCAACGTAGTATTTATCTATTATCAATGTAAATGCGCGCTAGACGGAATAACCGTTACGCTCGCATAGTGTGTATTTTGGAGCGTCTCATGCATGACACGGCATTCTAACAACGTTAATATCAGTTCAACTTTAAAAAACACGTCTCGATACTGTCACATTCACCACCTTCTTCATCGTCTGTGTCTTCACTACACTTCCCAGAATCCTCTGTCATCATCACCTGCACCTGCTCCTCATCACCCTCATCATCATCGTCACCTGTTGTCTTTGTCATTATCTGTGTATTTAAGTTCCCCTCTCACTCTTGCCATGGCTGGTTATTGTTTGAGCACACGCTCACAGTTTCATGTTCCACGTTGAGGTTAATAAACCGTTGCTATTTGTATCTTTGCCTGCCTTCGTCTTGATTCACCCGTGGACCGTGACAGATACCTTGTTTTTTTTTCCCTATTCCACTGCCCGCATCTCAATATGATGATAACCATAAAATGAACTAGGCTATAAGGGCTCGTTCTCACAGAACTTGTTTTTGCTTTGAAAAAATTACTTAGTTCATTATTTTATAATTTTCTTTTGTTTATTTTTTAATGTTACATCATATATGAACATATTTTCATATTTAATATTTGTTTTTATTTAACAGCCCAAGCATATACATACAGGCCTATATAATGTGTAAAACAAATTCAAGGTAAAAAAGCTATAAATAATAAATCAGCTCAATATCAGATTCCAAGTAATCAAAGGTTAGTGTGGTCCATTTAAACACATTGAAAGGGTTCCACGAGTAGTGGGCATTCGTGCAACGTAAGCAATGGTGTACATCCGAGCGAGGGAAGATAGCGAGGGAAAGGCATAAAAAATTAAAAAAATCTGAAGACATTAACTAGAACTAGATAACACCTAGTTCAGGTATGTTTGATTAGGGTTTGAACATGGGAACTAGTTGTCAGTGGCCCTCCAGATTTCAGGAACCCATTTTGTCTGTTTGAAATAATCATATAAAACAAGTATAAATATCATAACAGAGAGCCATTGTATAACCTCACATGAGATTTTTTTTTTCATTCCAGCATTCCCTGCGTGTCCAGATTTACAGCTACTTTATTATTATTTGACCTATTCATATAGAATGCGATGATTCATTTTAAGGATTCGCGTGCAGATAGAAAGAAATATATGTGCAGCCACTAGTTTCTTTTTTTCACATCGCAGTGAACTATACCTTACTGTTTACCTTTAAAATCACAAGAGAGTCTAAATCACTCATTGTGGTTTTGTGAATGCTGACTTTACCTCTGAAATGTTCCATTCCGAAGAGCTTTTACTACATTTCTCATAAATTACCTTTAATTTCATATTATTATTGGGCATGAATCATATCTACTATGGCATAATTACTTAAGTTTTCCATCATGGGTCAACATTCTATAACTGTTTTACATGATTATTTACTGTAAATGTCTGAGTGAGAAAAAATATTTGTGAGATATAGTGTAGCCACTTATGTAGGTATGACCTAACAAAGAGAAGGCAGACCACCCAATACATTGACATAAAAGAGGCATTATAAAACGTCTCGGTTACGTATGTAACCCTCGTTCCCTGAGTGAGGGAACGGAGACGTTCCGTCGGATGACGACGAATGGGGTTTCGCATAGAAAGCCTATCAACTTCGAGTATACAAAACGAGCCAATGGCAAAGAAATGCCATGGGTCTGCGGAATTTGCATGACGTAACTCCGCCCCACCTCGTGGGTATAAAAGGAGGAAGTCCGGCAACATGCAGATATGTTTCTTCGCTGAGGAGCCAAGACTGAGCTCAGGCGATCCCCGCGGTATACAGCGGAAGTGGCAAGAAGACGGAACGTCTCCGTTCCCTCACTCAGGGAACGAGGGTTACATACGTAACCGTTCCCTTTCGTTCGTCACTCCGAGTTCCGTCGGATGACGACGAATGGGGTTACCAGTCTAATCACGCCACCTTCACAGCTGTCTTCCAGTGCCCTGCGTAAATCTGAGATCCCTGTCATATTGAGACAAGTGGGACTCCTATTTAACACAGGAATACCAAGGTACACTGGGGAGCATATCCCAGATATTTAGAGAATATGCAAAATATTGCCAGCCCAAACGGGGGGGAAACTTAGAGAATACACATATGACCCGAAGGATGCATATGGGGAATACACCGGGGTATCCAGCCGCAGGTGGAAAAGTTCTAAACCCCAGGGGTGGCAAGGTGGCTTGCCAAGGGAAAGACACATGCTCGGAGAGGCTTACAGTGGGAATACACATGTGGGGGTTGCTCCGTAGAGGGACCATGCACACGGGAGGCACCTAGCCGACGCTCAGGCACAGAGACACTGGGTCGACGTCAGAGGTGCAGGAGGAACTCAGGGCTTTCGGAGAAGCTCACCTGAGGAGAATATCGCACGCATCCAGTCCGTAGAGTGGAATGGCGAGCAAGCGAAAGACACCTGAGCGGGTCCTAGTACCGGCTGGTTGAAGCGAGTACACGAGAGGACACTGGCTCCACTCGGAGATTATAGAATCTGACGAATGTGTTAGGTGTCGCCCAGCCTGCAGCTCTGCAGATGCCTGTTAGCGAGGCGCCATGCGCTAACTCCCAAGAGGATGCCACACTCCGGGTGGAGTGGGCAGTCACACCAAGGGGGCACGATCGGCCTTGCTGCTGGTATGCCAAAGCAATGGTGTCCACTATCCAGTGAGACAACTTCTGCTTGGAGAGAGCCCTTCCCTTCAGCTTCCCACCATAACAGACAAAGAGCTGGTCTGAGGTCCTGAAACACTGCGTCCTGTCTACATAGGTGCGGAGAGCACGTACTGGACAGAGCAGTGCCAAGGCTGGGTCTGCCTCCTCCGGGGGCAGCGCTTGCAGGTTCACCACCTGGTCCCGAAAGGGAGTGGTAGGAACCTTGGGCACGTATCCAGGCCGGGGTCTCAGGATCACGTGAGAGTAAGCCGGCCCGAATTCCAGGCACGCTTCGTCAACGGAGAATGCGTGCAGGTCCCCTACCCTCTTGATAGAGGCCAATGCCACCAGGAGCACTGTCTTCATAGACAGGAGCTTGAGCTCCACTGTTTGCAAAGGCTCAAAGGGAGCATGCTGCAGGGCAGTTAAGACCACTGCAAGGTCCCAAGAGGGAACGAGAGGAGGGCGAGGAGCATGTAATCTCCTGGCTCCTCTAAGGAACCTGATGACCAGGTCGTGCTTTCCCACACACTTACCTTCTATCAAGTCATGGTGTGCGGCGATAGCGGCAACATAGACTTTGAGGGTGGAGGGAGACAGCCTTCGCTCCAACCCATCCTGAAGGAAGGAAAGCACAACGCTGATCGGGCATTTCTGGGGGTCTTCTCGGTGAGAAGAGCACCAGCTGACGAAGAGGTTCCACTTCAACGCATAGAGGTGTCTCGTGGACGACGCTCTAGCGGAAGTGATGGTAGCCACCACCGGAGGTGGTAGGGTACTCAAACCTACCTGGTCCCGTCCAGGAGCCACACCTGGAGGCTCCAGAGGTCGGGACGAGGGTGCCACAGGGTGCCCCGTCCCTGAGAAAGAAGGTCCTTCCTCAGAGGTATGGGCCAAGGAGGTGCTGTCGCGAGGAGTTTGAGTTCGGAGAACCAGGTCCGGGTGGGCCAATAGGGTGCAACCAGAAGGACCTGCTCCTCGTCCTCCCCTCCCAAGAAATGCGCTAGAAGGCTCACTGGGGGAAACGCATACTTGCGGCCCCGCGGCCAGCTGTGCGCCAGTGCATCCGTGCCGAGCGTGCCCTCGGTCAGGGAATAATACAGAGCGCAATGGGTCGAGTCGTGGGAGGCAAACAGATCTATCTGTGCGTCGCCGAACTGGTCCCAAATCAGATGAACCGTCTGGGGATGGAGTCGCCATTCGCCAGGGAGGGGCTGAGACCGTGAGAGCTCATCGGCTGCACAGTTCAGGGCTCCGGGAATGTAAATAGCACGAAGGGACCTCAGATGCTTCTGACTCCATAAGAGGAGGTGGCGAGCGAGTTGCGACATACGGCGCGAGCGTAGACCACCTTGATGGTTGATGTACACCACTGTGGCGGTATTGTCTGATCGGACTAGTACGTGTTGAACCCTGAGCAGCGCTCGAAAGCGGTGCAGGGCAAGGCGTACGGCCAGCAACTCGAGGCAATTGACATGCCATAGGCGCTGGGGTCCTGTCCAGGAGCCCGCGGCAGCATGACCATTGCACATGGCACCCCAGCCCGTGGCGGAGGCATCTGTCGATACGACAACATGCCTCGTAGCCTGTTCTAGGGGGACACCGGCCTTGAGAAAACTGAGGCTCGACCACGGGGTGAAGGTCTGACGGCAGCTCGAAGTAACTGGTACTCGGAGCGTGCCATGTTGCCATGCCCACCTCGGTACTCGGTCGCGAAGCCAAAGCTGAAGCGGTCTCATATGAAGCAATCCGAGTGGCGTTGCCGCGGCTGCAGATGCCATATGCCCAGGAGCCTCTGAAAAAGTTTCAGTGGAACCACACTCTTGTCCTGGAACTGTCTCAGACAAGTCAGCAGTGACTGCGCGCGCTCGCTCGTAAGCTGCGCGGACATGGCGACCGAGTCGATGTCCATACCGAGAAAAGAAATCCTCTGCACGGGGCAAAGTTTGCTCTTTTCCCAGTTGACCCGAAGGCCCAAGCGAGCTAGGTGCCGGAGCACAAGGTCCCTGTGTTCGCAAACCTGGTCTCGAGAGTGAGCTAGGATCAGCCAGTCGTCGAGATAGTTCAGGATGCGAACCCCGTGAACCCGAAGGGGAAAAAAGGGCTGCCTCGACGACCTTCGTGAAGACGCGAGGAGACAGGGCTAGCCCGAAAGGGAGAACCGCGTACTGGTATGCCTGCCCCTCGAAAGCAAACCGGAGGAACGGTCTGTGTCGAGGAAGAATGGAGACATTAAAGTAGGCGTCCTTCAGGTCAATCGCTGCAAACCAATCCTGGGGCCACACACATTCGAAAATGCGTTTGGCAGTGAGCATCTTGAACGGCATCCTGTGTAAGGAGCGATTCAGCACGCGCAAGTCCAGGATTGGCCGTAACCCACCAGTTTTCTTGGGGACAATGAAGTAAGGGCTGTAGAAGCCGGACCTCATCTTGGCTGGAGGGACAGTCTCGATTGCACCCTTCGCCAGCAGGGTGGCAATCTCGGCTCTCATGATAGGGGCATTGCCACCGACCAAAGTGGAGCGGACTCCCCTGAAGCGGGGAGGAGACCGTGCGAACTGAATCGCATAGCCGAACCTGATGGTGCGCGCGACCCAGCGGGACAGACGGGGAAGCTCTAGCCAGGCTCCCAGGTACTGAACCAGACGGGTCATGCGGGTCACAGGCGTCCCCCCAGAGGGGCAGCGAAGCGGAGTATCTGGCCCAGACGTGGGTGGCATAGCGGCCCGATGTGGAGGCACAGTTATCATCCGCGCCCGGACAGAGGAGGCCAGGGAAGGACCAGCGTTCCACGGGGGCGTGCTCTGTCGGGGGTCTGGCGACAGAGAGGGACAGGGCTGAGGTGGCCCGTGGGCGGCCTGCCGTGTCAACCGTCTCTGGGACAGAGGGGGACGAGGAGAGCGTGGCTTGTGGGCGGCACTCTGTGTCGTCCGAGAACTCTGTGGGCTCAGGGAAGAGGGGTTCATTTCTTTCTTTAACCATGTTAGGGTACTGCCCACCCGTGGGTGAGCAGCGGGAAAAGGAGAACAAAAGATTCTCCCCCGGCCCTCCACCGGGGGAAGGAGTGGTCCTGCTACCACCTCCTGAGAAATGAACATAATCCCTGAGCAGCCCGTCTCAGGAGCGCCGCTTAGCCTGGCGTTTAGCGGGGGGCGGGGCGGGAGAGGGCTGTGGCGGCGTCTTGTGGCGTCCTCCGCACCGGGGCCTGGGTGGAGGCTGCTGCGTAGGCCGGGCGGGAGGGGCGGGAGACGCAGGAGGGCGCCCTCGGTGGGAAGCTGACCGAGGATTCTGCCCGACCAGGCGGGTAGAGGCAGCAGCGGGCCGGCGGGGCGGAATGTGCTTGATGGCCTCAGTTTGCTTCTGCGCAGTGGAGAACTGTTGGGCAAAGTCTTCCACCGCACCGCTGAAGAGGCCGGCCTGGGACAGGGACGCATCAAGCAGACGAGTCCGCTCGGAATCCCGCATGTCAGCCAGGTTCAGCCAAAGATGTCTCTCCTGGACCACAGCTGTGTACATCACCAAACCCAGGGAGCGCGCAGTAACCTTCGTCGCCCGGAGGGCAAGGTCGGTCGCGGCGCGCAGCTTATTAAAGAGGCCTGGGTCTGTCCTGCCCTCGTGCATGTCTCTCAACATTTGGGCCTGATAGACCTGGAGAGTGGCCATAGCATGCAAAGAGGCAGCAGCCTGTCCCGCGGTCTCTGTAAGATTTCGCCACCATTTTAGATGAGAATCTACAGCGCTCAGGGCAAGGTGGTGGCCGCCACTCAAGCCCGATGCTCGCAGCCGCCCGGGAAAGCATGGCCGTCATCTCCGGATCCGACTCAGGCACAACCGTATGCACACCAGAGGGTGGCAGCTGTGCTGAATCTTCACTTCCAGAAGATTCAAACCCACCTTGTGATGCTGCTACAGACATCGCATCTTCCTCTGTAGCTTCAGCCGAAGTACACGGGCCACCCGAGAGTAGACCCGTGGAAATCGACTGTTCACTAGCGGGCACCGTCATGCAGGGGGGTTTGGCGCGTGGACAGATAGTCGGCGCCTTTTGCCAAACCGTAACCCTCAGATCACCCTGGCCACCAGCCGAAGTAGCACCCCGCGAGGGAGCACTAGATCGGGGTGTGGCAGAGGGGACTCTCGCTCTTACGAGCTCATTGAGTCTCGACCGTAATGACGCGATAGTCATGTTCTCACAGAGAGAACACGAGTCATCCACGAGCGCCGCTTTAGCATGCTCAATGCCCAAACACACTAGGCAACGCTCGTGCCCATCAGAGTCCGAAACCGACCTGCCACAACCAGAAGTACACGGGCGAGGCATCTTTAGAAAGACGTGCCGCGTGCAAGCTCTTTTGTGAGAGAAACACTAAAGTGTTGAAGCGCCCGGGGAGACACACACTCTCTGGCAAACCACTGCACAGATAAGCAGGAAGCGCGCGCTCGCCGGAGATCGCCGTCACACCAACACTGAGGAACTCGTTTGTGAAGCTGACAATTCAGAGATGGCTTGTGGAGTGAAGAAATAAACTTGGCTCCGAAGCGAAAACATATCTGCATGTTGCCGGACTTCCTCCTTTTATACCCACGAGGTGGGGCGGAGTTACGTCATGCAAATTCCGCAGACCCATGGCATTTCTTTGCCATTGGCTCGTTTTGTATACTCGAAGTTGATAGGCTTTCTATGCGAAACCCCATTCGTCGTCATCCGACGGAACTCGGAGTGACGAACTAAAGGGAACTGATATTACCTACTAGATCTCCTATGGCATCGCTGTGAAAAACTTTTTGTTTAAGGGTGTTAGACTAATAAACTATTTCTTGGGTGAATAATTGTTTATTGTTTGTATTGTCATCAATAAATAAATAAAAAAATAAGGTTTTTTTTATCTTATTGCAATTGCTGCCATTTTATAAAAACAAAGCCACTCCAAGCTGTGTTAAAGTGATTCTACCATGGTTTTTTTTAGTAAAGCAACTTCTCTTTATAGCTAAAAACACCTTTTACTCATGATAAAATCATTGTAGCACATGGGCTGCTTATTATTTCAATAGGGTGTAGACTCTGATATTAACAATGGCCATTGAGAGACTATAGTGTGTGTAGGTCTGTGTGTTCATTTGTGCAAATTCGATGGTGTGTCTATGATCGTTTTAGAGAAAGTATTGGCAAAAAGCCTGAGGTTATGAATCTAATTATAGCATAAATTAGGTCTTTTGTGCTTTGTGCCTCTGTAGTGAGTTTTCTGCTGGGTAATGCGATTTTGTTTTTACAGTTTAGCAGAGAATAAATCATACGGCTATGGCTGTCTACCAGAACATGGAAGTCTAGCCACTGGAGACAGGACAAAACCTACACACACCGTCACTGAAATACCCTTAACTAACAAGCGTTTAACCTGCAGAGATGGACTGAAGCAGTTCATAAGAATAAAAACTAGATTGTTAACTTTTAGTGTAATTTGTTTGTTTGGTTAATCAGTGGACAGTGAACGGATATGTGCTGTCCGTATTGTTTGGAAGACACCGGGAATCATTCAAATGTGTTCAGGGAGTGTTTTAATGCAACACTTCCACGTTTTCAAGACATGAAGCCGAGGAAGTTGACTCACTTGAACATACTTTACTCTCTTGATAGAAAGTAAAGGTGAATGATTTTTCTTTTTAGTAGTTTGGGGATCTGAAGGAGCGTTTGGACCTGGAAACTTTGATGCGTGATTCCGGTATTTAGCACTTTGAGTCTATTTTCTAGTTTGTTTTGGATGAACTAGAGTGGTGGACACAGAAATGTTGACGATGGGTCCTGTCTCTACTTTTTGACTCTTTTAGAATCGCCTCTGAGCGCTTCAGAGTGGCTGTCTATGGGCATGCACAAACATGTGCTTAAAACAACCCTTAATGTTTGTTTTCTAAACTGTGCAACTCACCGAGTGGTTAGTGGTGTTCGTTGATGATTAAAAACAAATTTATCGGCGCAATGTATGATTTCAATCCGTGTTATTTACTATAGTGGAACTATTTTTTCAGATACCTCACAACCGTGTATAAACTTCCGCTCGATATTTGAGTCTGAAGCGTTGGCACACTCCCGACCACTTGATGGCGACAACCACTTTGCTGTACAAGGACGCTGTACGGAACACGGTGGCTAGTGCATAGACCGTAAAAAAAGTCATAGTCGAGTTCAATTTCAAATCCGTTTCCGGTAGCGCAGTAATATCAACGAGCAATGAGTCCTCCAACAGACATCAATGCGATTTTACAAAATGGCAAATAAAACACGACAGAAACTGTATTTCGCTACACTACTTGTTTTTAATCATCAACGAACACCACTAACCACTCGGTGAGTTGCACAGTTTTGAAAACGAATGTTAAGGGTTGTTTTAAGGACATGTTTGTGCATGCCCATAGACAGCCACTCTGAAGCGCTCAGAGGCGATTCTAAAATAGTCAAAAAGTCGAGACAAGACCCATTTCTGTGTCCACCACTCAAACTAGAAAATAGACTCAAAGTGCTAAATACCGGAATTATCTTTTAACCGTATAATCAGAGTAATGTTTTGATAGTTCTGCAGCTTTTATTCTTTAGGAAATCAAACTACTTGTGGTTCACTTATAGTTGTCTCTGCATATTAAGCTGAGATAGATTCAAGTAATTGAATATGGGGGACAAAATTGCACACTTCACCTTTAACAGATAAAAGAGGATTCCACGTTGACACAAGGAATTACTGGAGTCTAATGCTGGGCATTAAAACATCTGAATGAATACTTATGTGTATTCAACAATGGAGTTTTAATGGTCCTGGACGTCTATGACCCAAGCTAACAGAGCCTTTTAGGTTCCTGCATCATACATCTAATGAATGCGTCTGTGGAACCATTAGGGACCGTAGTGATTTGTGCCGTCTAAATCCTTCCCATAAATCCTGAGCACCCCAGTCCCCTTATTCCAGACTACTGCAGATTTAACTAACACGCTCGCCCTGTGAAACCTTACTCCACGCACTCTGCATAGTCGTCCACTAAATTAGTCAGCTACTAAAGCTTTAGGTGAAGTACTTGGGCCCAGTTCAGTAGCACCAGTGAGGGATTCGGTGGCTGTGGGAACAGGGTAAAATGCAGGGGAGAACGCTTTAACCTGTGCGTGAAATCTAATATTGGGTGGAATTTTAAACATGCTGTCGACTTCAATAGGGATGCAAAGAGAGAGTGTTTCTTACATTAAACAGACAGTGTGTGGAGGGGAATCACGTGTGTTTCAGCTGTGGAGGAAGCTGTGTTCATGGCTGACTGGAGGTGTTCCCCCTTCTGCGTTTGTAGGCTGAAATAAAAAGCTAATAGGGAGCCACAAAAATCTCATTTGGCTTTAATTATAGAGCCGTGAACGAATGAGGAAAGTGGATTTACTGCTTTGCTGTGAGGTGGCTCCTCTCTCTCTCTCTCTCTCTCTCTCTCTCTCACTCTCTCTCTATTCTCTCTCTCTCTCTCTCTCTCTCTCTCTCTCTCTCTCTCTCTCTCTCTCTCTCTCTCTCTCTCTCTCTCTCTCTCTCTCTCTCTCTCTCTCTCTCTCTCTCTCTCTCTCTCTCTCTCTCTCTCTCCTCTCTCTCTCTCTCTCCCTCTCCCTTCTCTCACTCCATGGGCTGCCCTCTTCCTCATTACTATATCTTTTGCACTGGAAACAATTTACAATAAGGTCCCATTAGTTAACATTAGTTAATGCATCTAAGGTACACAATGCAACTTTTTTGTTCAAAATGTCTCTTCATATCCGTACAAAATTGATTCAGCTACTTTGCCGCTGTGTGTGTGTGTGTGTGTGTGTGTGTGTGGTCAGAGGATAGTTGTCACAACGAGTGAGAAAGCTTGAAATGGATCAGTTAAAACAAACGCTGAACAGAGGAAAGTCTGAAAGAAATGTTATCGAAGCGATGCAGAGATTATGCGTTTTTATTACTCAGCTGAGTAATGTATTTTATTGAACAGATACACTGTCATATGCATCTCTCTAACATAGTTCACTGTAAATCATTCTCTATTGTGAAGAGTCGTTTCATTATGGTTGTTGTTGCTGTGCATTAGGAATTTATTTTCAAGGAACTACCGTGTCTATTAATGAGTAAAGCTACAGTAACGTCTTCAGTTCATCAGCTTGAGATGTTTTCCATCTTAACTCTTAAGCGTACTATTGATGTTTTATGAGCATTAAGATATCTCTCTCTTTTCTTTTAGTTATGAAAAGGGACCATATTCATCAACACAGTCATGCAGAGCCGAAGCACAATATACAATATAAAAACAATATTCTTCTGCAAAAAGCATGCAGTTTTTTAACCTCTAGAGAGCCAAAGTTACAAGTTAAAGTGTGTTCATGTTAACAAATATAGTTAAGTAATGTTAACAAATGAAATCTTATTGTAAAGAATTGTTACCTTTACATTGACAATCATTTATTTATTTATTTATTTATTTTTTTCGTTTCTTTTTTTTGTTCTATGGGAAACTGCAAATATTTCTGAGGAGTTTTGCTGTGCAGCTTCAGTCTGCTCATTATTATCTCTCCTCCTCTCCTCCCTTAAATGCTTTTGATATATCCTTCTGCAAGAGAGATATTTGATTCATATCCTGCAGGAAAGCTTATTCCGTACAAGCATGATCCATAATCCGGGTTAATAGATGACAATTATGAGCTGTGTTCATGGGTTCAGCCCTCATAGGGCGAGTGGTTGAGGCCGGGCCGAGGCCAGAACACATCTGGATAGGGGTGTGTGCAGATGTTGGCGGGTGTTGATGGAGCCGGTGTCCCCGGACTGATGCGCGTGTGTGTGTGTGTGCTGCCCATCCGCCCTCTCCCACAGGAGTAATCAGCTCCGCTGGTCCCTGTGGAGTTTTACTAGGGAGCCACAACCTCAACGTACAGTTTAACACTGATTACTGAGCACTGCTAATATACTCCAGAACACATGACTGAAGCGCTTCATAGAAGTCCATCACACACACACACACACACACACACACACACACACACACACACACACACACACACACACACACACACACACACACACACACACACACACACACACACACACACACACACACACACACACACACACACACACACACACACACACATGATCATTGCTGTTTAATCTGGATTCTAAAATTTTTTACTCCAGGAGATTAGGAGTATTATTAGATGTTTTTTTACAACCAGAATGTGCATGTAAGACGCAGGACTATCTGTGCCAAATTCAAGGAATAATATTCACTTGTATGAACATGCACTTACTACAGGGTTAAGGTCAGGGTTTGGTTTAGGGTAATTTGCTGTTATTACTATACAATGCACATGCAACTATGCCACCTTAAAATAAAGAATATAACAAAAATAACACAAAAAAATGTTTTAATGCAAATTTAAAATTTCATCAAATTTACCAACTGCTATTCTCAATCAATTTGCTATCAATCAACAAATGAACTTTAATTTGAGAAATGACATACTTTGCAACATTTTATAAATAAAAAGACATCATTTTAAATGTTTTTTTGTCAATCTGTAAAGTGATTTATTAATTTAAATTTGTTAATTTAAAACATCAATCTTAATTGATTCCTCCTTTGAAAAGAAGAGGCCCTTCTGGTCCTCCATAGGAATAATTCAGTGAGTAACTCCCGGTTTGCGAGGCGAGAGGGGAAAAGGTCTTATTACACAAGTGTACCTCGATGAGGCCAAGACTCGAAATAAAACTGTCACATATTCCTCTTCTGCAGTCTGTAAAATCCTCCACTGACCTGGACAGAAACAGCCCTTCTGTTAGAAACACACACACAGTCTCTGGGTTTCTCTTTATTTGTCATCAGTGTATTTTCAGATTCCTATCCATAATGTGGGAAAAAGAGTTTGTTCACAATCTATATTAGAGATGAGAGAAACGGACGGTTTAAGTATTGCACAGCGCTGAAAGGAACCGCTCACCACAAAGGAAAATTTTGCTTGTAATTTTTATTCAACCTCATGTTGTTCCAAAAAAAAATGTGACTTACTTTTTTTAGTATAACAGAAGATAATTTGAAGAATGTCTTGGTTGTGTTTATTTAGTTTTAGTTTTTTAATTATGTAAGTGCAAATGAGATTTAAGTGTAACAGTGAGTTTTGAGGATTGTGGATTGTGAGTTAAATGATATCCTCTCAAAAATTTTTTATGGTTTCAGAAGTGGCACTGAGTAATTTGGGTTTGGAATGAATTGATGTTGAGTAAATTACATATTTTTAATGTTTGCTTGGCCTTATCACTAAACAGAACTGCAAACATAATGACTTCAAATACATTTCCAATCACCCATTATTTTCTAATGGACAGTCCGATGATCCCCTAAACTCACACCATTGGTTGAGCCGTTGCTGCTGTCAAATTGAGGAGAAAGTATTTTAACATGAAAAAATTACACACTTCACCTTCAACCTGGAAAAAATGTTAAACGCTTTCTAAAAAAAGATTGTGACAGTCTAAAATGGCCAGGCCTTGAAGTTTAACTGCTAATCTCCATTCAGTGTTTAATATATGAGCAAATACAGACTAGTAATCATGCATTGCTTTGGTCATGCGGTGCGAACACACACACACACACACACACACACACACACACACAGGGTTCGAAATGAGGGGGGTCTGGGGGGGTCCCGGACCCTCCATAAGTCATTAAGGACCCCCCATAAGAATTTATTTTTGGATTTTGGGGGGTCCCCGACAAATATATTTTAACATTAAAAATGATTGTGAAAATTATAGGTCTTTAGTGACACTTTATATTTATACCAGTAATTATTTAATTACAGCGCGAGGCAGCTATAGGGCAGCTATTAGCCGAGTGAGTTGTTGTTGTGGTGCTCCCGCTAATGTACGGACGGTAACAAAGTTGCGCTGTTGGGGCTCGCGCAGTTATACCATATTCATTTGTAGTTAAGAAACAATATATAGCCTACACACGACCAAAGTGCTGTTTTCCTGAATGCCATCACGATTGAAACCGAGATATTGATTTCATAACAGTTCAATAAACAAAATAGTTAAAATAATTAAAATTAAGTTACTTACATTTTTAGACGCAATGGCTGTTTTTGTTCTGTTTCAGCAGCGAAAATAGTTCCAAACAACAGAACCACAGCGCATCTCAGAGCAACACTCATGATTCATTACTGAATAATTCAGCGTTTTGAACTATTCGCTCGAGTCAAAGATTCAATTACCCATTATTAAAACTCCTCATTCTGAATAAATCAGCCGTTTGAACGAATCGTTTAAATGAATGACTCAATGACTCGCTCATTCAAGACGGTCGCCTGCCACCTCCTACTGGCGGTTTAGTTTCAAAGCATCATTCTTTTCAACATTCCTTAATTGTATATTCAAAAAATATTTAAAACAATCTCAGAATCTCATTTAATACGGTTATAATTTTTCTATGTAAATTATTTAATTTGTTTGGTAACAGCCGCTAGGCTGTCTTATTATTTTAATTGAATGTAGCCTATTAATACAATGTAAGAATTTGAAATTAAATTTAGAGCATACACTAAATAAAATTAGGGGAAAAGTGCCCTTTTTAAAGGTACAAAAAATTATTCAGATAAGAGTGTTTACAAAAATGAAACATTGACTATTTAAGTTTAAAGGGAGTAAAGCGTCTGTTTAGGCTATAAAGGAAATTTAATTTTGCCAAAAGAAGAACTTTTATTTTAAATAAATGTTGCTTTAAAAAATCTGCCTTCTTCAGTGTGATATGTTACCATATTATCATGCTTGATTGAATATTTGTAATGTGATGATCAGATGCAGATATTCTAAATCAAAGAATATGAGTGGTTGGCGGATGGATTATTATTTATTTTTAACAACAGATTCGAGTGACTCAAAGTGCACCAGATTAATGAATTTATCTTTAAAATGTACAAAATTTTCTCCGGGGGGGCATGCCCCCGGACCCCCCCAGGTGTTACGATTTTGCCACCTCTGCCTCATTTTGAGTAAAGAAGAAAACCCTGACATTGATCCATATAATTTTGCGTACAGTGTAGCAAGATAGTCTTCAGAATTGTTTTAATTACATACATTTTAGGGGACCCCCCAAGAGTCAGAAGTCATTTCGAACCCTGCACACACACACACACACACACACACACACACACACACACACACACACACACACACACACACACCACACACACACACACACACACACATCTGTGAAACCCATCTTGACTCAGGCGTGTGTTGTGTGGTTGAGCGAGTCCTGGTCTCCAGCCAGAGCTGACGGGTCAGCAGAGGTTCCTCTTTTACTCACCCAGGAGGGGTTGTGCTGGACGCCTGCGCTCTCGCAGTCCTGGCGTTGGGTGGGGGATTCAGCGGGAGACAATATCAACTCTGGGTCTTTCTCTCTGGGTCACAGGCAGAACGATACGGGACACATAATAATGAGAGGGTGTGAGTCACAGAAGGAGATGTGGGAAACTGAGAACATGCTAATTGAACGTGTTAGAGGAGTTAAATGGTTTCTCTTTTTCTCTTTCATGCTTTATCTCCATCATGTGCTCATGTCTTTTGTAGGTTTTTTTATCTACATGCATTAAATGCACTAAATGGTTGTCGTCTTACTGACTCCGGAAACCCACAAGCTTAAATTGCAACAATTAGTAAGAGCACTGACCTGTTTTTTTTTTTTTTTTTTTTTTTGGTCCAATGTAAAATGTTCCAGTTCCATTTGATGTTTCATCTGAATATCTTTATTTTTTAGTTGTGTCATCTGCGGTACCTAATGAAAAAAAAGTTGGATTTATCAGATTGTTTCTTAGAAAAAAGCTTGCAAAACTCAACACGGTCTCACCCCTATTCGTCACATACTGACGTTTGGTCATATCCCCCTCACGTCAATAAGCTGACGTTGAGGGTACCCCCTATTCGTCGCTTGACAACGTAGAGGGTCGTCCGATAGATTTGACTGCAAATCCCTCATCTTTGAATTTTGACGAAATGGGGTTATCCATCCAACGATTTGCCTGCGCTGGAAAGGATGGTTTAGGCGATTCATTTTATGCTGCAAATGTGTATTTTGCAGTAGCGTGCGGTGCATATAGGCTACTGTTACAATTTTCGTGGGCCAGAAATCCTTGTCTGAATCGGTATCACGACCTTTTTTCTCTCTTTTTTATATAATTTTGGGATAAATTAAAATGCCATATTTTTTTAAGCATACATATTTGCTGTATGCTTAAAACATGCCTTAATTTAGGTGGGATATTTTATAATTTTCGATAACACTGCCGTTTGGTCATCATTTCCCCCTCACGTCAATATGCCGACGTTGGAGGTACCCTCTATTCGTCGCTCGACAACGTAGAGGGGTCGTCCGATATGTGAATGCAAATCCCTCATCTTTGAATTTTGACGAAATGGGGTTATCCATCCAACGGTTTGCCTGCGCTGGAAAGGATGGTTTTAGCCGATTCATTGTATGCTGCAAATGTGTATTTTGCAGTCGCGTGCGGTGCATATAGGCTACA
This sequence comes from Chrosomus eos, assembly GCA_036326025.1. Lineage (NCBI taxonomy): Eukaryota > Metazoa > Chordata > Actinopteri > Cypriniformes > Leuciscidae > Chrosomus > Chrosomus eos. The sequence continues at coordinate 34,284,179 of CM070833.1, forward strand.
ATCATTGGTGCGGTGAGCATTTTCTTGGGGCAGAAACCCTTGTCTGAATTGGTATCACGACTTTTTTTCTCTCTCTTTTTATACATATATTTTGGGCTACATTAAAATTACATATTTACAGGACTGAATATTTGCTGTAGCCTATGCTTAAAACATGCCTTAATTTCGGTGGGATATATTTTATCATTTTAGATCACATACTGCCGTTCGGTCATATCCCCCTCACGTCAATAAGCTGACGTTGAGGGTAGGCCTACCCCCTATTCGTCGCTTGACAACGTAGAGGGTCGTCCGATAGATTTGACTGCAAATCCCCCATCTGTGAAATTTGACGAAATGGGGTTATCCATCCAACGGTTTGCCTGCGCTGGAAAGGATGGTTTTAGGCGATTCATTGTGTGCTGAAAATGTGTATTTTGCAGTAGCGTGCTACTGTTACAATTATTGGTGCGGTGACCATTTTCGTGGGTATACCCTTGTCTGAATCGGTATCACGACTTTTTTCTCTTTTTATATATTTTGGGATACATTACAATGACATTTAAATTACTGTATATTTGCTGTATGCTTAAAACATCAACATGCCTTAATTTAGGTGGGATATTTTATAATTTTAGATAGGCTACTGCCGTTTGGTCATTTCCCCCTCACGTCAAGCTGACGTTGAGGGTACCCTCTATTCGTCGTGTGACTACGTAGAGGGGTCGTCTGATATTATCCATCCAGGTTTGCCTGCGCTGGAAATTATGGTTTTACTAAATAGTGAGCCTACAACTTTGCTTTTTTTTTGCAAAAAAAAAAAAATATATATATATTAGCATACTTTTATAGAACTTTCATTTCAATACTGATTATGAGGTTGTGATAGCCTACTGCATAAATGTTTATTGCTTAATATGGACATATCCTTTGGCAAAGAGATGGATGCATTCTGGGAAGTTATGTTTAAATGTAATGGCTACATAAACCCGTATTTATTCATTCACTTAGACATCACTGACCCCTTTAAAATGTTAAGAAAGGATATAAAATATTAAGACTATAGCTACTTTTTCATTATGATTGATATTTTGGCGCAATTTTGTACACACGTCACTGTGTGCGACCATCGCAGAAACCATTGCCCAGCGCGATTACACGGTAAGTCGCTTACAACAGTCTAAGAAGCAATATAAATGAATAAGCATTTAAACGTCCAAAATTAATAAAATGACTTTTTAATAAACTTGTCATTTTATTAATTTTTGGACGTTTAAATGTATAAATGTATATATATGTTTAAATGTAGGCTATAGGTCTATATATATATATATAGATAGATATAGACCAACAACATGTTTTTAAACAGTTTTAAGGCTGGCAAGGCAAAGTTTATACAAGTACCCTGATCAAGTTATTCCTGTTTGTTTATCCATTTGAATTAAGGCAGAACAAGGAATTGTTCAAAATATCATGATAGAACCCTTGCTCACACAATTACTTATATTTAAAGTCATTCACATTTTTATGATATTGTGATTGCATGAATGAACAAGAGCAGCATTTATTAACTTCTAGCCTAGTATTTATTCATATTGTAATATGTAGTTTGGTGATCTATTGTTTTTTGATTCTTCTCTTTCTCTGCAGGTTCCTTAATCCCCATCCTTTTACAAAAAAGCACCTCATTACATAGAGAAAAAAAGGCACTTTTAAGAGCCACATTTGTCTTGTTTATTGTCTTATTTGTATTGTTTATTCTCTCTCTCTCTCTCTCTCTCTCTCTCTCTCTCTCTCTCTCTCTCTCTCTCTCTCTCTCTCTCTCTCTCTCTCTCTCTCTCTCTTCTCTTCTCCTTCTTTCTTTTCTCTCCCCGTACCACCTGAGTGGTGGTTGCTTTTTAGAGGGACGGAGAACCTGGGTTGCTGCCTCTTCTCCACACTGTAATCAACTTAAAGTGTAAAGGTCAGGCTCAGAGAATATATATTAATTTGTTGGTGTTGTTTTAAGCGCACAATATACCAATTTAATAGATAGAGACTGGCATATAAGACCTGGTTATTGCACCAAATGAAATTTAGGTAGCACTTCATTTTACAGGCCTTTTCCCCATGTACATACGATGTACTTATTATAGTAATTACAATAACTGGGTAATAACTAGGTACTAACCCTGAACCTACCCCTAAACCTAACCTTAGCCCATGTACTTACCTTATATTAGCCAGTAGTTTCTTAGGTGAGTACACTGTAAGTACACGTACTATAAAATGAAAATTTGCACAAAATTTGCAGGAGTCTGCACAATATAGGCCAACCTATAAGATAAGATTGCTGTTGGCATGAAGTCTAAGTAAATCAAACTCAAGTTTTTTTAGAGGAATGCCAGTATTCAAAGATGGTTTATGACTACAGGAAAGCAAACAGCTCGCTTGGCGACTTTGTTTCAAACTAATTCTGCACTTAAATAATTTGCCAGCTGGCAAACATCCAGATCTAGTATTATGTTTGATAATGTTAGAAAAGTGATACGTTAAGCAAAGCCTACTGCTGTATGACATATGCTAATAGATTGACTAACTGTGTTTCTTGTACTTGTGTGTTTGGATCCCTGTATGATATTTAATATTTATATTTTTTGTATGTGTGCACATTTCAGAATGACAAAGCCAAAATTCAGGCCTTGCCCAAGTTGCCAGGTCCGTCAGCAGGCCAACCGCAAAACCTGCAGTGCTTGTTTTGCCACACTGCCAAGCAAGCGATTATTAAAAACTGCAACAATTAATAATGACTGGGGCCAGAGGGTCATCAAAAACAAAAATGCATCTCGGGTGGTGGCCTCTCTGCCCGAACAGCTGTAAGTAAAAATGCTCATGCTTCATTAATTGAGTGGTAATCAATATTAAGCCCAAAGTACATATAGTATTTGGTACCATGTTTGTTATTGGACAGAAGACATAGCAGCCATGCATGCATGCCTGGATGTTGGAAGTTGGCACATCTTGTCAGTATAAAATTTTAGACAGACAATCGCTTGAAAAACCACACCATACATCACTATTAAATTGGTTTTGCAGCACACATGACGCTCAAGTGATAAATGTACATCACATGCAAGTTGTTCTGATAAACAGTTTGCCAAAAAGCTCCCCATACACAATATGTAAATATACTTTCATTTTATGCAGGTGTACTTCTGTTGTGGAAAAAAAATCATGAAAATGCATTGGTGTATGTACATAAGTAGGCAATATTCTAGACTTAAAGTACTTGTGTAACTGATGGCAGGGACTAGGGATAGGGATGAACTATGAATCAAGTAGTACCTAGTTTATACACCAAGTAAACTGCCCTCTGTTTCTGATTCAAAGTCAGTGTGGAGTAGACGCCATCTTCATTACTGTCACAACATCTGATTAATTATTTTCAAACAAAATCGAGCACTGACAGTGGAAATTTAAGAAATACTCATGAATAATTTTTTCTGTGTATTTTACAATATGTCTTTAATCATCACATACTTAACACTTGTTGAAAGCTTTATAGTAGATGGACTGCCATATATGTAGTAATGTAGCAACATAATATATTGGAAATGTGTTAATTACTTTTTCATTTCAGGTCCAAAAACTTTCTGCCTTGGGCTATATGCCCATATTATTTATCAGCCAGAGGCACAAGGGCACAGGCCAGTTGATGGCAGATGTAGTCACGCATCTGCCACCGACGCAAAGAAACACGCGTTTAATAACCGGCATGAAGAGGGCATATGACTTCATAATCAAACTTCCTGGTAAGATACTTTTTATGTATAGTTCATTAATGTTTGTCGTCTGATTTTTTTTGACAATGTGTACTGAACTTATATTTTTGCTAACTTCACAACAGATGTGCCACAGCCCCAGCAAGACCAGGCCCTCCACCTAAACCAGCCCCACAAGACCAGGCCCTGGAAGACCAGCCGAGGAAGACCAGCTCAGAAGACCACCCAGAAGACCAGCCCCTAGACCAGCCCCAGGAGAAGCCCACCCTAGCCACTTCAGGAAGACCAGCCCGAGGAAGACCAGCCCCTAGACCAGCCCCAGGAAGACCAGCCCCCACCCCTAGACCAGCCCCAGGAAGACCAGCCCGAGGAAGACCAGCCCCTCCACCTAGACCAGCTAATCCAACAAGATCAGCCTATCCCAACAGACCAGCAAATAATAACACTTGAACTATTTACAATCGACTCTCAGGCTCAGCAGCATGTGGAGCCTCTACCACCCAGGAAAAGACGTAAGTAATCTAAATCTTAAAAGTAAGTAATCTTCCATTGCACCACATCTGTAAATTTGTCCTATGTTTTTTTGCAATCAGTGCACAATATAAAGCAAGTTACACATGGTGAATTTCACCTTTTTTAATAAATTAAGCCACTCCTCCAAGACACTGAATATACAATTCTTAACCTTTTTCCCTTGCCCCACTATCCACCTCGGGCCCACCATCCACCCCAGGCCAAGGCAGACGAGCCCCACCATCCATACAACCTCAACTAAAGAAAAGACTAAGTAATCTTGCCTTGCACCCCATCTGTAAATTGGTCCCATGGTTTTGTAATCATTGTATTAATATAAAATAAGTGAACCAATGTGAATTTCACCCCCTTCTATTAATTAAACCACTTCCCCAAGATACTGAATATATTATTCTTAATCTTTTCCCCTTGCACCCTAAGCCACAGGTACAGGAGCCACACAAGCCTCACACTCTACCCTGGCCAAAAAGAAGAAAACAAAAAGCAAGTAGACATTCTTTGCACGACATGTGTATATCAGCAGCGATGTGTTGGGTGTAAAGGTTTTGAAAAATGCTACAAAGTATAATTTTTCTCCCATGGTCCAGACCAAATGAACCGAACTACAGATGTGAAAGATCCCTCAGACCCATTTGAAGTGAACCAATTTTTTTTTGCCTTTGTCATTTAAGGTTGCAAATGCAGTCGACAGACAGTTTATCTATACGATAAAATATTGGAAAGACGGATGAATGGGGTAAGATGTAGAACCATATTTTTCATTAGGCTGTCTGATTATCTCTTGACTCATGTATGTCTCATCTTTCAATCCACATGTGACAAAACAGTAACACTGAGCAGTAGTTATCAACCTTTTTCAACTATCATCTATCAAGTATACTTAAGTAATGTTCAAGTATATTTTTAAGTATACTTTATGTAGTAAGTATACTAATATCAATGTGTACTTGTAGTAGACTTGTAAGTGTACTATTTCAATACTGCTTGTGACTAAATTGGCCCACTTTTAGTATATAAAAGTATACGTTTAAGTGTACTACAAGTGTAAACTTTAAGTACACAACTAGGTTTCTCATTTTTAATGCATCTTTACTACAAGTGAACTTATAAGTATACAAGTAGTTTACTATTTTAATAAAAAATAGATTTTTTTTTAATTTATGAAAGTACACACTGAAGTGTACTCTCAGTAAACTACTAGTATAGAAGTTTATACTGCAAGTATACTTGTAAGTTTTCTTAAAGTGAACAAGTACAGGCCAAATATAATTGGACTTTTCTTTCAGTATAAGTCAAGTACACTAATTAATTGTATTTCTTATGAAGTATATAAAGTATATATTTGAGAATTATATAACATTTTTATATTGTTTCTTATTTCTTTCTTGTTTCTTTCTTAATGTTTGTTTAAAATAATATACTAATAGAAAACTTGAATTAACTTATTTTTCGTAAGAGACATACTGTAAATCCTAAACTAAAACAACAATGCAAATGTAATGTGACATCAGATTCTAATTTTTTATTGAGCTTACAAAAAATACGGTGTGTAAGTACTATTTTTAACTAAATGATGTTCCATGTAAGAACGCCATTAAAAACATCATTATTTAAATGTTTTTTAAATTATTTAAGTGTGTGTGTGTGTGCCTGCCTGCAGGGGAAGGCAGCAGAGGTCAAAGTGCGCTGGCTACCTTGCTCTTCCTGGTAAGTGATGGCTGATGTAATTTAATCCATAGCTACACACAGTCTTAGTGTTTTAAAACCTGGTCCCTTTCAGCCTTCAAAGTTTACTTTGAAGTGGACGTGAAAGTGGTACTGATAATTGTTTTGGGCACACGGAACTATCTCGGATACTCGGATCCCTTTTAAAGTGAACTGAACTGAGACCACATGAAAACATGTGCACACCAGCCTTCAAGTAGTCATCTGGCTCAAGTTTGGTCATATGACATCTAAAGCCAATACATTCTAACCTGTTTGCCCTATACATTTGCTAATTCTATTTTGTTTATTTGAGTTATTTTATACGGTGTTTGCCAAACAGCAGTTATTTTTACAAAGTGAAACCACCCATTATGAACCAAATGTAGTCCAATTAAAATGGCCTGTGAGGTAGACTGAACCAAAAACAACTCTTTTCTCTTTGTGTTCACATTATGAGTTCACTTAAAGATGATGCAGATCAATTTCTAGTCCACCTCAGCTGTGATGGGGTCTTAAGCCTAATTCATAGTTATATGTAGATGCGACGCAGATGACTTTGTGGTCCCATTGCGTCTTTGCTGACCCCCTCTGCGCCCAACATAGAGGCATTTAACCACATAATTTCTGTGCCTGTCCCGTTGTGGTGAGTATTTGCATAGCGGCACGGTTAACCTGATACAGAACTTCAAAGCATTGACTGTAGGGATGACGAAGGTGTCTCAGTGTCCAAGTGACTGAGTCCAGTAGTTTTCACTTGTAACAAAATTACTGCTGTTTGACAAACACCATATATAATTATCCAACAGAAAAGGGTAAACCTTTATTTTTCAGCTTCAGATGACACATCTTCAAACTTGAGCCAGAAGACTAGTCGTGAGCTGTAGGCTGTACTGTATATGCTGTGTGTAAGATGACTTGTGGACTATTTACAGTGGCAGAGTCTGGGAGGACACCTGGGAGCCGGCCAGCAAATTCTCCTGATGACCAATACTGTTGTACTATTTGTTTTGTATATATTTGTCAGTAATTAAATTCACTATTGTTACATTTTATGATTTGTCTGTCAATCATTGACTGCACTGAATAATTAATGTGTCGTGAGATAGTGGTAAGTTGCATGTAGTGACAGTCAAGTCATGTCACCTTTATTTATATAGCACTTTTTACAATACAGATTGTATCAAAGCAGCTTCACAGTGATCACATGAAAATAATGCAACAAAGTTTCTTTCTAGAAGAACATGACATCCTCGTCCACCTTAAGGCAGATTAGCAAGCCAAACTAAGCAAGCCAATAGCCAAGGCAACCAGAACAAGTACCAAATTGGCATTATACTAACTGATCATGAAAATTTTGGTCAGTATTGATGGTAATTTTGGAGCAAAGTAAATGGGCTCCCGTCCCTGGTGACAGATGCCTTCCGCATCAGGATGTATTACTGAAAGACTGCATCCTTTTTGACCTCTGACCACTAGTAGCACACAACATTTTTTTTTTATCATCATGATTGTCTCTTCCGAACAATTACAGTTTTTTTCGATTGCTAAACGACAGTGAGCACAACTGGAGCTACATGTGCAAAACTCTAACTACAGTCTGCACTACCAACAGTCACCTGAGCTAAACAGTTCACATCACCTGCAAAACTCACTCCAAGCAACACAACTCTTAACACATGGCTCAAAACAGGCTCAGTGCAGCCAAACACTACACACAACCCTCACTGAGATAACACACACTGTCACTCAGAACACACTGAGAGTAAAAACACTAGCATCAAACACCAATACAGAAAATACAAACTTTTCATCTTTACAGTTTAAACAATTTCAGTGACTTCATACAAAGTAATATTTTCTTCAGAGAAAAGAGTGACATTCTTTCACATGATTTATATACAAAAAAATAGAACATAATTCTTTAAGGTAAATGAAAATTAGCAGTTTGCTTCAATAGTCTGTAGTAATTTATGGAATTACAAATGAGAAAAAAACATTATTCATCTGAAATAACAGCTCTTTGTCTTCATCCACTTATCCGCCCTCTCCCTGTCACCCTTCTCCCTCCACAAACCCGTCTTCATTGTTCCATTTCCAAAATTTGAGCTCTACCTATTATATATATATGTGTGTGTGTGTGTGTGTGTGTGTGTGTGTGTGTGGTGTGTGTGTGTGTGTGGTGTGTGTGTGTGTGTGTGTGTGTGTGTGTGTGTGTGTGTGTGTGTGTGTGTGTGTGTGGTGTGTGTGTGTGTGTGTGTGTGTGTACGTGTACACGTGTTCACTAGGCACAAGGCTGAAATCTATTATGTTTTGAATGTGTGGTTCACAGTTTTGACTGCAGTGTGTTAGCATTTGAACAAAGTGCTGTAAATCCACAGTGTTGTGCAGGTTGTGGTTAAAGTCATGGGATAAGTGTGTAGAGTTTTGAAAACTGTGTTCAAGCAATGAAAAACGAACTAGAGTTTGGTCCACATGAACTGCTGCTGTGCAGACTGTAGTTAGAGTTTTGCACATGTAGCTCCAGTTGTGCTCACTGTCGTTTAGCAATCGAAAAAAACTGTAAGAGAGTTCTTAAGACATTTCAAACATTCCCAATGAAGAGAAGAGGCACATTTATCAATTTTCATCAATGTACATGGGTCAGCAATGATTTTTCAGGTCAGGAAAGAACTATGGCAAAAAAAATATGAAAGTGAATTTACAGTTTTTCTCGATTGCTTAAACACATTTGCCCACTCTGACATCACATTTTCAAAACAGTTAACACATAGGATAAAACTAAAGCTCAATGGCCAAAATGACTAATTTTGTTAGCAAAATGCTCTAACACTCACAAAACATTAAATACATGTTACATAAGCAAATATTTCCATCAAACAACACAACTTGTGGTCAAATTAATTTATTCTTTCAATTAATCATAACACAATGGACAACAAAATACAAAATACAGCCATCAATATGAAATGATACTTTACAAACTCAAATGGATACTGGAAAAGAAAAGCTACCAAATGAAACTTATGGGTGAAAAAAAAAAATATATATATATTATATATATATATAATATATATATATATTATATATATATATATATATATATATTATATATATATATATATATATATATATATATATATATATATATAATGTGTGGATTCTATAAAGTAAAAGCAAAAAGCATGTCAAAATTTACATTACTATATGATAAAAGATCTGCATTACTGTATACACAGTTTGTTCTGCTAACGCCAATACAGTAAAGCTGAAATAGTGGTATACATTACAGTAACACTGTCAATTACCTGTTCATTCTGAAAAAGCCTGACAATAGATGCCACAGTGCTCCGACTCAGAATGGGCTGGACCCTTTGTCCAGCCTCTCTAAAGGACAAGCTATGATTGATGACATGGTCAATAATTGTTTTTCATTTGAAAATTTCATGTTTTTAAATTTCAATTGAAACTCCTCATTCGTCCTCTTGCGCCTCTCGCGTCTCCTCTTCCTCTGGCCCCTTGCCTGCTCTTACTCCTCTTGCTCCTCTTCTCTTCCTCCTCTTCCTCTGGCCCCTCTGCCATGGCCTCTTACTCCTCTTGCTCCTCTTCCTCTTCCTCCTCTTCCTCTGGCCCCTCTGCCATGACATCTTCCTCTCCTTCCGTGCCTATAGCCTCTTTGATCCATGCTTGCAAACAGCAACACAGAGGTGGAATCTTTTATGGATGATGACTGATTGCTGATTGAAGAGTTGTGCAAATGAGTTTCACACAGGTGGATAGAGATTTATAATTATGCAAGTACTTTTTATCAGCTGTTTATAGATGTTTTCCTTTTGTTCAACACAGTGAATCCAATAGAGTTAGGGGTCTTTCAATGAGATCTGTGGTAACTGTTTTGAAAAAGGGTGTGAAAAATGTGTGAAACAAATGAAAAAGTATTAAAGCATTTGCAAGAGAAGACTTCTGCTGTGCTAATAATACGATGATGAAGATCAAGCGGATCCCAGTTTCATTTAGCGTGCCTTAGCAAATGAGAAAAACTGTAAAATCACACAGCGCCACTCTGGCCATTTTTTCATATCCTTTGCCTCATACAAAGACAGATTGGTGTCAAATTTCACAAATAATTTCCTCATCCTCTCTTTCAACAATCAACATACAGTATGTGCATGACATAAGGTGATCAGGTGACTTCAGAGATCAGAAAGACCGGAGACATGAGCCTGAGAAATCGTTAAAGCCAGAAACATTTCCAGCTTGGCCATCAATATAATTTAAAAGTCTAATGTTTTCTTGTCATAAAACCAGGGAGAGAGGTAGGTGTCCAATGTTTCCCTGACAACAGGGAACATGCCAGGACACTGAGGACATAAATCTGGTCACCTTGGAATGACTTGACTGTGGGCGGTTTACTAAGGCCTATGACAGTGGTAGGAAATCTAAGGCCTGGCTATGTAAGGTGGGCCACATGTGACCTGATGTGCTGTTTAATCTGGCCAATGTCTTCGTGATCAAAGCCCTCTGGTCTTAATTGTCAGGAAAATGTTGCATTAATCATGAATTACACTCAGTCCCCACTTATTCTAACCCTAACCCTATCTTTATTCTCAATGCCAAGTATGAGCTCTTATCCTCAGGCATAAGATATAGGGGACCCCAATGTAAACTAAATATTTATAAACTATAGGCCTAATTTAAACCTACCTCAATTAAAAATGTAAATAATGTTGCTTGAGGCTGCAGCGGTTGTGCAATAGCTTTATGAAATAATTAATATAGGGTTGTGTGTAGGTTGAAAGATGAGCAATAGACTTGCTTTGATGTGCTTCAGTCTGGCTACATATCACTTTGTTTGTTGTTTTTTATTGTAACTATATGTTGGATTTATGATAAACTAATAGGTCTATGTTAAGTTTTATGTGTGAAGCATTTGAACTCACGGTAAATATCCCTCTGGGGACAATAAAGGAGGCTATCGCCTGCAAAGTGGTCTTCATGATATGTAAAAATTAAAACGTTGTCGTGATACTATAGCAAGCACATCATTGGAAAGGTATCAACCTCGATAGTAACACATGTCAGTCTGAAGAGGATACATTAGGCCTACTCCTGATTTGAATTATTGACCTTTGCTCTGAACCTTGAACCCAGTACAAGTTTGAAGGCTTGTCATTTAGCAACTGAAGGTGCAGCATAGGACCAGCTGTTATAGAAAGATCTGGACCTCAGCTTTCATGCATATGGTCTCCAATGTTTAACCACTGTAAGCGGTCAAATATGGTAATAAGCTATTTTGAGGGTATATCCAAAATATATTCTTGTTCGGGTCCTCTGTTTTTCTGCTGTGAATGGGCTTCAACTACACTCAAAAAGTTTAAAACTGAGCAGTGTTGTTGCTTGTGACAAAACCACTGATTAAATATGTACATTGAAGCTATACTGGCGTTAAAGACCCCCTGACCTGCATTATGGGATATGGGATTCGCATGTGACCCACCCGCCCCACATTGTAGTGTTCTGTCTTACAGCATACTGTAATGTTTCACTAATAATAAGACTGAAATTATATTATTAAAATAATGTAATGAATACCATAACATCTAAATAAATGCAGATAGATGTAGCATTATAGTTTAAAAAATATCAATAAACAAAGAAATCCCGCTTCCCTGGCAATAAGACAGAAATAATAACATTAAAAGAAATGCATATAAACCATATGATCTTGTGAATAATGTTATCTGTGTATCCATGTAAGATGTATCTAGGAGATGGAGGAAACTGTCATGATAAAATGTGTTCTTATAGACACTGTACTTAAGACGACACACCACATTTTAGGCATTTATTAGCTTATACAAACACAAAAACAACACACATAGCTCAGACACATAACAAAAATCACAAATGTGAAAAGTGAAGAGCATGTCAAGTGATTACAAAGGCCAGGTAGGGATACACCCCCATGATACATGATGGGCAGCAATGGAGTGATATGCAGTGGTGGTAGTGCAAAAGTAAACAGTGCAGGGATTTAATCAGTGCACAGCTGTGCATGTTAAATATGATTATGGAAAAAGAGTGATCATAATAGTATTGCTTAAAAAAAACAATACAAAGAAGATACAATAAATAGAAAGCATGTGTAGAGGGGCTAATGTAGCCTGTAAGACAGTAAAATGGATAGTGGATACTACACAATAGACAAAGTGATGTGATGGTTGGCGCAGGGTGAGACTCCCCCCTAACCATTTCTGTGACATTGAGTTGCTGGTTTGCCCTGGGGACAAAGGACCTCCTCAATGTTGAGCATAACCAAAGACTGCTACTGCAAATTACCCTCGGTTTAATAAATGATTATCTCCAGCTCCATGCCAAACACAGAGACAGCTTTCCTTACCAACCTGTCCCAGCGACCCTCTTTTTAATGCTGCCTCCCCAGCACACATCAACATAAAAAGGACATGTTTAATCTTGGTCAGAGTCACTACTGGTATGGTATTCCTCAGAATCACTATCAAAGTTAATTTCTGTTTCAGTCAGAACTTGAACATAACATTTCTTTGCATGTTTTGCCAGACTGTTGCTTGCTTGCTTGTTCTTCATCGCCAAGCTCTGTAGACCTCGGATACCATCTTGAAGCAGGCCCCACGTCTCACCTTACATGTTAAAACACATTGAGCCTTTATTAATTAGAAACATTCAAAAACATTGTAATGTATGCCAAGTATAACAAATACATACCTGATGTCACATTAGAAAGCTGGGATGACATCTGCTTCAGGGTGTCTACACGGGTGCAAAGAGACTTCCAATGTTTGTTCATCTCTGCAATAAGAATCCTCTTCTCCTCCTCAAGTCTCCTTACTGCCATCACAATGTCGAATGCCTTCCTCTTTGTCCTTAGATCTACAGAGTCTGGAATACATGGATGAAACATAAGTCGGTTGTATTTAAGATTAGTATTTAAAGTGTTTCTGGGGTTACAATCGAGGCATGACAGATTTTGTCCCACTATGTGACTATTTCACAGTCAACGGAATTGTGTACATACCACCGTGTGTAAGCTGCCATGGCCAAACAATCTCGTCAGATAGAATGGTGTCCAGTGTCAGTTTTTCTGCATTAGGAACCAAGGTGTTGTACTTTTCCACTACAGAATTTAAGATTTTTTTTTCCTCCCTGATCTTTCGGCGGATTCGGGCACGTCCTTTGCATCCGTCACTATCCTTGTAAAGACGCTGGGACCTCCTCTTAACACTTGCCACCAGCTCCTCAATTCGGCTGGCAACAGCGGCAACATCGGCATCATTTGGGGATGTTGTTGCTGAGAGGAACAAATGAAGAGATAAGAAATATGCTTCTTGATTCCATGAAAAAATATTATTTCTGGTATATGAACAAAATAAAGCCTCAACAATCTTTTCATATTTCTCTGTAACTGAGAGGCTACACTTGTAGCTAAGGTTGAGTATAGTTGGGTTAGTTAGGTTCTTTATTGTCCCCATAGGGGTAATCTTGCCCACACGTCATCAGCAATCAGAGTATGTGCTCTTTGACTACGATTACAATGAGCCTCTTCGGAATTGCAGCCAAGATAAGTCAGAAGTGATACATCAAGCACCATATCAAACAGTATAAAATAGTATATTCTACCTTCTGCCCACTCATTGATATCAATGATCCACCTCTCCAGTTGATTGTCTGAGATGTCCATTTCCGTTTTCATGGCCTCCAGGTTATGCAACTGGCATTGTAGGGCTATTTTGGCCTTCAAACATAAATGACAATGAGGGAAACGCCTACCAGTTTGACTATTGTTGATAAGTATTGTGAAGTACCTTCACTATTAGAAAACCACATACAACACTAATTAAATATACAGTATATTCGTATATATATGGACTATCAATATATGTGGTATGAACGTTTAATAATTTACATCAAGGCACTAAAAAATACAATTGACACTACACATGCAACCATCCGTATATTTATATATATATATATATATATATATATATATATATATATATATATATATATATATATATATATATATATATGTATATATATTATATATATATATTGAAGAATATCTGGGCAAGTCTTCTCTATATTTTTGTGATATATGCCACTTTATTTTACAATATCGCTATGCATTTTGTATAAGGGAAAACTGGTGTCTTTACCTTCCGATATCGGCGGGAAAGGGTAGAAGCCAAGTTGTCAAACTTTTGTTGGTTCCAGCGCATGGCCATGATCGTCAGCATGTCTATGCGTCCTGCAAAAATAAAAATATGAGACTGTCTATCACCCTTCTTTCCAGTAGCAGTAGGAGAAGAAACTGAAAACTTTTCAGAGATAATAACTTACAGTACAGCACTATGATACTAATCTGCTGTCTTATGCCATTTGATTACTCTCCCATGAAAGGGTTAGGTAAATAGCACAGGATAGTGAAAAAATAGCATGAAACAGTGGCACAGGACAGTGGTCAAATGGCATAAAGCACTATGGCAGGACAGTAGGTGAATGGTACTCTGATGTGTATTTTTTATATCGCACTACCCTCCCTTATTATCAAATAAAATAGGATGATGGTATTGTAATCGATCCATCCATTGGTGTTGAATATTCTGAGCTTTATATTTTCAGAGTCAGCATATGCATGAGCTCAAAGTGGCTCACCCATGTCATCAGGATAAAAATTTACTGGTTACCTTACCTGCTTTTGACATGTGCTTTGTCGTAACAGCAATCCTCGAGAGGAAGGCGTTGCACTGCTCCACCTCTTCCCCAAGAGTCGAACCAGCCCCCTCCTGATACGCGCCACTCCATTTTACCTTAAATTTTTTAAAAAAAAATAAGTGGCAACAATCTTATGCAGGATTTCATGGAAAGAAAATATGTCATGGACAATCATTTTTTCTTACCTCACACTTGAAATCATGAGCTTTGGCATGAAAAACAGAAAGAAATGGCCTCATGGTGAGGAGATCCTGAAACTCAGGGCATTTCTCTGTCACTCTCCGGAGGTAAGGCCAGTACTTGCATGCCACATCCATTGCAAAAAATGTAACTGGCTTACAAGCCATTTGCTTTTGGAGGTATAGGGGGTAGGCAAAAATCTCCCCCCTGAACATATTGAGGGCACGAAGGAGAACCCCATGACGACATACAGCGAGTTCCAGGCCCTCCTCGTCTGTTTTTCCTGAGGACTTCCGAGACGTTTCACGCGCTGCTGACCATTGCCCTCCACAGACACCTCTTCCAGAGACCTAAAACATGGAAGATGGTTAACAGCCCAAACTTGTTCAAACAAAGTCCTCTGTAGGACGTGGTGTTTTATAGGTAAATATAGTGAAGTTGTGCGAGTTTACATGACTGGTTGAGGTATGGACATAGTCTACAAATCTTGCGACGTCATCATCATTCGCGATGAACACGCCATCAAAGATGGCTTTTTCCTCTGATCTGAATAAAAGAGATACATATTAACTTTACATATTCATATGATTTTCAATTCACAGCAGTTACTTTCAAAGTAATGGACCGTCAATGCACACACAGTACCTTGCTGCACTCTTGAATCTGTAGTGCTTACGGTTTCCATCAACGGATACTGCAAGCATGTCTGGGCTGCATGCTGGGCAGTCAAAGTGGTCCTCCTGGCATAATTTGTCCACTTTGAATCGGACAGCCTCCCACTCCAAGAAGCCTTTCCGGAAGCTGTCTGCTGTGATGTTTCCGCTCTGTTTCAAAGAAGAGTTCAGTAAAAGAGAACAGTAAAACAGATCAAATTAAACGATATACAACACTGAAGTAAAATGTTCTAATGGATACATTTTAGGATGTTTGTACTAACTTCGTAAACCATTCCTTAGAATACATATCAAAGGAAATGTGAAGACTTCACTCATACACTATACACTGGTGTATTTGGGGGACCTGGCCATTAAAAATACAGGACATTGTTTGACATTCAGTCTAAATCTATACGCAAAGAGGGCTACAGCTTCCATATTGTTTAGAAGTAAGCCTGTGCAATGTTTGGCCCATTAATCCAAGGGAAAACTTCTGGGATCAGGAAATGATATTGGGGAGAAGATGTCAAAGTCCGTAGCCAATGGAGTTGAAGTTGCGATCTTCAGAATGACCTGTTTTTTCAGAAATGTCTCAGAGCAAACTGCTGATGATGAGAGAACATGAGTTTATGGTTGTTAATAAAGGGTATAAATTTAACAACTTTTTTCCTAAACAGTGCAAATGTTCATGTGTACTAACATCATCATCATGCCCTCATAGTATTATTTATGGAGTTACGCAATTATTACCACAAATACTTACACGACCAAAACGAACAGTGCGTTGATCCAGCATTCTAAGAAATGCTTGGCTAGACATCCCTGGTGCTGCCATCTTCAGCTCTTCAAAAGAAAAAAGGACATCTGTTGCGTACACAGTTGAATAGTGAGAAGTGGCAGGCCAGTAGTCATTACGGATCAGGTCATCCACTCCAGGACTCCAAGTGGCTTCACAAGCTGTGCATCTAATATGAGGCAATCTGAAGTCATATCGGCCTGGAAAAAGAAGGAAATATATACACAAAGTTAATTCTGACAGACCAAACTGTGTCATTCTGACAACTCATATGGAAAGCTTTGACTAAGGATGGATCAGGAGGACACTTCTACAAACATTTTGTAAGGCACTCTATTGGAAGTCACACTTTTGTCACAGCAGGCAAATTAACTATCCCCATTCAAACAAAGGTTAATTGTTTTCCTCCACATAGATGGTCTCAGCCAATCTAAACAACACAAAACCTATTGACACCTCTGGATTTCCAGCCACGATAAAGAAAATTTCCTGCACAATGCAACATGTATGAATGTAACATATTCATGATTCGTATATGTGCATAATTGTGACGAAAAGTGAGAGGGAGTATATACGAGGTGTGATCAGCAAATAGCTCTGGGTGAAATTCTGCAGACACTTCTACAGAAGTGACCCCCACCCAAACCCATAAAGTTCTTCTTACCATTCATTGTAACCACAACTATGGACTGTCCTGCGATGACACTGGACGATGCTCGTAGACAACCGCATATTGTCTCTGGCATCTCCAAAGGTACAAGACGCTCTTGAAAAAAAAAAAAACACATGGATGACAAATGAGAATTAAAGAATAACATTTATTTACTGGCAACTATTTTAAACAAGATGTACTTGACGGCTTCATCGACCTATCAGAAAACAGTATTTCGTTTTTCAGTCAAGTCTAAGAATGTGACTTTTAAAAACTTACCACACTGGGTTAGAACCCTCTCCACAACACAAGTTGTGGGAGGCAATGGATGAAAAAATTCATGTGTCATCGAATCCCTGTTGTGGAACACTTGACCTCGGTGGACCTTGACATCACACTGGCCACAGAGGAATGGGTGTGGTCGGCAGTCACAACAACGGATAACGGCTGGACCATTTCCACAATGTTGGCAGATACGAGTGGCCGCATGTTGTCGAGCCACCATCGTGTTGACCAGTCGGGGTCTCTCTTTCTCCCACCACCCTGATATGAGGCTCTTTCGGGTCGACCAGTCTGTTGAGGCTTGAAATGCTGTTTCATCCTCATTTATGTCCTCACCCAGTGAGCTTTTAAGCTCTTGAAGGAAGGACTCTGTTAAAACAATGCAAAATATTTAAAAAAGTAGTTTATGTTAACAAAAGAGAATAGCATTGAACAATGGCCATTTTATAATAATTGAACATACTATTTTGAACCAGTGAAGTCAAAATAAAGAACACACCTGCAGTAACGGAAGGAAAGTCACTGGTCATTTCCGCACTGGTTTCCCGAGTCCTGACATGAGAAACACCAGTCGTTCGACCCCGGCTGTTACTGGGACCTGCTGTGGCAAAAAAAAGCTGTTGCTTTTTACACTCAATGACACAAACTTTACCTGATGCTAGGCAGTTAGGCAGCTCTAGCCAGACCAATGACTTGTGATCATATTGTGTATACCATTCCAAGATGCAAAACTAGATCTGCAGTCTACATTTTAAAACATTAATGTAAAAAAAATCGTACTTGATTGTTTCCGGGATGATCTGGGCCTGCCGTAAATAATGTTTCCATCACTGTCCCTCTTAATCCACCTAACATCTTGCTTGCTGTTTGATGACTGGCTGGTGGATGGATTACTGGTGGAAGGCTGACTGGTGGATGGTTCTGCTTCCTGGTGCATGCTAATGAGCTGTTGGAAGTGAGCTTCATGTTCAGCCTGATCGACAAGCTCACTCATCTCATTTAGGAGACGGTCCAACTCAGGATCAGACATGGCACAAAATATAAACACACAGGGACAAAAAAAAAAAAACACTCAGAGGGGGAGGGGTGTGGTGGGGTTGGGGGAGACAGTAAGACAGCAAGAGAGAGAACACAATACAACAGTAGAGAGAGTAACAAGATACAAGACAAATGTGGCTCTTAAAAGTGCCTTTTTTTCGATGTAATGAGATGCTGTTTTTTGTAAAAGGATGGGGATTAAGGAACCTGCAGAGAAAGAGAACAAATCAAAAAACAATAGATCACCAAACTATATATTACAATATGAATAACTACTAGGCTAGAAGTTAAGTAAATGCTGCTCTTGCTGATTCATGCAATCATAATATCATAAAAAAATGAATGACTTTAAATATAAGTAATTGTGTGAGCAAGGGTTCTATCATGATATTTACATCCTTGTTCTGCCTTAATTCAAATGAATAAACATTGTTTAACAAACAAACATTTAACAAACAGGAATAACATGATCAGGGTAATTGTACTTTGCCTTGCCAGACTTGAACTGTTATATATAATGTTACACACACACACACACACACACACACACACACACACACACACACACACACACACACACACACACACACACACACACACACACACAATAACCATTCCCCCAATAATCCCTCAATAAGCATTTACACGTCCAAATTAAATTATGAGTTAATTTTTATTTAAAAAACAACAAAACAAAAAAAAAACATGTGCATTATTATATATATATATATATATAATATATATATATATATATATATATATTATATATATATATATATATGCCTACAACATGTTTTTCTTTTTATAAAATTGTCATTTTATTAATTTTTAAATGCTTATTTTATATTGCTTCTTAGACTGTTGTAAGCGACTTACCGTGGTGTAATCGCGCTGGGCAATGGTTTCTGCGATGGTCGCACATAGTGACGTATGCACAAAATTGCGCCAAAATATCAATCATAATGAAAAAGTAGCCAACAGTCTTAATATTTTATATCCTTGCTCAAAATTTTAAAGGGGTCGGAATAAATGCCTAAGTGAAGGAAACACGGTCTTATGTATCCATTTCATTTAAACACATATCACTTCCCAGAATGCATCCATCTCTTTGCCAAAGGATATGTCCTTATTAAGAAATAACATTTCTGCAGTATGCTATCACAACTTCATAATCAGTATTGAGATGAACGTTCTATAAAAGTAGCTGTTCCTCTTTTTTTTTTTTTTGGCAAAAAAAGCAAAGTTGTAGCTATAGGCTCGCTAGCCATTGCAAATTGAAATACCAATACCATCGACAATTAAAAAATATCCCATTCACATATCGGACGACCCTCTACGTTGTAAGCGACGAATAGAGGGTACCCTCAACGTCGGCTTATTGACGTGATGGGGAATGACCAAACGGCAGTAGCCTATATCCCACCTAAATTAAGGCATGGTTTTAAGCATACAGCAAATATGTATGCTTAAAAAATATGCCATTTTAATTTATCCCAAAATTATATAAAAAAGAGAGAAAAAAAAGTCGTGATACCGATTCAGACAAGGGTTTCTGCCCCACGAAAATGGTCGCACCAATGATTGTAACAGTAGCCTATATGCACCGCACGCTACTGCAAAATACACATTTGCAGCATAAAATGAATCGGCTAAAACCATCCTTTCCAGCGCAGGCAAACCGTTGGATGGATAACCCCATTTCGTCAAAATTCAAAGATGAGGGATTTGCATTCACATATCGGACGACCCCTCTACGTTGTCGAGCGACGAATAGAGGGTACCCTCAACGTCGGCATATTGACGTGAGGGGGAAATGATGACCAAACGGCAGTGTTATCGAAAATTATAAAATATCCCACCTAAATTAAGGCATGTTTTAAGCATACAGCAAATATGTATGCTTAAAAAAATATGGCATTTTAATTTATCCCAAAATTATATAAAAAAGAGAGAAAAAAGGTCGTGATACCGATTCAGACAAGGATTTCTGGCCCACGAAAATTGTAACAGTAGCCTATATGCACCGCACGCTACTGCAAAATACACATTTGCAGCATAAAATGAATCGCCTAAACCATCCTTTCCAGCGCAGGCAAATCGTTGGATGGATAACCCCATTTCGTCAAAATTCAAAGATGAGGGATTTGCAGTCAAATCTATCGGACGACCCTCTACGTTGTCAAGCGACGAATAGGGGGTACCCTCAACGTCAGCTTATTGACGTGAGGGGGATATGACCAAACGTCAGTATGTGACGAATAGGGGTGAGACCGTGTTGCAAAACTAGATATATTGACCATTTTTACACAAAACCCAATCTCAGAGAAACATTTGTGGACGCATTCAAATTCTGCCCATAGCTGACGCTACAACTAAACAACAAAAATATTGTAACATGGCATTTATTAAGTTATCATGTGTTAGTTTTAGTTGAAAAGCTGACATATTCTCCAGTTCTTTAAATTCGAGTAAGTTTTGGTCTTTTTTTTTTTACCAGTTTTCCAAACATGTAGACCTACACATGTCGGCTATATATTTAACCAGTGTTGGGGAAAGTGACTTTTAAAAGTACCGTAATGTGTTACAATATTGCGCTACTACCTAAAAAAAAGTAACTAATTGCATTACAAAGTTACTTTTTATGGCTTTGTTACTTTTGTGTTGCTTTTCACCAGGGCTGGGCTTATTTGTTTTTTAATAACAAAAAAAGTCATATTTTTGGTAAATGTAAAGGCTCTTTCACTCCAAAAGTGAAATGAATACGTGTCAATTACAGTGACAATGAATAAAGAACTCATTATTTGTATATAGCCTATTCATATATTAACAATGTAGAGACAATATATTGAATTAATTATAGTACTTTACTAATGTTTAATTATTATAAAGTGTTACAAGAAAGTCTTACTTTTTTTACTTTAAACTACATCATACTACACTAATACAGTAACAGATTGGTTGTTTAGCTTTTATTTGGTACGACTAGCTGTCTTTTTGCATTAGTAAATAAAGAAACATGGTGTTTAATAGGAATAAACCTATGAAAGGCTGAGTACAGCTGCATATTAAACTGTGATAGGAGAAATGATTTTAAAACTGAACTTTTGAAGTTTAGTGTATATTTGAAGTTTGCACGTGTAAGTATTGTGTCCTGTAGGCATGTGTTACGGCTCATTGCTTCACCTCATTACATTCTGCATTTGGAAGAGTGATTTTCTCTTTTTTCACTTGTTTTTTTATTTGCTCTTCCTGTGTTCCCAGCAAAAGATCTCTTCCAGCCTCTCATTGCAATGAAAGATAACTGTCTCACCCTAAATCAAGTGGATAAAACGGACCCATTTACATCCAGTGGACTGTTGTCAAACTGGAGCAACTGTTTTGTTTTGACCTATTGTTCCTTGAGATCCAGTTGGAAATGTTCCTGGACAGCTGGCTTCAGCCAAGAACATAATCACAATAATTATCAAGAAGAAATCATGTCTTTTTGTTGGCTTAGACTTCTGTAAAATCTAGAGTAATGACAGGAGGACAAATCACTCTCCTCCCTCAAACGCAATTTCCACCGGTCCCTCTGGTCAACAAATCACAAGACTGTGGTGCTTTCCAGAAGCCAACTATTTATTCATTTGATGTGAAACAGCGATTGCAGTTTAAGTAGCGACAAACAAATCAATGCTTCCATTCTAGTCTATTAGGAATAAACACACTGATTGTGTGATAATGATCAGTTACAACACACACTGGCTTCTGAGAACATTTATTACAAAATGGAGTTCAGATAATAAATTGGTGTTTATTCCGATTATCAGTATTGATAATGTAATTATTTACTGAACATTAGTGTCATTTAGCATATTGCTTTTGCTGTTTTGCATTGCGTCTAAGAACATATATTACCCACAGTAAAATCACGGTAACAGTCGGTTACACTTTATTTTAAGGCGTCAGTATTAAATTGTAATTATACATTCAAGTACCGAGTATTAATAATTAACTACATGTACATACTATAGAGTTACGGTTAGGGTTTGGTTTAGTTGTATGTAATTATGCATACTTTATAGTTATTACTACAGTAACTGCATGTAACATAGTAACAATGACACAGTAAAATAAAGTGTTACATATTCTATGCTGTATTTTACGTCTTACATTAATAATTCTAACTCGGCTGCAAGGCTGTTTGGTCAACATGATTGTTACTTTGAAATAAAATAAAAAATCCTTTATAAACCATTTCAGAGAAATTGAAAAGGCTGAAAAATGTAAGTATAATTTATTTTTAGCTGTAGGAGCTCTAGGGATGTGTGCATATGGTGACCTCAGATCAGTTTTCTTTAGCAAAGCAATTTCGAGGGACTAATAAGTTCATAGATAACATCTTATAGTCTTTGATGTGCTGTCGGGATTTTCCCCGTGACTGCCACGACACCATCCTAACCTCAAATTAGATTTCCAGCCTATTAGCTTCCATTTTAGAGGTCGAACTGCTCTTAATTTGAAACCTAAAAATATAAAAGCAGAACCCAACTCAGAAACTGACATTTGTGAAATGTTTGCAGCTCTGGCGGCTTGTTTATGATATAGAATCAGGCTGTCAAGAGTTTGGCAGAAGAGGTGAGGCCATGTCGGTGACCCAAGGTCAAGGGGTCAGGGGTCATGAGACTGACTGCTGGGAAAAAGCCTCCTGTTTTCATTCAAACTTGGCACTGCCATAGCGACTGGGCTGATCTCTGATCCCGGTCTATGGTACACTCTCAGAATTATTTTACAAAAGCTGTCACTGGGACAGTACCCTTCAAAAGAGTTGTAATATGTACCATTTAGGTACTAATATGTAGACTTTTGGTACCAATATGTACCTTTGAGAGACTAATATGCACTCTTTGGGTACACAGTGACAGCAGTGACAGAGAGAGAGAGAGCCGAGTTGGTCCCATTGGAGAATGGGCAGAAATTATGTGGAAAAACAAAAACAGAAGAGAAAAGGAATGACAATTCTGCATTTGAAAAAGAAAAAGAGAAATCAGAAGCAGACAGAAACTGCAGTGGACTATGAAGGCTTTTCACTGAATGACAGAAAACTTTGTCTCTGGCATTGGTGATTTTTTCTTTATTCCTATAATTTTTCATTGTAAAATTAGTGGGGCAAGTTGTGTCGTTAGACCCTTTTCTTCAGCATAATCAACCCTATGTTATAATTTCTTGTCATTTCAGTTGACGGCAGAAATCCTGCAAAATAATAAAGGATTAATTTTCCTCTCCGGCATTTCTCCTTGCCTCGAGGACAGCTTGAGAAGTGGCACATCTTACCCCAGTCTACGCTACTGTAAATCCAGACTGTTTATTCACAGTATAGGACATAGTTGCATGAAGCATATTTTAGACATGAACTATGTCTCTAAGATGGTATCAGTGGATTTTCTCAGGGCGAATACTCTTAACCTCGCTATACATACAGAAAATCAAGCTTTCATTGTTTGTCCAGCTTGTGATGTGGAGATAGCAGGCAGGGTGTCAGTACAATGCCAGACACTTTCTAATCTAATAATGTTTTAATAACAGAGGGATTTAAGGCAGGAAGACTTTAGATGGAAGAAAGAATGTGTGAGTCAATAAAGCGAGTCAACTACATAAATGGCAGTTTCAAGTGATTTTTTTGTCAGATAGGCTACGTCAGCATGCACATGGTGACCCATTTTGCTTGACTAATGCATGTAGAAAGGCTGATGCCAGGTTGTCTGGTGTGGCTCATCTTCTGGCTGCCTCTAAATAAGCCTTATGGTTGGACTTAGCTGGATCAAATGAGCCCCAAAATGAATGTGAATGAGGGAAAAACAGGCCATGAAAAATCTCCCCAATCTTGGGCTTCACAGCTGAGGGATCATTTCTCTTCAGAGCTGTTGATCCCAAACGTCACCAGTGAAGCATCCATTTTGTTTCAAGGAAAAATGTGAAAAATGGCTGATGACTATAGCAGAGAGATGATGGATTGGTGGTAAAGCTCACAGCAGTTGCTTCACTGCCACGCTGCTGTGGAAATCATCACCGTAATCTCTGTCATGACAGCTTCATTAAGAGGAAATTTAATAAGCGTCTGGAAAGAAACTGCTAAGGAAAGGATTAAATGAAGAATACTGAGCAAACTGAGTTTTACACCATGTTCTACCATATATGATATGTAGAATTTGCAGTAACAAGCAATAACAATAAAAAGTTTTGGGGCACTTAATCCACTAGCATAGAAGCTATTTCTATGCTAGTCAACTCCTAACACAAAAATTAACCTTTAGCACATTCATTTAACATCTTTCACATGTACCCTTTTCACATTTCCGGGGTTCTCCGAAGCAGAAGTCGTCATAGTTGCCTAAACTTCTATAGTGGGAACATAAACTACAACAAATATAATTTTTGCGTTCCCATTTGCAGGGTCGGCTCTAGCCCTTTGGTTGCCCTAGGCGAGATTGATTTTTGCGCCCCCCCCCCCCCCCCCCCTTCCTTTAAAAATAATGAGTATTTATTTAACAAAAATGCTCTATAGTCACTCCAAAACTTCAACAAGCAAATTATGACTTGAACTGTAATACATTGTTTATACAAATGCTACAAAGAACGTTCAAGGATATTTCAATCATCCTACATAGTTGCATTGTACAAATGCATTTTATCTGACCATGTAACTTGTAGTAGATAAATGACAATTACTACCACCACTATTATTATTACCAATCTATTAGGCTGCTACAAGGCTAGGGGGGTTGGGGGGCATGCTCCCCCGTAAGAAAATTTTGTGCATTTTAATGTTAAATTCATCAATCTGGTGCACTTTGAGAGTTCAAAATTAAAAGCTCCAACCTATATTCAGTGTTCAAATTAAACAAAGAAAAATTCAAACCTCTTTTAGTTAGTGTCTGTCTACATTACATAATTATAGTTATAATATCAATCCCATGATAATACTCATATATTGTAAAACAATGCACTGAAAAATAAAGGAAACTTTCATAAGTTTTGTACTAATTTCTATACTAATAGAAAGAGTATTTTTCTATACTTCACATTAAAGATGTGATTGGGCCAGCCCAGTGTCAATCAAGAAAACAACTAATGGGCTGCTGATCTACGCGTTTCATGCGGTGTCAGAAAAAAAAGCTAACGCTGACTTTTTTTTGACCAATGCATTACACCAGCACTAACCCAGCGCCGCCGATTAAGCAAAACAAAACAAAACAAAACGAATGGGCTATTTCTATTTTAGCCCCCGGCGCTTTTTTGCTTTGACTTAAGTGTCGGTCTTTGTTCTTTTCTCAAAGAAAAGCTGAACTCCGTGTCCTCCAGAGTCGCGGCCAAGGCCGGTTCGAAAGACCGCAGTTCGCCAGCAGCATCTTCTTTGTTTCAAGTAGCAGGGAATTCACACGTAACCGCCACATCTCTGCCGTCATTACGTTAAGCCCGCTCACCAACTCTATACACAATGTGATTGGCCTGACTAGTTTGGTTTTTCCAGCTCGAAAGCCAACAGAGAGTTGCTAGACTACACTGTCTCTTCAAAATAAATTTTGCTGCCGCTAGGGTGCGTCTAGATTTCTAGGATAGCTAATGTGTGCAACGCTGCAGAAGTAAACACCAAGTCATTGACTAAGGCCCCATCCACACTACTGCATTTTAGTTTAGAAACGGAGAATTAAAACGAATACGATCTCCGTCCACACCAGCGTTTTAGCTGCGAATTAGAATTGATCTCCGTCCACATTAAAACGACTGAAATGCGGATCACGTGACCATTCACCTACACTGGGCATGTACGTGCCGGTGTAAAGAGAAAACAGATTGACTATTCCTCAGATTTCCACAAGAAAGTAGCTAAGTTACCTCTGCAAAGATTTGCAATGTCGAAGACCAGAGATTTCTTTTCATGGACCGACGACGAGGTGGAACTTTTACTTAAAGTTACAAGGGAATACAAACAGCCTGGCGGCAGAAAACACAGACTGGGAGTCGTCGCAAACCAAATACGAACTACATATTGGAAAGGTACCGGGAGCATTATCCATCGCCAGAGCAAGACACAACAATGGGAAAGGTGTAAATAAAGTCGTCACAATAAAGACGAAATCACTAAAGGTTGTATGGTATGACACCCAATCAAGCCGAGCATGAGCCTCTGCGTCATCGTTTCTAAAGTCCTCCGTTTTTGACCCGTCTTCACTAAAACGCTCTCCGAGATTCAAAAGCAAAACGGGGTCGGCAGCGTTTCTAAACTTCTCCGTTTTAGGTCTTCGTTTTTTGCCGTTTTAGTCTGGACGGGAGGTGCAAACGTAGAAAAAGGGTCTCCGTTTCTAAACTAAAATGTAGTAGTGTGGATGGGGCCTAAATGTCTTGTTGCTCATCACTTTCCATGATCATGACTGGTTAGAAGAAAACTCTGACTCACAGAAGCTGTTATCATGGTGTGCAGTGCACCTGTGGGCTCTTTAAAGCACGCTGGGTAGAGGGCAGTGGTGCTTCGCTGTTTAGCATTCAGTCTCTCAGGGAGGTAGAAGAGGGTGAGGACAGACCCCCCTCATGAGGGATTAAGTTTCCCCACAGAAGTTAAGCAGGAGAATAGCGCTCTGTCTCTGAGCATTCACATGCCTTTGAGCTTTGAAGTGGAAAACAGGGGCAGCAGGGCCACATGCTAAGTGCATTCACACTAGACGATGATCAGGTGCAGAGGACCAGTGCATTAGTGCATCACTGTTCTTCAGGACACCGTTCTAATCAAAATCTAAGCTTTGTCGTCCATGCGCTTTGTGGCTTTATGGGCGCTCAGGGCATGGAGGTTTTTGAGCCAATCAACTGAGCTGTAAACACCATGTGACTATACACTTTGCAGGAAACTTTACATCATTTGCATCATGACAAGAAAGTGCATAATCCGAAACTCTTCACTAACGACCTTTGACATTATAGGCGTTTGACATTTATAACAGCGCCCCCTACCCTATAACAGTGAAATCAAGCCAGAAAAACTTGTCAAGTGGTGGGGAAGCGTTGTGTCATAAAATATGGAAAATCTTGTTAAGTGGTGGGGATAGAGTTAAGAGCCTCTAAAAAGAACCGGTCAATGACAAAAGTCCTATTGTAATTTTATGAAATACGTAAAATGAAAGACTAAGGACTCTACTGGCCGGGTCAGACCATGATTCAGGTTTTTACTTTTAATTTCTCTGGCCTCGCCAAAAAAGTTGTTTTCATATTTTTTTGACTTTATAATAACCTTGTTATTTCAGCTAGGACTAACAGTCATTCATCTGAACAGTCCTTCAGTATTCATGTAAAAAAAAAGTGCCATAAAAAATTAAATAAAGTTATTAAAATAGAACACCTCTCAGTATTTACTTTATGAATTAAAAAGCACTTATCTAATATCTTAATACACATCTGATTTACTCCCAACTGCTTATGTTCACGACATAATCAAATGCATTTATGTGAATGCTCATCAATATTGATATTTTGGTTTAACTTTATTTTTTTATTTTTGATTGCACACTGAAAGGCGGTTTTCTGTGTGCATACACTCGAAGCACACAGACAACTTTCAGAATTGAGTTATTCTTGTGTTTGTGTCTTAAACTTTTATGATATAAAATCATTTCAGTGTATAAATGGGAAAGAACCAAAAACATGTGCAAATAATAAACTTTAGTAAAGATGAATCACAATTCCAACAACTGTCCTGGTCGTCTTTTTTGCTGCCAAAAAGGCACTCCTTATTTTTGAACCTTGTACTTTTGATTGACTGTGAAATAGTATAGTGAAACATCAGATTTTCCACATGAGACTCATTTAGTTTTAGCTGTGTGAATGAAGCAGCTCACATCCTTCCTCATAGACAAAGCTGTCATGGCAAGACATACAAAGTTGGCGGATATTGTGAAGATGAAAATAACCAACAAGAGTCATGAAGAGATTTTCTTCTGCTTTAAATAGACGCTCTGTCGTCCAACCACCCAACCTGTAATCATAAATAAAAGGCTCACTTCAATTTTTCTAAATAAATGGTTTGAGCATTTCTCCAGCGTAGCCAGCTAGAAAACATAAGCTTGTACTGAGATCACAACATGAAGTATCAGAAAATGTGTGATGTTCTTGTGACAAGCAGATTGAAAGCTGATTTGCTGAAAGATGTTCTGGAATGAAGTATAAGCAAATCAACTGAACAAGTAGTCAAAATTGGTGTGTTTATATCTAGAATTACCTTTAACAGCACAGATATTTGAAGGTAACCTTACATCTCCCTTTGAGTAATGAGGTTTGCTATCGCTAACACAAGCGCCCATTTACAGAAATAGGGTTTGGTTTCCTTTCTTTCTTCCATATTTACACTTATCTGCTTAGTGGGCCCAGACCGCACCAGCACTCGCACTGATAGCTTTAGCAGAGGCCATACGTTAAACCTCCCGCCAGCCAGTTCCTTCAAAGAGCAGGACCTCTGCTGAGCAATGCTCACAGAACCTGCACACAACGCTGGTGAAACGTTTAGGGAAGTGTTTGGGGATTAGAGAGGGAATGTTTCTTTTCGAGCTCCCTCTGTGCTGGCTAAGGAGACCAAACATGGTTAGCTGGGTCAGAGGCTCAGGAACACTTTGCCACCTCTGAATTCAGAAACAAATAACAAAAGAGATGATGAAAACCTTACTCTTACTTTGAACATCACTGGAAGCAGCTAGAGTGAGTTAGCCGTCATATTTAATAATAAAAAAAGAGAATAGGTTACTCCAAACAGGTCCACAGAGTTAGCTTGCTAACATGTCTTTTTGTTGATGTATACATCATCTATTACTGGATGAAAAAAAGTAAAAATCCTTCAAAATCATACCATGTTTGTTCATTTGGCCACAGGAGAACTGGAACCCAGAATGAGCCTATAGTTTCTCCCAAGGTTTTTCTCCATTTCTGTCACCTGATGGAGTTTGGGTTCCTTGCACGGTCACCTTTGGCTTACTTAGTTCAGGTTTATAATACACTTAACTCTTTCCCCACTATTTAGGGATTTTACGTAATTTATGAGAAAATGCTTCCCTGCCATTGAAGGAATATTCCGGCTTTCAGTGTTTTCACTGTGATACGGTAGGGGGCGCTATTAGGCATCTTCTGAAAGAGTACATAATCTGCTGATTAAAACACAGGTGAAGAAGAAGCAGAAACAAGCGATATCAAATGTAAGCATATGCATATGTAAAATAACGGGATTTTCGACATTAAACAGCATATAAGGCCCTGTTTACACGAGAACGATTCCGGGTGAAAACGTAAAAATATTTTATCGGATGTGCCTTTCGTTTACACGGCGACGGCGTTTTGGGGGCTTAAAAACGCAAAAAAGTGAAACCACCTTCCAGAGTGGAAATCTTAAAAACGCTCCACCGTCGCGTTCCGTTTACGTCACAGGCATGTGCCAGCACAGGAAAATAACAACCAACATGTCGGATTATTTCCATACGTCGGACCTTCAAGTTGCCCTAGCAGCTCTGATGAATGTACAAGAGTCTTTTCAACATTTGTTCAAAATATTCTCAGATATTGGTGTTGTTGAGTGGCAGTGCTTCACATTGCCACCTAGCCGCCTGGAGTGCATACTACATCGAATTTCACACACTTTTGCGTCACCATATGCACGCGGATTTCCCACCCATAACGCTCGTCTAAACGCAAAATGGACTCGATCTACTTCATCTGTGTTTTGATCATTGTTCTGGATCCGATCTGGGTAGTCTTTGACAAAATGTGATTTTCTCAGCTTTTTGCTTTAAATTTAGTTTTTTTTATGAAACTTACATATATTGATAACAATAAAGAATGCACAAATCTAAAAAAACAAATCTTTTTTTTATTAAAAGCAGTTTAATTTCTTTCTTTTGACATATTGCATGTTCAGATATTCATTCAACAAAATATAAATAAAGGTGACTTGACTTGACGTATGAGAAATTGTAGTGAAGCGTTGACGGATGAGGGCCTGTCTTTCTAGAGAGGCTCTTTGTAGCTTTGAGGCAGGGCTGAGTGCTCTCCTGTTGTGTCTTTGCCACCTTTGACCCGTCAGCCCATACAGACAGCAGGAGTTCAGCAGTCCCGCTGAGTCCCTCCACACCCTGTTTCCTGGAGCGACCCTGGCATGACCTTCAGTGCAGGAAAACAGGGAGAAATGTCATCTGTGACAGCATGTGGTATGAGTTTATAAAAGTGTGTGTGTGTGTGTGTGTGTGTGTGTGTGTGTGTGTGTGTGTGTGTGTGTGTGTGTGTGTGTGTGTGTGTGTGTGTGTGTGTGTGTGTGTGTGTGTGTGTGTGTGTGTGTGTGTGTGTGTGTGTGCGTGTGTGCGCGCAGACAGTAATGCAGCAGATAATCAAAGCTAGCAATCAGCAATAAATCCATAGTGATTACATCAGGGATACTCAGATAAAATGTTCACACATTGTTCCTTAAAGGGTCATGGAAGACTAACCCTTTTTATTTTTATGTTATTTTTTGGAGTTAACGTGCATATGTGCATGTACTATATGTACCATGAACTATTTTCAATTTTAGTATTTAGTTGTTTTTACTACTTTCTTCCAGAAGATAAGACAACTAGAGGTCTCATAAACATGGACTATTGAGACAGGCTAGTTTGATTTTTTTCTTTTTATCCCAATGATTTTCTGAATTTTGAAATTTTCAGCTTGATTATGGCAAAAATCATAATCACGATTATTTTGGTCAATATTGAAATCACAATTATTTAACATGATTGGTGGCTGATATGATCAAAGTCTTGTT
Organism: Chrosomus eos; assembly: GCA_036326025.1. Lineage (NCBI taxonomy): Eukaryota > Metazoa > Chordata > Actinopteri > Cypriniformes > Leuciscidae > Chrosomus > Chrosomus eos. The sequence continues at coordinate 34,315,317 of CM070833.1, forward strand.
TCATGATATGAGTAATTTTTAAATGTCAGTGAAATTTCACAATTGTCAATATACAGCAAAAACTAATACTAGCAATCCTTAATTAATGTAAATAAAAATTCCTCAAAACATTTACAGAAGACAAGTAAACAGTCCGCAATAAAATAAGAACCAAGAAACTAATTACAAACAAAACTGACAAAAAATACAAATGAATTTTCAGGAAGATGTACTAACAGTGGTATTCAGATAAGTAATAGCCTACAACAAAAATGTAATAAAGTAATGAAAGGTAACACTACTATATACATTAGATATAGACTAATCCTTATTTAAAACTTCAAAAGTTATTAACTTTAAGAGCAGAGTGATTGCATCTGTCTTTTCTTGTTAGATTAACATTAATGACAGCAGCAGTAGAGCCGCACGGATCCAACATACTGTTACACACACGTTTCAAACACGCTTTCTCAAATGTTTACATTCACTTAAGACATAACCGACTGTGTGTACAAGGATACTTACCAAAACAGAATTTGTGTGTAATATCAATCAAGCATTTCCCGACTGTATTTTACATCACTCACTTATTGGGCTGATTTGAATGTTAAGTTTGTCTGAGGGAGGAACGAAAGCTCACCGCTGTGAATGAAAGGAAAGTGCGCTGAACGGCACAATAATCGTTTTACCTTGATTATCTTGTTTTATTAACAGTGGGGGTGTGACACACTGTACGACTGGAGTGAAAGCAGAAAATCAAAATTATAATGAGAACCAACTTGTGCTGGAATTGGTGATTGCATGGCACTTCATATAAATGCCCTGACCATCATTCTTTGCTCAGAAACAAATCTCCAGTGAATCATCAAAACACTGATCCAATAATGAGTACAATCTCTCCATGGCCAATCAAAAACAGTTCGAAAAAAGTGTTTCCCAGCATGCCCCTCTCTCTCTCTCTGCTCTGTCTGCCAAAGTGGACGTGGCAATGTCAGAGGCAGTTTGGGTAGTCGGACAGATCACAAACACACACACATGCTTTCACTCTCATGTGCTTCCAGACCCTTTAGTCAAACTAAGCCTTTGCGACACATAGGAAATGGGACTGTGATGCCCACAGATTTTATGCATACCATTCAAATTCACACCGGTCAACACTGTTTGTCTGTTAGGCCATCGGTCCTCAACTTTAAGTTTGGCTTCAGGACCCAGATTTTACCTTGATAGTGCCAAAATTGTTTATTGTCCTTAAAACTTGAAACCTGAACCCCTCTAACCTTTTGTTTTGATTTCCATTAGGAGGTTCAAGCCTTGAATAGCGGTATCAAACCACATCATTTGTTGCAGCCTGTCAACATAAATGCCATATCAATCCCATAGTGATGATTTAGCTTACATGTCCTAAGCACAGCAGACCCTTGTTGAGATGACCACTGGTGAGTTAGTTGGACAATGACTATCGGTCCTGGAAGCCCTTCAGCGCTCTCACAGACATGCTTCATAAACACTCAGGAGCTGGATGAGTCACTGTTTGCTTTGGGTTTTCTTGACTATTTGCTTGCCACTGCTCAAATCTCTATATAGCCATAAAAATGATAAACTGGTGAATAAAAGCACTGGAGCTGTGGAAAAGAAACGGTGTAAATTGTTTGCAGATATGCTTGTATCAATCTATTCTGTTAAAATCTCTGGTCCTGTTCTGGGGTTTCTTTGGGAAACAACACCAATTATTTAACAAAAAACAGTTAGTTTACTTGAAATATTGATGCGAGATATTTAATTAGCTTGCTTCTAGAGAGCACAGAGAAACATGAGAACAGCTCAGTAGAAACATCATTCTCCTGTATAAGTTAGAATTACCCTTGACAGTGGTCATTCCCAAATATGCAGCTGAATGCTGCAGTTAAACAATCAAATTCATGCATTTCTCTCTCTCACACACACACTCACACTCACTCACACACACACACACACACCACACACACACACACACACACACCACACACACACACACACACACACACACACACACACACACACACACACACACACACACACACACACACACACACACACACACACAGGTTTGCAGGGACTCTCCATAGGCGTAATGGTTTTTTTGTACAAACTGTATATTATTTCCCCCTACACTAACCCTACCCATAAACCTACCAATCACAGAAAACTTTTGCCATTTTTTGAATTTCAAAAAACACCATTTAGTAGGTTTTAAGCCGTTTGGTTTATGAGATGTATTCGTTGTAATATCCATGTCATTACACACATTTATGTCCTCATACACCATATATACAAGAACACTGTATAACACTGCTTGTCCAAAAAAAAAAAAAAAGTTTGGATTTAACTTAGGCAAATGCCATGACTGGATCATTATTGTAGTGATTATTATGTTTCTAGCATGTTCTCTACAGTATTTGGAAAGAGTTCTTCTAACCCTAATTGATGGAGTGTGTGGCTTTTCATTTCTTAAACAACCATATAGGAGGAAACATCATGGTCATATTCCAGGATGACAATGTCAAGATTCATCAGGTTTTAAACTGTGAAAGAAGTGAAGAAGAGAAAGAAGAGTCCAGAGCTTAAACTCACTGAAAGTGTTTGGGTTGTGCTGGAGGAGACTTTACAGAGTGCTGGACTCTTGCATTGACAATACAAGATCCTGACCAAACATTGATGCACCTTTTGATGGGAATAAATGTTTTTATGTAATTTCCATCAAAAAATGGGCAGTGTGTATTTTCAATGTTTAACAAAATGTCATAAATATCCTGATAAATTCAAAAAATAACAGTTCTCCATTCAATGATTTGGTTCTGTAAACATACGTCTGGTAAATTGTGTTTCTGCTCAGCAAGAACACGAATTAGATATTTGAAGTGTTTTGATGAGAATACTAACAATAGTAGGGATAATTCCGGCTGAAGTACATTCTCTCTTATACAAGTCTCTTATTTTGGCTGTCTCATTCACTCACACACAGATGAGGCATGTGCTGTCCAGTGTCAAAGGAGGGCAGTGTGGTCTCAGTAGGGTGAGAATCAGACAGCTTCTGTGTGTTTACACACGCACGGTTTCCCAGCAATACTTCCTCACTGCAGTCGGCCACAGGAATGCAGAAAATAAGTGATTCTCCAGCATTCACACACACTCGTCTTCAAACACACACATGTATGAGTCTAAATGCCACAGCGTACATTGGAAAACACACTAGTCTTGCGAGATATATACTTGATAGGTCAATCGTTCACGGAGGAAGGTTTGGGAATATTTACACAGAAATCCAGTTGTTAGTTGTATGTTGCCATTTGCTTCATAACATTGTATCAATTATAATAACCGCATAAATTTAGTGCAAGTCACTCTTTTGGGTATGTACTGTAAACCTCTTTCTGTCCTATTTCTAAACAAACACTGAAGTCTTTTTTTTTAAATCCATTTAAATCCATTAAAATGTTAAATTGAAACCATAATGTCCATTACAAAATAACATAGTTACTATAGTCCTGTCAGGATGTGGCTGTAGTAATAGCACAATGACAGAGAATTAAACAAAAACTTTAATCATAACTCCAACTGGGAACTGCCTGTTCACAGGACATCACAGGAATAATAAGCATAATAATAATAAGCAAACAACCATGTACATCATTGACAACATTGAACAATGAACAGAAGGAACTAAGGCCTTAAAGGGGACATATCATGCTAAATCTACTTTTTTAGCCCTTAAATGCCTTTTGTTGTATATTTGGAGTGTTTATAAGTCCAGAAAAGTTGAAATCAGTCTCTTCGGGAACTTCGTTGATATCTTTATATTCTGTTTTGGTCACATTTTTCAACCGGTTTAGATTTTTCTATAATCTATGACGTTTTGTGAACTATTACGTCAAAGTATTTGCAGCGGAACTGCCAAATAAGGACATCGACTTCCGGCCAAACACTTTGAGCAATCCGCCATTTTTATTTCTCGCTGTAATTTTGTAGTCCAAGTTCAAGGATGCAGAAGTTACGAGAGGGTACGTCAAAATGTTCGGTTGTTGGATGTAGCAACCCACATGCTTCATTACACCGTCTGCCAGCATCAGAACCTCTTTCGAAGTGCCTGTTTGAGTTTTATTTTTCACGGAAATGTCCCCACATCTGTGAGTAAAGTCATGTTTGTGTGCGCAAAGCACTTCATGGATAACCAACGTCACTTCAGCAACCTCCGCCAGTATAAACAAGGATTTGCCGATAGACTTCGTCTGATTGAGGAGTCAGTTCCTTCTATCTTCTTTGGAGACGACGAACAGAGCACTTCGGTAAGCTGTAAATAACGTAACTTACTACTCTTCTTAAAACACACGGTGGTCATGGTTTAGCAGTTGTCTTGTTAGTGTGCTTGTTTTAAGAGAAATAATCGACTTTTCTTTAATTGTTTATAATATAACTTATATTTTGTTTTGTGAGTATTAAATAGTCGTTGTAAATCATGCAGTATTGTAGTAGTGGGCATGGATGGAGAACTTACTGTAAATACAGTAACACACCATTGCGATGCATCCATATGAAGACATTGTTCTGCAGGTTTGTCGTCTTTATTTTCATCTCGCTCCGACTGTGGCTCGAACATGTAAGGCTTGATGGACAAGTCTTCCGTTGTTGACATTTTGTTAATAACATGTGAATAAAAAGTTTCTGTTCCGCTAGGCTAGATAATCGCATCTCTGCTATAAAACTACAAAAATTGCCGAACGGGGTGGAGCTGAACCGAGTGTCACCTCTGCGAGCTGGAGAGGGGGCGGGATATGAAGTGTCGCATTTGGATTTAAAGAGACCGCACCAAAACGAGTTGATCTCAGACGCACATCAGAAAAGCGGTAGAAAAGTGGCCTGTGGAGCTATAATATTGAGGAATTCAGACCCAAGCATTGCAGTTCTGCTTTATATAGACCACAAATATATGATTTATATGTAAAAAGGAACGATTTAAAAGCATGATATGTACCCTTTAAATGCACACAGGGACTTATCAACATAACATGAAACAGGTGCATAATTTAATTCAGAAACCATCACAACTATGAACGGGAACTCAGGCAAAACAGGAACAGGTGTTTGTTCATTCAAGGTCATTGTACTATTTCATGTAGTTAGAAGTTGGATAGGATGGATTGTCTAGGATAATTAAATTACGTTTACTGCTCAGCGTCACTGCTTTCACTGTAACCAACATTAAAACTAGTGTTACAGCGAATGTTACAGCGGCTACTCGAGAATCGTTTGTTCGCTAAGTTGGAGAAGTGCAAGTTTCATGCATGGTCTGTTCCGTTCCTGGGTTTCGTCCTGTCACTCGAAGACATCCGACTGGATCCTGCCAAAGTAAAAGTGGTTTGCTGATTGGCCAACCCCAGATAGTCGTAAGGCGGTCCAGTGATTTCTGGGGTTTGCCAACTTGTACTGGCGATTCATTCGGAATTTTAGTCAGGACGCCCTCCCGCTGACGAATCTCACTTGCACACGAATGCTTTTCTGTTGGTTGACGCAGGCTCAGGAGCCATTTAAAAAGTTTGAAGAGCCGCTCCTATTCTCACCAACCCCGACCCTCTTCCTCTCGGAGGTAGGAGCAGTGTCAATATTGTCCCAGAGATCACCTTTGGACGACAGAGCCCATGCGCTTTTTTTTTTCTCATCATCTCACCCCTTCAGAACAGAATTGTGACATTGGGAATAAGGAGTTACTGGCTGTTAAGTTGGCGCTGGAGGAGTGGTGTCACTGGTTGGAGGGCGTGGGGGTTCCATTCTGAGTTTGGGCCGACCATAAGAATTTAGAGTATATTCGGTCCGCTAAAAGACTATATTCTCTTCAATGGCGCGGGACTTTAAAGAGTGCTGGACTTTTGCATTGACAATAAATATCCTGACCAAACATTGATGCACCTTTTGGTGGAAATAAATATTGTGATATCATTTCTATAAAAAAATGGGCAGTGTGTATTTTCAATGTTTAACAAAATGTCATAAATATCCTGATAAATTCAGAAAATAACAGTTCTCCATTCAATGAGTTGGTTCTGTAAACACTGCAGACGTCTGGTAAATTGTGTTTCTGCTCATCAAGAACACAAATTAGATATTTGAAGTGTTTTGATGAGAATACTAACAATAGTAGGGATAATTCTGGCTGAACTACATTCTCTCTTATACAACTCTTATATATTCGTTCCGCTAAAAGACTATATTCTCTGCAGGCTCGCTGGGCACTCTTCTTCGGCCGGTTCAACTTTAACATCTCGTATCGCCCGGGTAGTAAAAATGGTAAACCCGACACGCTCTCATGGATTTTTGTGGCAGAGGCTAGACCCACTTCTCCAGTGACCATCGTGCCTCCCAACTGGGTGGTCGTGGTGGTTACCTGGGGAGAGGAGTCCAAGGTCCGTGGAGCGTTACACAGCGTCACTGTTCCAGCGGGGTGCCCAGCCGGTCTGCTGTTTGTGCCGGAGTTGGTCCGAACAGGCGTTCTTCAGTGGGGCCACTCATCCAATCTAGCTTGCCACCCGGGAGCGGCTCGAACGTGTTTGTTAATCAAGTAGCGGTTCTGGTGGCCGTCGATGGCACGGGACGCTCGAGAGTTTGTATCTGCCTGTCTGGTGTGTGCGGTGAGTAAGGGCTCGAATCGACCCTCAGCAGGGCTACTCCGGCCACTGTCAATCCCGTCGATATCCTGGTCACACATAGGCTGCGTTCACACTGCAGGGGCTTAATGCTCAATTCCGATTTTTTGAAAAAATTAGATTTTTTTGCAAGGCCGTTCACATTTCCAATTAAATGCGACCTTTTGTGATCTCCTGTGTGAACGTGAAATGACCCAGAAGTGACCCGCATGAGCAGAAGAGTACTCAACGGTCAACGATGTCACTTGTTGTTTGCGGAAGTAGCTAAACATGAATGTCAAAGGTGGAGCTCGTTTAGCAATATTTAAGTTATTTGTGTGGGTGCGGAGTCACAGCCAGGAGTGGTGGGATACTGATGTGAGTGGCTTCACTAATACAGAATTCATCAGTAACTTCCGAATGACCAGCCCCACCTTCGATTATGTTTGAGCGCCTTCGATTAACTCTGTCAAGGGCAGAGACACGTCTGCGGCGGACCATAACAGTGCAACGCGTTGGAGTGTATTGGCTAGCTACAGGTGCGTGCTATCGTACAATAGCTAACTTGTTTATCTTCTCATTCCCGCCTACTTCAACGCAGAATTATGACGTTTGTCGCATATCAATGGCGTGCGGGTCGGATGCATGTGACCTGGTCGTTCAGATTGAGGTCGCATTTCAAAAGATCGGATACATATCGGATTTGGACCACATACCTAAGTGGCCTGGGTCACATTTGAAAATATCGGATCTGTGTCGTTCAGACTGTCATGAAAAGATCAGATAGAGGTCGCTGTGAGGGACCAAGCAGCTAAGCAAGAGGAGTCACAAGGAAAGTTCAAAAATAAGGGTTTTATTTCCCAAAAATCATTACAACAAAACAAAATAAAGTTTTGGGCCCGTAAAAGAGGTCAAATAAACAAACAGTAACTAAAGCTCTGAACATAAGAGACTCAAAAGTACAACTGACCTGACACAAAAGAAACAAAGGGGACTTATATATTGGATGATCAAACCAAATGACACACAAGGGAAGACTAACAACAACACTACTACATAAACTACAAATAACAGCAAAACCTACCTAAAAACTTATTCCAAAAGAAATATGATTTTACTTAAACTCAACTCAACAAAAATACTCAATATAATATAAATCTAACCCCCACAATATCTAAACAGAGAATAAAGCAACCCCCCCCCCCCCCCCCCCCCCCGGACATAACAAGCAGTGGTAGGGTCCAATTAGGCCACCTCCCCTATAAAGCTGCTCCTGCTCCAAACGCCACCCCTTTAAGCCAGCCGACTTCCTGAATCTCTCCCGGGTGTGGAATCCAACACTGGTAAGCTCAGAAACAAAATAATTATACAAACAGAATGGGAATCCAAGAGTAACTAATTTTGCGTGCTCCCAAAAAAGATAATTATGTATGGTCAATTAAATAAAGTATAATGTGTGTGAAATGAACTAAGTGTCCTGTGAGTTATTTGGCACTAAATAAATATCTGCAACAAATGTATGTGTATGAGGTTACCGCTCTTAAACTGGTTGTGAGGCCATGGCTGTGGCCATCATAGTCGCATAGTGGCAAAAAAAAACGGAAATGGGTCGTTTCAGCCTGCAGTGTGACCGTAGCCATAGAAATGGACTTTGTCACAGGCCTACCCCCATTTAATGGCAATACCGTGGTTCTCACTGTGCTGGACAGGTTCTCAAAGGTGGTTCATATCATCCCCTTGCCTTCAGCAAGGGAGACAGCCAGGAGTGGTGGGATACTGATGTGAGTGGCTTCACTAATACAGAATTCATCAGTAACTTCCGAATTACCAGATCCACCTTCGATTATGTTTGAGCGCCTTTGATTAACTCTGTCACGGGCAGAGACACGTCTGCGGCGGACCATAACAGTGCAACGCGTTGGAGTGTATTGGCTAGCTACTGGTGCGTGCTATCATACGATAGCTAACTTGTTTATCTTCTCATTCCCACCTACTTCAACGCAGAATTATGACGTTTGTCATAAACGGCCACTGTCTTAGATCCGTTTTTTTCGCCTCCCGATGGACGTGGTCTCTGATAGGGGTCCCCGATAGGGGTCCCCAGTTTGTGTCTAGGTTTTGGACAGAAATCTGTCGACAACTGGGGGCGACTGCGAGCTAATCCTCCGGTTACCATCCGCAGACTAATGGTCAGGCTGAGCGAGCTAATCAAGACTTGGAGAGGGTCCTGCGCTGTGTGGCGTCGGCAGAGACGTCGACTTGGAGTTCTAGCTTAACCATGGTTGATTATGCACATGACTCACTCCTGGTTTCGTCTACGGGGTTATCACCCTTCTAGTGCTGTTTAGAGTACCAGCCCCCATTATTTCCCTCACAAGTTTAAGAAGATTCACCCGGTGTTTCATGTTTCTAAGATCAAACCCATTATTCACTCCCCCCTTCAGCCCCAGACCTCTGCTCTGCCACCTCCCAGACTCATCGAGGGTTGCCTGCCTACACGGTACGGCGACTTCTTGATGGGAGGGGGTAGAGGGGTAGAGGTCACCAATATCTGGTAGACTGGGAGGGTTATGGTCCGGAGGAGAGATGCTGGATTCCGACTCGCAACGTGCTGGACCGCGCTCTCATTGACCAATTCCATCACGATCACGAGCTGATCTCCTCCACCTGTTGCTCGCTTCCCTTACCCTTTATATTTCCAGTTGTGTCTACCTCTTGTTGTCAGTTGATCACTATCTTTGCCACGTGTTTGTCTCATGTTCTGTGCTGTCTTTCATGTGTGTTACTTCAGTTACTTACCTGCTTGTTATTTGTGCTCAGGAACCTAAGAAGAGGAGTCTGTAGCAGCACTGTCTCGCTTGCTGGTTGTTTTGCATCCGTCTTTTAGTTACCTGACAATAATGTCATTATCAAGTATTATACACACTCACCAGCCACTTTATTAGGTAAACCTTGCTAGTATCGTGTTGGACCCCCTCTTGCCTTCAGGACTGCCTTAATTCTTCGTGGCATAGATTCAGAAAGGTGCCGGAAACATTCCTCCGAGATTTTGGTACATATTGACATGATCGCGTCACACAGTTACTAAAGATTTGTCAGATCTGAACATCCATGATGTGAATCTCCCGTTCCTCCACATCCCAAAGCTGCTCTATGTGATTGAGATCTGGTGACTGTGGAGTAGTTTGAGTAAAGTGAGCATGTTCAAGAAACCAGTGTGAGATGATCTGAGCTTCGTGACATGGAGCGTTATCCTGCTGGAAGACATAAGAAAAGTAAATGCAGTAAATGGATGGACATGGTCAGCAACACATACTCAGGTGCGCTGTGGTGTTTAAACAAAGCTCAATTGGCACTAAGGAGCCCAATTTTGATGAGCCTGTGTGAATTGTAGCCTCAGGTTCCTGTTCTCATCTGACAGGAATGGCACCGGTGTGTCTTCTGCTACTGTAGCTCTTCTCCTCCAAGGTTGGACGTATTGTGTGTTCAGAGATGCTCTTCTGCAGACCTCGGTTGTAACGAGTGCTAATTTGAGTTACTGTTGACATTCTCTAAGCTTAAACCAGTTTGGACATTGTCCTCTGACATCAACAAGCCATTTTCACCCACAAAACTGGATATTTTCTCTTTTTCTGACCATTCTCTGTAATTCTCTCAGAGAGATGGTTTTGTGTGAAAATCCCAGTATATCATCAGTTTCTGAAATACTCACACCTGCCCGTCTGATACCAACAACCATGCCATGTTCAAAGTCACTTAAATCACCTTTCTTCCTCATTCTGATGCTCACTTTGAACTTCAACAGATCATCTTGACCGTGTCAACATGCCTAAATGAATTGATTTGTTGTCATGTGATTGGCTGATTAGATATCTGTGTTAACAAGCAGTTGAACAGTTGTACCTAATGAAGTGGCCGGTGAGTGTATCAGGCTTTTGAGGAACATTTGTTTATTTCTCTGAATCATCACTGCATTTCAAGGCATTATATGATTTGCTTCCACAATATAAACAATAAAGCTTTGCATTTAAGCATTTAAAAATCATCTTACTAAGACATAGTTTTGGCAGATATAGAACTCAATCTGCTTAAATCACACAATTCTCTATAGGGCACAGCTGATTGGTCCTGCTGTATTAGTAGAAAATAAGCTTGCTCCTCAACTTTCAAATTCCAGGGGCCTCATTTATAACGATTGATAACATTTTTAACGCCCTAAAAGAGGCGTACGCCGTACGACACTTCCAACGCGTAAGATGTGATTTATAAAAACAAACTTGACGGGAAAATTTGCCTACACGCAAACTCTGACCCATGCATACGAACATTTGGGAGACGGAGCAGTTTGGCGACACCGATGGTGAGCTGAGTGACTGATGGTAGATGAGGTAGTGCAAATATTATTGCGCTGAACAAAATGTTAACAGTAAAGAGCACGTGATAGCATCAACAATAGTGCAGTAGAGTATGAGCATTCGTGGATGATCTGCATGTGTTTGGTGCATTTTACTGGAAGAAAAAATAAGGCCAGCTTGATTGGTTTTCCCCGCAAGGAAACTCAGTATATATGTTATCATCAGTTATTACTTTATGAATCATTTGCAAAATATGAAAATGGGTGTTACTTTATAGCTTTATAGTATATATTGAACTCTAGCTCATCATCAGAATCACTGCTGACACTTCGCACATGTAACAGATGGTCTGTTGGACATTTATAGGAGGATCCATTGGAGGAACTATCCAAATATAATGCTTCCACATCCCAGTGTTATGAGACCTTCCCATTGGATACATGCACACATAGGAGCTCGTATAATCAGGCTTAACCCAGGTCAGCTGGCAGTACTGATTATTGCGTTCTCATGTGGTGGTCAAAGAGATCCTTCATGTCTTTTTATATATAAAACTAAAATTAAACACATCTGCAATGTTAATCAGATGCTCAACTCATACAATTCCTGAGCCAAGCACACTCTATCACTCATGAATACACACAAAATATTCCTCTTTCGAAACACACTAGCAGGACTTTGTGGTTTCATTCACAGGCATATGGAGTGTGTGTTCGTGTTGACTGAACTTTAAGTCTGTTTCCACTTATCCAGGAGACTTCAAGATGAGTCCTGTCAGATCAGACCACTTACTGTAGTCAGTGTGTAATGATGTGAGCCAGCGGGAGATCTTCACAGCAAATCACAGAGAACCTACAAAGAAAACCGCCTTCATATTCATAGGCATTTCTTTAACTTTAGCCACTATTGGTCATGTAAAGCTTTAGAAATTGAACTTTAAATGAAATGAAATTTCCAATTATGCATCTGTCAACACAATGACATGACTCTCATAACCCAGTTCAGCCAATATTCTGGTTTTTGAAATCTGAAAAAGACAATTGGCATACATATTATGTCATATAAATACACTGACCTTCCAATATTTCGATTAGTGCACACTGTAAAAGCACACTGAAAAGCACACTGTAAAAAAACTACCTATTTTAACTTAAAAACTTAAGTTCATTTGCTGACTCAAATTTTGAAGTATAATCAAATTGGCTGTAAAAGTAATTTATATTAAACTAAATTATATATCTAAATAGGCTGAATATGTATTCAGAAATAGCTGTGTGAAGCATGTAAACCTCTGTTACAAAATAAATACTTGAAAGGTTAGTTCACCCTCAGATGAAAATTAAGCCATCATTTACTCACCCTGGTGTAGTTATATTGCCGGTTTTTATTTTCCTGACCTCAAAAGGACATTTTTTTGTCTCGCTCGTCCATATCATGGCAGTAAATAGCGACCAGCATCAAGCTTTAATAAAAGACACAACAGTATCACAAGTCAAATCACCTTTATTTATATAGTGCTTTACAGATTGTTTCAAAGCAGCTTTACAGTGATAACAGGAAATTAATGCAATAGAGATTGTTTTGTCTGTTGTTGTTTTTTTTGGGGGGCGAGATAGAGTGAACTGCAACACTAATAAAGTTTAATGAACGTGCAGCCATGCACACAAGGCCAAGTTCAGGATTTACATAAAATAATACATAAAATTTCAGTTTTACCAAACTCCTATCAAACACCCCCAGAACACGTTTGATTTACGACACATGTTGCATAGGATCATTCTTTCATACTTTTGCATCTTATTTTAAAGCTTAATGCTGGTTGCTAACTCATTACTAAGTAATTAACTCCTGTAATTTAACTACTTTCCACCTTGAAAAACTAAAGAAAGGGATTACTCTTAACTTTTCTGTATTTTAATTACATTTACTTCTGGTGTAATTGCATTAAATACTGTATAAGAGCAATCTAAAAAACAATAGTGGATTTAACATCAAAATTTATCGTCTAAAGTCTTCTTCCTTTAAATACTTTGGTCAGTTCAAGAATAATTTATGCCATTTTATATTATTTATTTGAAAGAACTGTTTAAAGATGATAAAGACTTTAAAAAGTCAATTGTAATAAGTAATGCAATACTCTAGAACAGTAATCTAATAACTCTGTTGTAGATTTAATAAGTAGCTAGATAAATAATTTTTTTTTTACTTACTCAACACATGGTCGCTATAGTCACTTCCATTACATGGATGAGCAAAAGGGAGACATTTGTTTAAATTTCCTCTTTTGGGGTCAGAAAAAGAAAGAATGGCACACTGCATTAGAACAACACCAGGGTGAGTAAATTATGACTTAATTTTTCATTTTAGGGTAACTAACCCTTTAACCAGAATATGGACCTTAACCAGATTAAAATGTATATGTAAACATGCTCGGTGTCTGTCTATGTAATGAATGTAAATATATATTTAATGACGTCATGTATTGCAACATATTGAACCATGTGCTACCGTGGTTTTCCTCTGACAGACGTGACCCTGTCTGGGTCAGTGGTTATCCATCACAGCTCACCCCCAGCAGTGAGGCACTGTACCCAGTCAGAGCATGTAATTTCACCCCTGTGGGTTCTGGATGCAGGGGACACTGTAATTGAGCCCCATACAGAGTCTAACAGAGCCACTAATCCTCCTATTCTGAACCACGTCTTCACCTTCCCCTCTCCAGCTGTGTCTCATCCATCTATGTCTGTGGCCCGTCACATGCACCTTCTTGTGTCCAGCACAGCAACTGTCTGGGAGTCCTGTCCATCGTCCACAGATCCTCTCATTATGCAGGTCATAAAGGGATAGTTCATTCAAAAATCATAATTCTGTCATCTTTTACTCACAGTCATGTTGTTCCAATGGTCTGGATTTAATACTAGTCTCTTTTTTTGTCTCTGTAAAACATTTTTTTAATGCTTTCGAAATCGAAGTCTCTAATGCCAAGGCTGCATTTATTTGATCACAAATACATTAAAAACATTGTGAAATATTAGTGCTCATGAAACATTTCTTCTTATTATTAATGTTGAAAACTGTTTTGCTGCTTAATATTTTTGTGGAAACTGTATTATTATTTTTTTATGAATAAAAAGTTTAAAAGAACACCATTTATGTGAAACAGAAATATTTTGTAACATATGTCACAGTTTCAACAAATATATGAAGCTTTAGAACTGTTTTCAACATTGATAATAATCAGGAATGTTTCTCCTGCCACAGATCTGCCAGGATCCTGCACCAGCCAATCACAACACACTCCCTCTCCTGAGTATTAACCACACACACACCTGCACCTCGACGGCACCCTCATCATCATGCACACACCTCACCCCAGCTCATTGTCCGCTCTCGTTTGAAGCTAAGTGGATTCTTACCTTGTTTCTCCAGCAATTTACCTTGTTACTCCAGTGATTTCTCCAGCGTTTCTCCAGTGATTTCTCCAGCGTTTCTCCTGTGATTCCTCTCCAGCTTCTTCCCTCTCCTCAGTTCCTGTCAGGTCTGCTCTCCATTCATCCAGCGAGGTGTGTGCATCCAGTCAGCTATCCGTGATCTTCCGGTCCTGTAAGAAAAGATATTCCATTCACTGCTGACTCCTGTCAACTAAACTATCTATTGAACTGTCTGCTTACCTGCTTACCACGATCAGCTCTATTGTTGTCAATAAACCTCCTTTTGTGTGTCTTCCTTAGTGTCTGTTGTACTTCCGTAACATCTTGGGCAGCTAATCCGCATGTAATAATGATTTCTGAAAGATCATGTGACACTGAAGACTGGCAAAGATAAAGCCACTTGAAAACAATATTTTTGTCTTATATTTTCATAATAAATTCAGACAAGCTCAGTGCCGACTCATTTTCCATCAGTTCTTTTTCGTGAATTGGAATGTTTGCAAAGGATTGTGGGTGATTTAAGGACTTAAAGAATACATTTGGTGCATCCTTCAAAATGAGCTGAATGAAGGATGTGAAGCCAAAGGTGCCTTTCATGCATCTTATAAATTGAGACAGCCTTTAGCTGCGCTTCATGATGTGGCTTACGAAATATGCAGCCTTACTAGGACACAGCCTTACCTTCCCTCTGGAATAAATTCATTACCATCACACAGTCAGTCTTGATTTATTAGTTTATTTACAGGAGCAGTGCACATTAATGAACATGGCTGTAGACTGTTGACAGAATGTTGAGAAGTCACCCTAAAAAAAATCTAAACACTAACTACATTATCAAATACTAATTAAAAATACAAGTACATGATTCCACACAAGATAAATCATACTAAAAACATATTTATAAGAATGTTTATCTAAAAACACTGCTACGTAATAAGAAAGACAGCAACCGGAGAATAGCAAAATAAGTGCAATTATTGCAGGAAGGCTAAAATCAAATCAAATTCTAATGTTGACAGTGCTGGTTAATTAATCATAATTTAAGATAAAACTTAAAAAGTATGTATCCAGTCCTCTGGGATGGAGTTCCATTTCCATGCAGTTAAAAATATATATTTTTAAATAATATTCAGATTTCATTGCACTGGATACTAGCTTTCACATAAATTATAACCTCGCCCCAAATCCCTACCCCGTTGCCCCCTCGACTCCACTGGGCTTCCTCTGCCTTGGTCAGGTGTTAATCTGTGCTTCATCCCTCCACCCCTTTTGCTCCAGTGAGCTCCTCCTTCCCTCCAGCTCCGCCTTGGTCAACGGTCACTCCGCCTTCACCTCAGTCCTCCGGCACCCTAACTCCACCTCGGTTGCTTGTCACTGCGGGTCCGTCCTGCCCTCCATGGCCTTCGATGTCGCCCGGTCCCGTCAGCTCTTCAGCTCCGCCCGGGCCTCCACTACCATCATCTCAGTCACTCGTTGCCCTGGTTCAACCGGCCAAGCCTCCACTGTGGCTCCTCGCTCCCACGACTCCGCTTTGGGCTTTCGTTCTGGGATCTCGACTGGGGGTTCAACACTAGCTTCTCCTACCTCTGCCTCCACCATGGTTCCTCCCACCTTCATCTCCACCCTGGCCCTCCCTGTTCTGTGTCCTGGTTCCACGTCCCGACCTAAGCCCCCTCCTCTGTTGGAGTCTTGTTGTTTTTGTGACTGAGGGGTGAGGTTGCACCTCCTTGATGGGTGGGGAATGTTAGAGATCATCTGTTTTGCCATTCATTCAGTCACGTTCGAAGTTACGTTGATACTGACGTATTGGTGTCTCGTCTGGAAGCCCAATCACCTTCAAGTGGTGACTAAAGAAGACAATGGAGATTGAATCCAATGTCAATGGAGAATTAATCAAATCTCACTATTGGCCAGTGAGATTTGCATGCCGAGCAACTCCTACCCAGACATACTAGTATAAAAAGTCAGGCTTGCACTCACCGGCTGTCAGCGGTTGTGATAGTGATCGCTCATTTCCAGTCATCCTTCATCTGATCAAATTCCTGTGGTAGAGAAACAGCAATTTTAATTTCTTTAAAAGAGCTTATCCTGTGGATATCTCTCCTGCCGGTGTGAGGGTGCATTCAGCAGTGAGAGAGAGCTGTGCACAGAGAAGTGCAGCATTTCACCCCTAAGCACTTCAGCGTTTCAGGGCAGATTTCCTAAAAGAGCAAAGCCAGGTGGTCAGCATAGTTTTCAAGATGTCTTTCTGTCTGTGTGTTTCTGGATGCGGTCGTTTCATGACCTCATCTGACAGCCATGATTGCTGTCTCACATGTCTGAGCAGAGAGCATGCTGAGAGGGCGTTTGTGGATGGTGCTCTTACTGAGAGAGCATGTCCATGTTGGCATTGCAGTCGCGACTCTCCTTCTTTGCGGAGGCACGAGTCCCTTCTGCTGCTACCCAGCCTTCTCATAGCAGAGCCATGGGTAGGGTTAACACTTTGAGATATATGAGGGTTACAATGGGAGCACTTGTGCCGGGCCAGCCATGTGCCGTCGAGCTGCCGAGTGATGGTGCAGGTCTCTCTCGTGGGGGACCTTGTGTCTCATTCTGCGATCTGGATGAGGACCAGATGTCAATAGCTGGATCTGAAAGCGTGCTATTGTCCTTTTGTAGAGGAAGGATGATGAAGTTGAGCTTCCCCAACTTGGGGGCGATAGATCACGCTGAATCGGATTCAGAGTTTATGGCCATGCTTTCCTGGGCCGTCACGGGCATCAGGCTCAAGGGGAACCCTCCAACTTGCCCGCGTTTGGATGATTGGTTCCTGGTTCAAAATGTGTTGACAGTAGGCGTGACTTATAAGTTGAACCAATCAACATAGACCTAGGGAAAGCGAACTAAAAAAGTCCTCGCTCCAGACTAGGTACTGAAAGAGTAATAGGAACTACGATCTGAGGAACTAAAAAATCCCCAACTTAGTCCAGTAGGAACACGCGGAAAAAAAGGGTTATAGGAACGTTAGGTTCTAGGAACTGCAAAAGTCCCTCCGGTCGGAAAGCTGCTATTGGTTCCTGTGTGCGACGCGGTTCACGGCCACATTCCACAGGTGGAGCATGTAGTTGCGGTGCATTTCTGCCGGCAAACTGTTGCCACCTGTCAGAATCGCCCGAGTCTCCCGTCCAAGGCCTGTAAGACAACAGCAGCCCCGGCTGACAAGGCATACAGTGCCGCTGGATAGGCAATCTCTGCCCTGCATGTCATGGCCATCCTGCAGGTCCATCAGGCAAAAGCTCTCAAAGAGCTGCACGAGGGTAGTTCTGAGCCAGGGTTTCTAGCACAGAAAGTTAGCATTTTAAAAAGGGTTATCTTTGTGCCTGCTAAGACCTATGAAAGGAGGTATTTCCAGTAGATAAAACACTGCATCTGGATCTGCCTCTTTGTTAAACTTCAGCTCTTTGTGGAACATGTAGTGTAAATGCAAACGGGAAATAGCGGATAGCCTAAACGAGTGTGTGTTTGTGGACACAATGTGTGGATTCTGATCATCTGTCTCTGCATGTGTTTATGTTAGCTTGCACATGTGTGTCATAAGCGCTGTCTGTGCATCTGTGTGACTCCGCAGTCTGTGGCGCCGTCCGATATGGCAGTGGAGCCCCGCAGCAGAGAGCCTTCATCACATGCACTTAGAGAGAGAGTGAGTGAGTGAGCAGCCGTACAGTAAACTGAGCTTAGCTCTGGCACCAGACGTGTATAAAGCCCAGAGCAGGATGACCACTCTGTGTTTAGTGTGGCTTAATAGTGGGCATGATAGAGTTGAGGGGGGAGGGGGTGGTTGGGTAGAGGAGTATGACAGTATATTGACTTAGTCTCATCTGTCATCACCAAAAGTGAAATGAATAAGCCTCAGGCTGAAGGAAATGCAAATTCACGCTTGTACAGTAGAGGGCGCAGCTCAAACAAACCTTTCAGCCGTGCTGCCATTCTGGGGTGCGTTTTCCAAAACTAACTATGCGCATCGTTACCAACACAAACTTGAGGCCATGGTTGACTTTGGGAAACGCAACCCTGGATTGGATCAAACAAATGTGATGTCATTTTTGCTCATTCATATGGTTGAATTGGATCATTAAAGTTCAAGGACAAAGCTTTTGGTTAAATAAAGTGAGATTAAATACATAAAGTATATTTGTGTTATTTATATTCTATTTTTAATTATAGGAGGTTTGGGTAATATTCTGTTTGCATTTCAGTACTTGTACTCATTTTGAGAAATACCAGTGAGATGAGTAAATGCGTGCTCTCATTTAGATAAGAACTACAATAACTAATATTTTAGTAGTGAGAAGCAGCACTTTTGTTTTCAGGATAGAAACTGTTTATTATATTTACGCAGCCGACACTTTGGTCCAACTTACACTACTGTTTTGGGTCGGTTCGATTTTTAATGTTTAAAAAAAGTCTTATTTGATGGGGAAAAACATACACACTGTGAAAAAATCTGTAGGCCTAATTGTAGGAATTTTACTGTTTTATTTTACAGACCTTTCTGCATTTAGAAAATTCCGTAAAAATTACAGAAATAGAATCTAAATGTACATATCCACTGTAAAATAACGTGAAAAACATGTAACTGAAATTAACATAAAATTTTTGTTTTTTATTTGACTTCCCATGACTGTTCCGCTTGTCAAAGTAGTTCTGCTGCGTTCAATGTTTCGTTTTTTTCTTTTCATAATATCATATAGTCATATATTCTTTGTTGAAATACGCTGACATTTCAACTTTAAAGAATTTAAATATTCGAATTTCGAACTGAAGGAATTCCCGCTCGGTGCAGGTAAAATGCACATTTTCTAAACTTTTTGTATTTTGAACTGTCCAAATGACTGAGTAGATAAACCAATGACTGTGTGTGTTTTAACGTTTTGAATGGTGCATTTGTTATAATCATATAACATTTTTATGTAACTAGTTTTGTTATTTACTTGACATAAGCCAAGTCCTACTCCCTAGTTTTGTTGTTTGTAACGTTAGGCCTACTGGCATTGTTCCATCTGAGGACAGCCGACGACCATTTAAAACAGTATCATATTGTGAAATAATATTACAATTTAAAATAATATAAAAATAAATAATACAGTTTTCTATTGTAATATATTTTAATGTAATTTATTCCTGTGATTGTGGTCAAAGCTGCATTTTCAGCATCATTATTTCAGTCTTCAGTGTCACATGATCCTTCAGAAATCATTCTAAAAGGATGATTGGCGCTCGAGAAACATTTCTGATTATTATCAATGTTGAAAACAGTTGCGCTGCTTCATATTTTTGTGGAAACTTTTTTTGATTTGATGTAACAATGTCAATTTCAGTCCATTTAATGCATCCTATAGCTGAATACAAGTATTTAATCCTTTCTTCTTAATTTATCCCAAACTTTTGAACCATGTTTATGCATTTAATATATACATTTGATCAATTCATGCATTTCCTGTGAATCAAACTCATGACCTTGGCATTGTTAGCACCATGTTTTTATTGTTTGAGTGAGTTATTCTGTCCACATTTGTTTATATCTTTGTACTCATACTTTGTACTCATACTGTACTGTATATTTTTAATTTTTAGAAGAAACTTCTCCAGAGCGATGAGAGAGCATTAAAATTTTTCTCTCATTGAAAACAAGCTCTCATTGGTAAGTCTGACAGCAGAGAATTCAGCTTTGAATTCCTTCCACACACAGATCGACAGAATGTGCTTTCTGCGTGGCCTCTGTGAATGCCCTCACAAATAGACATAACCCATGAGAAATTTCTCTCTCTCTTTCTTTTTGTTCTGTTTTTCACTTTCTAACCTGCGTGGTGACCTACAGGTGTGCTCCCCGGGCCTCGTACTGACTCGATACCTTCAACTGGGACATCTGTGCGTTGACAACAATCCTCCTGTTCCTCCTCCCGCACCCCCCGCTCTCTGTCCCTCTCGTTCTCTGTGTGTTTCTGTCTGGGTGCTGAGAGGCCTCATTGTGAGCTGTTGCTCCCCAGGCGCTCATTCTGCTGCAGGCCGCCGGTCTCAATCTCCCCCCACCGATCAGGTTCCCCAGACCCCCCAGTCCCCTGAGCGTCCTGCCGTGGCGGTCACAGCCCAATAATCCTGCCATCTAAAGTGGCTACATGGCGGTCTGTCAGTGGCCAGGCCAGATGGCTGTGTGCAGGCTAAAACGCCCAAGCTCTTTTGTTGACCAAAGGGACTGATAGTGTTTCAGCAGGCCAGATGTTTGACAGTGACCTGAATGCTTTCTGGAGATAGCACACTTTACATTTTACAGTTTTACTATATAGTAGGTATTGGGTCCGAAAATGTATTTAACCCAATATCAAACAAAGTAATGTTTTAAACAAAAGCAAGAAATATGTAGATTAAGATTTTTTTTCCCCATTTTATGACAAAAATGAGAGAAAAAAATCTTTTTTTTTAAAATTCCCACTATTTCAAGTGTTGATTTTCATTATTCTCATTAGTGTAATTTTGCTGTATTGCATTAAATACTGTAAAATATATTTTATTTAAATCAGATATAGGCAATATGACAACTACTAATTTACCCATTATTATAATGAGATTTATGTCACAATGTTGACCTAAAAACAGACTTAATTTTATATTATAAAATTTATAGAAAATATATATATAATATATATTTGTTTATATATTGTCCCCTTCTTCCTCCTTTTTTAGAGGTAAAATCTGGAAAATCCAGCAAAGTTGTACAAATGTGTTTTCATTCGTTTTAATCTTTAATAATGGGTTGATAATTTCAGTTTAAACCATTACCGCCTGATGACAAACTACAAAGAGCTTCATTATTCTCTAGTTTTTTGAATACCATCCATGTGGCGCTTTAGAGAACCCAGAATCTCATTTACTGATCTGAAGAACCTGTCATTTTTTCTAATCTCCAAAGAACGAATGAACTTAATGTGAACCTAATTAAACCCTGAAGAATTTTTATTTTTAAGACTGTGGCTCATTAAAGCTGTCAGGTGTAATAGATCACTAAAAAGGCTAGAAAGTATCTCACATGTGCTTAGTAGCATGCAGGTAGGTGAAGGTTTACTGAACTGTGATCAGTTTTCATGTTAAATGTTGCTTTGTTCTACTTTTGTTGTTTTTGCAATATCGGTAATAGTATTGCATTGTGTTTCACCCATGATTTTTATTTTGCCTTTCGGTACAGGAAAAGAAAAAGAAAATGTGATATTAGAGATGTGATCCGCATGATCCAGAACGCGACTGTAAAAGCTCACACACGAGCTGGTAGGATGATGCCGATTAACTGCCGGTGGAGGGGAGCAGAGACGGAGCATCAGACAATTTTCTGCCTCACCGCCCGAGTGAAGCGATACCTTGTGTTGATACACTGACCTGAGCTAACCTCTTTATTAGACAATCCTGATTGAAAACAGCCTTAAAGACATGCTTAGAGAGAGGCAAAAATCCACTCCTGAAACATAACTGATCAAATATGCATGAAGAGTGAAACGCATGATATGTCACAAACCAATGTGGTTTAAATAGGAATATAATAGCCTGACGGTGTTCATGGGTCACATGAAGGTCTGTCTCATCAAACCAATGTGAGGTGAGGTCATCAAGTGCTGCCATATATATGGACTGAAAGCATAAAAATATCATAATGCACACTTTTGCAGTTTCATAAATCTCCTGTTGGCTGGAAAAGCACTCTGGTTGTTCTGGTTAATGTTTGTAATGCTGTCGGTCGATTCGCTTGCTGACCGTCTCTCAGGGCACCCGCTGAGTTTAAGAGCAAAAATATGTTCATTCAGAGTTGCAGAGATGTCTCAAGACGAACTGATAAGTCACAGTCTAGTCTTTGACGGGGAGAAACACACACTGTATAAAGATGGGAATGTGTTTGCACTAAATGTTTTCTCTCTTCATGTGTCTGCATCATGCAGTGACTGTGCTAACATTAGCAATAACAATCCAAACAAAACAAATGTTGCTACACAGGCGAGTTGACCTCGAGTCACTGTGGTTTCAGCAGCTATGAATCGTAAAATGTTTGGGTCTTCGCCTTATTTTAAGCCCTTTGTGGAAAAAGGAAAACTCTATGCATGACTGTTTTGTATAAACATAAATGAAAGGTAATGTTGAGGATTGAGGAAAGCCAGACATGCTCTCTGGATATTCACAAGACACACTTCAGAGATATTGCTGCTCAGCATATTTCATAAACTCAAGAATGAGCTTGACTCCGCATGTTTATTAATCTCCTACTGAATGTCACAAAAATGCTAAACTGATATCTTACTTCATTGATTAAAAGGAAGTTTTATGCACGGAGTAAATTGTTTTTCATTTGTTATTTTTTTATTTATTTACTTTTGCTAACAAATGTTGGTGAATCATGATATCTTGTAATTTACAAGGCTAATTGGTAACACTTTACAATAAGGTTAATTAGTTAACATTAGTTAATGTATTAACTAACATGAACTAACCATGATCAATACGTGTGTTATTTGTTAATCTTTGTTAACGTTAGTTAACACACAAATACAGCTGTTCATTGTTAGTTCACAGTCACAGTGCATTAAGTAATGTTAAGATTTTAAAGTAGCCTAGCCTAGTAAATGTTGAAATTAACATTAACAAAGTTTAATAAATACTGAATATATGCAGTTCCTTATTAGTTAATGCTAACTAATGCAGTTAACTAACTTTAACTAATGAAACATATTGTAAAGTGTTACCAGCTAATTTATTGCTAATAATTTCTTTATTACAAATGCTAGTAATTTTTGTGAGCTCTAAAAATAGAACAGAATAAAAGTGTTAACAGCGATGATGTCAGACATTGATTGATGCTTGATTGACACATGTCTCTCTCAGCGCATATGATATATGTGCAGTCACACAGATGTGTCACACCTCCACATGGTTCACTAAACGTGGCGTAAAATTGATGTCAAAGGAAACGTGAAAGCGAGG
Source organism: Chrosomus eos (assembly GCA_036326025.1). Lineage (NCBI taxonomy): Eukaryota > Metazoa > Chordata > Actinopteri > Cypriniformes > Leuciscidae > Chrosomus > Chrosomus eos. Next base: position 34,338,732 of record CM070833.1, read on the forward strand.
GCTCGGATAAACGCCCTAATAATCCACTCAATCACAAAAACGTCAGTCAAAGGGAAACGCTCCGTACCTACAGTCACTTGAATGTATATACCCACAGTGAATTTATATGCAAACATGCCTTTAAAAACGCAGTGGGTTTTAGGAGCACAATGTCTGCTCCATTGTCAGGGAAACCAACAGGAAAATTAACTTTTCTTAAAGAGAATTAATGTGCCTCCCCCGAGAATGCGCACAAACATTACCGCAACACGTAGGCCACGTTGAGTAAAATACAGATCACATACTTTACATTAAAATTATTTTTATTATTAGCCTATTCTGTTTGACACACTAGTTTTATGGCAGCAAATCTAGTTGATTTGAATTTCCGTCAAACAGCCTAATAGTTTATAAATAGGCCTTCACACATTTAGGCCATATCGTAGGCCTATTATAGAATGCATGTGCAACCAAATAGATGTTCATTTCTACGTTCCCAAAACTTAGGGAACGGTTTACAGGGCTTGACGCTTACTTTCCAAGTTGAAAAATTTAGAAGCGCATTTAGAAACTTTTACTTAACCCATGGACTTAACCCATTGTTAAAATTTACCAAATTACCATTTCCCCATATATATATTTACACATTTACATTTCTTTATTTTTTTTCTTTATTATATATATATAAAGCTTGATAAAAAAATAAAGAAATGTAAATGTGTTGGTGGGGTGCTGATGACGCACCGCCTCTCCTGATATTAATGAGTCATTATCATTCAGGTGATAACATTGTGTCTCTCTCTGCTTGAGTCCAAGTGTCATGCATACCATTCATTAGCAAAACTAACATTGTCTAAACAGGATGCTTTAAGCATGACAGTAATGCTGGAGCTTTCTGTGAGACAGAGAGAAGTGTATAAACTAGACTTCAATTTAAAAACCTCATTATTGATAACTGCACATATTCCTTTAATACATTACGTTTATTTTCCCCTGAATGCTATATTGAGCACATCTCATGTTGTCCATCACGTTCAATTTGAATATTTGTGCAGATAAGTCATTTTATGTTTACATTGCCAGACTGCTTTTAATTATGACTATTTACATTATCAGTATTAGGCATATTTATAATAATATATTTTTAATTATTATAACGTCCATAAGATGGAGCTAAGTTGATCTTTTTACGGTGTGGGCAGTTGTCAACATTGCCTTAATATGATTTTATTACTATTATTATGTTATTGTTGTTAGCCTATATGCAATGATAAACATGCTATTTTATGTTAAACTTTCTGGTTCAGTGCAAGGCCCGCCATGCATGCTAAACTTTATTCCTGTTTTGTCAGGAATTGAACCCACGCATTTTCCTCCAGCGAAGTTTTTCACATTAGATTGTGACTAACATCACCTAATTACATTAGCTTAATTAGTGCTATAAAAAAAAGACGCATGGCAGCACTGAAGCGGCCCTGGAGCGGCCGGGCTCCTGCTGATCTGCTCTTATTGCTCCAGTTTACAGGTTGATTGTATTTGTTAATGAGTTGCTAACAGCATGTTAATGCGCGCGTGATGGATAGCTGTGTGTGTCGCTGGCATTCGGCCCGCGCTATTCCTGGTTTACGAGAGAGAGAGAAATCAATGCATAGTAATTACTGGCAAAATGAAGACTGTCATTAAGTCATGAAGACTGCTCTTATAGGCTAGATTATGTTTTTGAGTTGAACTTTAAGTCTGTGCATATGAGGGTGTTGATTGATTTGCCGTTTATTTACTCTCAGCCTACACACACAGCAGCCCGATGTTAGTGAGGAATTCCTTATCTCGCGCGAGTTTAACAAAGCTTACAAGTGCCATGTTTCCATCATTTCTCTCCCCCTTTGCCCGCCCGTGTCTGTTTTTCATTTAAACTTTTACTTCTCCGACCCCAGAGACATAATTATACACATTTTTCTTTCCGAAAGTCAGAGGGACTTGCAAACTGAGCCGAGTCTAATGCGCAGAAAAAACACAATTAAATGCTTGCTTAAAACATTTGGTAAACACATAGACATGCAACTAACTGTATCGAGAGGGTGTTTAGCCAGAAACAGAGGAAAACTTCAAGATGTTTAAATTATAAACCATTAAATATATTACATAAAAGGATGTTCTTAGTGAAAAACTATATATACTTATATATATTGACACGCTCACACACACACACACACACACACACACACACACACACACACACACACACACACACACACACACACACACACACACACACACACACACAACACACACACACACACACACACACACACACACACACACACACACACACACACAAACCTATATAGTAAAAAACTAAAGGCCTATATTAATATATATACGCTGTCTAAAGGCCTATATACGCTGTCAAATCGATTAATGCAACTAATATAAAAGTTTGTGTGTGTGTGTGTGTGTGTGTGTGTGTGTGTGTGTGTGTGTGTGTGTGTGTGTGTGTGTGTGTGTGTGTGTGTGTGTGTGTGTGTGTGTGTGTGTGTGTGTGTGTGTGTGTGTGTGTGTGTGTGTGTGTGTGTGTGTGTGTGCGAGCGTGTCAAAAGTCTGCACAGTCAATAGGAAAACCAAAAATATATAATTTCTGTCATTATTTACCCTCCTCCTGTCTTCCAAACTTGTGTAACTTTCTTCAGTGCACGAGAGGAGATTTTTTTGTGTCATTCTTTTTCATGTAATGCCAATGAATGGGGACTGAAAATTCAAGATCATCATAAAATAACCTATATAATGGCTGACAAAAGCAGTCAATAAAACGCACAAGCATTAAAGTCTTAATTATAGGTATGTTTCTCACATAAAGCTATAATATGGTTTCAAAAGACTTAAAAATAGCCTAATACGGTGTTTGCGTTCCGTTTTGAGGCTTATATCAAGTCACCGTTCGTTGTCTATGCATGCAGACATTCTTCCAACGACCTTTTGGCATTCCACAAAAGAACGAACGTCATACAGGTTTGGAGCGACTTGAGGGTGAGCAAATTACGACAGAATTTTTATTTTGAGGGGAACTACTCCTTTAAGTGTGAACCTTCGCTTTTCCACCGCAGCGAGCCGAGTGAACTGCCAGTCAAAGTGACGTCAGTCTCGTCGGAGTCGCGCTGAGGCGAAGTGCTGGTGCGCGCTCGGAGACCCCCGTTAACTGCGCGCACACGCAGTGTCACCATGAGCAGCAGTATATGGGGTGGATCTTAAATCATAACTGCAAGATGAACATACGGCACATCTTTCTGAGCGCAGCATCATAGCCTTCCCTCGCGATCCTGAAGCCTCCACGCTGCACGAGACACTCCGGCTCGGCCACACTGCCTGCTGCTGCCCGGCGGGTAGGCGGAGGCTGGAAGGGGGAACACATCTATTTTCTGCTAATAATAATAAGCAACAAAATGAAGCGGAGAAAGATGGTGGTAGCGGCGGGCTTTTGCCTCTCGTTCCTCATGGGCACGCTGATGAATTTATTGTTCATTCCGGGATTCGAGCACCACGGCGAGCGCGTGCATCGCCACCACCAGCACGAGAAACAGCAGCAGCCGCAGCCCGACGCGGACTCTCCTGCCCGGCTTCAAATCGAGGACCTGACACCCTCCGTCGGGCGACTCCCGGAGCTCCAGCGGCAAATACGCGAGCGATTAGATGAGGTTCTGCGGTACCGCCAGAGACGCGCGCACTGGGTCGGCACCGGAGCGCTCGAGCGCAGGCGGCTCATGGATCTGGAGCAACGTGGAGAGTGGGAATCATACAAAGGAATCGAGAAAAACAATCATTACGACCAGTCTCGAGCTGTATCCATAGCAACAAAATCACACCGGGAGTTTACGCGCGAGTCGGTGCTCGGCTGCGGCAGTATTGATAACGTTACCAATGTCCAGTATCTGGGCTCGGGATACACGAAGGCGGTGTACAAGGCGGCACTAAACAGCAGCTTCTCCGTCGCGTTGAAATCCGTCGATTTCGGGGGTCACGATATGGAGAATTGTGTGAAGAAATACGCGTCGTCGACAGACTGTTACAAACTCGCATCCTTTAAAATTGTCAAGGAAATGACGCTGATGGAGAGATTCAGCACCCTAATATTCTCAAGGTAATGTTGATTCTATTTTAAACAAAGCACATAGATGATTTGAGCTGAACTCAGAATTAAATTCACATGTTGCAGCGCAACTTAAACGGTTTCATCATTATAACACGGTTGTTTCTTTTTATTCAACTTGTCACAATATGTTTTACCCAATTTTATGAGTTTTTAAATTCGAACATTTAAACTGTTTTAATCGACGGATTTTGCAGTGGTTGAACTGGTTGCTAAAAACCCAGTTTTATTGACATTTTTTTTACCATTTAAACTTTAGCTGAATTATTTGTTATCTACTTCAAATTAGCTACACGGTGTCTGCAGAAACTCTAAACCCATAACTAGAAAAGGTGAGAAAAATATTTATCTAGCCTCCCTTCTGAAATAGGCTACAGAAAAAAAAAGTTACATTCATAACATATTTTCATCAGTTTATAGTTTTAAGAATGCAAGTATAGGCAATTTTTTTCTCTCACTCAAATCCTGGTTAACTTCTGGCCTGCATGGCTGGACTGCAGGAAGACAGAAGATAAACGAGGGCTGTTAATTTCAGAGTCTTGTTCTCTTATGTTTACAAGAGCTGATTACGACTTCAACAACTACACGAGCGCTCACGTCAAATAAACGACACAACGCTTCTGATCGCCTTAAAACGGGGAACCGAAACACGCAGACAATGAGCCAATGCCCATTTCAGTCATTGTTGATTGGGAGATAGTGTACTTACTAAGACACACACCGCGGGCTTGTGTTGATTTTGATACTCCATGCGTAAACATTACACTTGAGATCTCACAGTTACTAAACACGCGGGTTTACATCGGAAAGGCCTATATGATGGACACTAATCGTTTTTCGTCTTTTGCTTTAGAATGTCTTTAATGAGCCCATTAATTACCAAACTTATAATAGTGGAGTGATCATGTTACACATATTATACTTCAAAAATTAATAACTATGTAACTAACTAATGATAACAGCGAGCATTTATAAACAGTTAAATCTAATCGTGCTGTTTATTAATGTTACCCATTCATGTAAACACACGCTTTATTCATTTAAATCCACAGCAAAATTCAAAGTGATAAGTTCATATTATACTGAATTAGAAATTACTGATGAAGAAATTTGAGTTAAGGTAACACTTTATTTTACAGTGTCCTTATTACATGTTACATAGTCTCTATAATTACTATAAAAGACATGCAACTGACCCTAAACCAATCCTAATCCTAATCCTAATCCTAACCCTATAGTAAGTACATGTACTTACTTAATATTATCTCAGTACTTAAATGCATAGTTACACTGTAACAAACACCTTAAAAGAAAGTGTAACCAAATGTAATTCTGCGTATTATCTCTAAGATAGTTTGATTTATGTTATAAGACTGATAGGCTATGTACAGTGGAACAGATCCCCCACAGTTGAATATGGCCATGGAGAGATGGTTTATGTTATTTCATAAGCAGTAACGTTGAGGTGGAGTTATTGAAGGCTTTATCAGAACAGAAGCTGTATGTAGATTGGGGCCGCCGGCCTGATTTCATTCTGTGCGCTCACAGCAGGGGACCAACGGTGCAGGACCCCCGTTTATCTACTCACACAAAAGAAACAGTCATCCTTATTATATCGCAAATACATTATGAGACAGCTGCAATTCATCATTTTTAAATATCTAAAAATGAATACCTTTAAACATTAAACAGTTGTGAATGAATTGACAAAGAAAAACTGTAATCTGGTTTTGAAATGATAGCTCAACATTGTTCAAAAAATATATATTTGTGACAGTCCGAGCTGTTGCATTTTTAAAATCAAAAAATATTGTGCAATGCATTAAGGAATAACAAAATTATTTTGTTTGAAACCAAATTAACGTGGCCACAGCTTGGTCTTCTTATTTTCATTGTATACTTTTGCTTGATTTGAATTAAGCACACTATATAGAATATGGAAACTATTGTTTTGATTTTTTTTAGAAAGGCATATTGAAGCTTATTTTTTTTATTTCTAATATTTTTTTACTGCATTCTCTTATATATCAAATAAATAAATTCTCTTATTTTAAAAACATATTAAACATATAAACCTTAAATTATAAAATAATTATTTTTGGCATAAATGTGAAGCATTCTCTAATGTAAAGTCTCTTATTTATTCATTCTTGACATAATAACACCTGATTTAGTCATTCATAACACTGACATCAATAGCCAGTTGACCAATTTTAAATGCTTTGTGGTTGAACGTTATTTTACAGTACGTGTACTGTGGCATTTACCTAGGAAAGTATAGCTAATATAAGGTAACTAAGGTTAAGGTTAGGTTTAGAGGTTGGTTCAGGGTTATTACCTAGTCATTACCCAGTTATTGTAATTACCATAAGTACATAGTATGAACATTGTGAACAGGACTGTACAATAAAGTGCTACCTACTTTGTAGTTGTTAAAAAAGCACAGATTTTTTTTCCATTACATTTCAAGTCTTTAACAAATATCAATAAGTGTAAAAGTTGAGTTGAATATGAGCGTCAGCTCGTTCTGTAGTGCCACGTCTCACTCTCAGAGCCGGCGCTTGCCTGTGATCAAGCCCTAGTTCTTAAAACGTTCATAAATCAGCAAAACGACATAAATAATACCTCTCTCTATAAACCTATAATGATGGAACACATACACAGATATTCCTCACATGTAAGTATTAATAAACAACCCGAGTAGTCTACATCTTCCTGGGTTCTCGCCCTCGCACCTAACCAATCAGGCCCAGAAGTGTTGCTTTTCATTTGCTCTGGCAGCCGCCACATCAGACAGAAATACATGCCTGTTATTTTCTGAGTCGCGAGGTCAAAGGTGAGCAGATATGATCCGGTGGGCTGATTATCAGCAGGTCGGGTTCAGCCAGAGTGCAGAAGAAAGATCTGCAGGTCTGAAGGAGCGAGGTCACACTTTAACTAGAATGTCTGTCAAGCAGATCCCGTCTTCCTCCTACAAGCGAGGGCAACACCTGCTATATAAACAGTCATGATTGGTGGTGGTGGTGCTGGATCTGTGTGGACAGGGAGAGTGGGCTTATTCATGTACATGTCAGCACTGACACCAGAGACACAGAGAGCAAGATGCAAACTGTGTGTGTCTGATTAATGACCGTGGGTATCTCTCTGGAAGCTTGTTTCCGCCACGGAATAAAAGATAAAAAAGGTAATTGTGACTTTTTATACAGGGGTGGGAGGTTTTGGGCTCCAAGCTCTGAGTTTGGCCCAAATCCAGAGAAATCCCGCGGGATGTGATAGGGCGAGTTAGGACTAAAAGTGAGAGGAGATGGGGTGGGTGGGGGATGCTGATAAACTGTCATGGTAAGACTGCTGTATGTATTCCTCTTATGGTTGATTGAGTTGATTAACTGAATGTGCTCCTCTCGTGGTAAATTGGTTAATTATCTTAAAGTGCTCCTTTGTTAATAAAACATCATAAAAAAACGCGGTCAGGATTTACAATGCGCTGAAAAGGCGTGGACAGGTTTTATTTTTGCAGCTGATCTTATTGCATATGCATTTGTAGGAGTTTCCCTTTCAGACTCAAAATGAATGTGAGGAAAGTATTTAAATGAATAATGCAAGCTGATTTACTAAGGTTTGCTCTAGTCAGTTTACTGGTATCTGCACCATTATTTACTGCCCAAAAAAAGCATGTTTTAAACCAGACGCTAGTCTGCGCTGCTCTTGGTAGATTGTGTTGGTCATAATGGAAATGATCCGGCTGTGTGTGTGTGTTCTTTAATGTGTGTGTCGTCAGTAGATCATGTGCTGAACTTTACAGTCACATCTGCACTTTATGGGATTGCGCTCTCGCGTTAATTTTACCTGTTTAGTAAATCTGTGCGGTAGTATTTTTACTTCTTCTTCCACGTTTATTCTATTCAAAATTTCACAATTCTGTAAACTTTTTATATCCCACAATTTCTCAAAATTGTTAGAGATAAACTCACAATTGCAAAAGAAAAGTCTAATTTGTGAGATAAAAAGTGCCACTATTATGCTATTTTAAAGGTTCCTTATTTTGTTTTGAAGGTCTCCTACAATAGATTTAGATGCATCAAAAGTCATAAAACACTTACATTTTTTCATAATATACATTACACATCACATAATTTCTCAGAGTCTGAAGAAGATTCAGTCTCTCTAAACCTCGCCCTTCTGAGAGCCTGCTCTGCTCTGATTGGTCAGACGGCCCAGTCTGTTGTGATTGGTCGACTGCTTACAGTGCATGTCAGAAGCCAAATGTCCATTATCATATCTGAATTTCAGCTCTTCCTCAATCTTGATACACAGTGATACGAACAGTAACAATAGGTTTTTTTTTGTGCAGGAAAGTGGATTCCCAGCGCTGAATTTAAAACTTTGCTGACCTTTGCATTCACAAACAGCTATATTACACACTGCATAAAATGTCATATTTGACAAAAGCATAGTTGGGGCACTTTAAAGGACAAGTTTGCACAAAATAGCGCAAAAACTGGAAAAGGATTAAACTTTTTAGTGCGAATGTGTCAAGCAGCTGTGTTTGTACGCTATCAGAAGAAGTATATTTTGAAAGGCTGTGTTCGGCTGTACGCATATATACTCTGTGTTCACATTAAAACTGAAGAATACTTTGGGCTTTATACTGTAAAGCTCCAAACAACCCATATAAATTGTCTGTGTTGGCTATAAGTTATCTGAAGTCATGCTCTTATGAGGAAGATTATCCGTATAATGAATAATGGTTTTTGTGTGTAACTTTTACAAAGCTATCACATGACTTCAGATGAATTGTAATACTGAACGAGCCATATGGACTAATTTTAAGGTGCTTTTTTTGTCGTCTCTGAAGCTTGACAGTAAAATTCAACATCCACTCTCCTTTCGTGATAAAAGAGCACCTCCGACATTCGGTCTAACATTTCATTTTGTGTTTCATGGATGAACAAGTAGCCTAGTACTACAGAGCTGGAACAACATGAGAGTGAATACACGATGCCAACATGTTTTTCTGTTTTTATAACATTTTATGCGTGAACAATTCCTTTAAGGTCTTCCGAGTGTTTGTATATGGAAAGGCATTTGAAATGGTGTGTCGGGCAATCTGCAAAACAGCTTGGGGGCCTGATTAGGGGGTCTTGCACTGGGATTATGTTTACATTAGCATGTCATTCTGTTAACTCTTCAGATTCTTAGTCAAGTCCCAAAATACACACACACACACACACACACACACACACACACACACACACACACACACACACACACACACACACACACACACCACACACACACACACCACACACACACACACACTGCAGGGTAATCAGTAACCTGCTAATGTGAGCATGTAACATGTGAATGTGAAAGCCGGGTCTCCTAAACACAGAGGCCCCCGGGGTCATTTTTAAGATGGGAGTGAGACGGAGAGTTTTAGTGCTAGACGCAATTAAACACGGGTTAATACTTGAACCTCTGGGTTTGTCTGGAAGGAGAAGGCGACTGTGCTCCAGTCGTCACAGCCATTGTAATCTACGTTTAAAGGAATCCTATTAGGCTTCTTGCTCATCTTTCTTTAGTGTGTAATGTTGCTGTATGATCATGAGTAACAAGTCAAAGAGTTATTCTCTATATCAGTGTCACTGTTTCTGAACTCCCTGAAACGCCTCCATTGTAGTCTTGAGTTTTCTTCCAGGAACAAAGACATCACAGTATTCCTCATTTAAATAATTCCCACCCAAGGCATATGCTAAATAAAGGGGCGAGGCCTGGTTGAGTTAGTTAGTAGTGTGTTGAAACTGGTAGTTATGGTAAGGGGCGGGACATTTCTCAAACACGCTCGAAGTCGACCAATCACAACACACTGATCCAGCCGACCAATCAGAGCACTTTGAGCTTTTCAGAAGGAGGGGCTTCATAGAGACAGGAACTAAACTAAACTAAAAAGGGAAGAGAGTAATAATGTAAAATATGTGTTTTTTAAACACTTATACTAGTAGACCCCAAAAACAAAATCAAAACTTTGATAAAGTACATAAAGGTCCTCTTTATAGTTTATTGCTCACCCAAAAATGAAAACTATTATTTACTCACTAGCCAAGTTTCCATCCACTTGTCAATCGAATTATCTGAAGTTCGGTGAAAAACCTCATGCGAATAAATCTGGTGAAAGTGTGTTTCCATCAAACGGCTTTAAAGTGAATAAAAACCTGTGCGTAATGACGTCACATGCTGTTTTGCGATCAAATTGGTATATTGAATTGATTTGAGACATTTTAAAGTGTTTTCATTCATTTTCTCACTGAATTGCACATCATTCTAGCAAACATTTGCAAACAAAGTTTTGTTAGACAAAATGGATCGCGCCGTAATAACGTTTCCATCAGCGTTTATCGCATAAGCCGTATATCCATCAAGATAAAATCCCATGAGACCGAACGCATTTCATTTGAGTCCATATTCATGAAATTCAATCGAATTTTACTGTTTCCATAAGACATTTTTCATTTGAGATCACTTAATTTCGGATAAAAACGTGTGGATGGAAACAGCTACTCTCATGTCTTTTCAAATCTGTATGCTGTCATTTTTCCATGGGATACATTGATTTTGTTATAGTTTTTGGGGGAACAGAAGAGTTTCTTTTTTTGAGCAAAATGATTGGATGGACATGTTTATCCCATCGTGTGTCGGTGGAACAGGTTGGGAGTGCTGTTAATGCCTGAGAAAGGAGGATTGTGGGAGGAAATCCTCGAGGATGGGGATGAATTCCTCTGGAAGAGCTCAGAAACGCTCTGTCCTCCTCTTTCTACATGGCCTCGCTCTCTGTTTATTTTACTAGGCAGGAACAGGTTGATGAGGAAACCAACTTGTCTCTTCCCATCTTGTGATCGCTTCACTAAAAAGATCCATGTGATTTTCAGAGCGCAGATTCACAGATTCGGAAAATAAATACAATGTGTAAACAGTTCAAGCTGAATAAATTTCATTGCACTTCTGTCATTGTGTTAGTTTATTGGAATTTAGAGTAGACGTGTTAGTCATTTGGACCTTGAAAGATCCCAAACTCATCAGCATTAACAACTGCTGAATCATGTCAAGCACCAGGCACAGAACCAAACTTCTGAAGCCTTCCAAAACTCTGGCAGTAAGATTTAACAATTTCACATTTTTCACTTCGGACCTTAATGAGTCTCAAATCTGTTTAATGTTCACTGATCAATTTTAGAGGCAAGGGAAAATGACTCAGAACTTTTTCCAGCGGCGTTACTTCAGAAACTTTGATTAAAACAATGTGGTAAAAGTCATTCCCTGAACCGTTTATTCACTTTAACTTTCCCTCACACACACACCACACACAGGTTTGAACCTGATCCCAGCTCTAGCTCAGCACGCGGGCCGTACGCTCAGTGTCAAGCCTCTGTTACTGAGCGGCTCTTGTTCCCGTGGACAGTCCTGTCCTCACTGAGCGTAGACGTTGGCTTCCACTGCCCACCGCTATTTCATCTCTGGGCAAACATGGCCGTCTCCGTGGCCATTTTGATTTGCTGCCAGGGTGTCCTCATGAAACGATCGCGGTAGGGTTGCGAGTAAACGTGTGTTTGTTTGTTAATGGCATCTAACCTAACAAAAAGGCCTTTGAGAATATGCATATCTGCACACGTGGCACCAGTGAGAAAAAAAGCTGACGAAGATGCGAAGTTAAAGTCATGAAATAAAAATTCACCCTATCTATTTTCTAAAAACATGTTATTGATTTTAATGTGGTTGTTGCATATGTTTTTGGGTTTTCCCCCCACTCATAATTCTTAATTAAAATGCCATAGCTCGATTTTCCAGTGGATTGACAGACTCAGGACTTCTTGGGTGTTTAAACCCAACCCTGTCTCACAATTGCATTCAGTTTGGCTTCCATCCAATCAACAACCAATGGATAGACAGAACCAAGTCCCACCCTACATTTTTTCTTATTCAATAATCAGTGTCACTCAGATGTAAATCACAATACAGAACAAAAGATCTGTTGATTGATACTTTTGTTTCATTGCGTCTTTTTTTAGCACTTTATGGGGCCTTTCACTCAGAACGTGTTTTTGCAGTCCACAGGTTTCCCATTGTTGTTCTAAATAAACATGTGCTAGACAGACGTGCACACTTTAGTTTAGGGTCCAATTCTCACTATTAACTGGGTGTTTATTAGCATGCATATTAATAGTATATTGGCTGTTTATTAGTGCTTATAAAGCATATATTAATGCCTTATTCTGCATGATCATATTCTACATCCCTGAATCCTTTCTAATCCAATACCTTACTAACTATTAATAAGCTGTAATTAGAAGTTTTTTTGAGGCAAAAGTCATAGTTAATAGTTAGTTATTAGTGATAGTTGGACACTAAATTAAAGTGTGACCCAACTTTCTTTTTAGGATTTTTTGTTCCTGTGACGGGTTTCATGCTTTGAGTGTAAGACAAAAATATTTTTTTAGAAACAAAATGCATTTTTAAAATTTCTGAATTACATTTTTGTGCATTTAAATTCTGAAAATATTCATTTTAGATTATGTTAGATTAGAGCTGATAATATTTATAAAAAAGATTCTGTTTGGATGCTATTGTCAAATGTTCATAAATGTTCAACAAAAAACAACAACAAATGTTTTAGAAACAAAATGTATTTTTAACATTGCAAAAAAAGTTTGTGCATTTAATTTAGGAAAATATTCATTTTAGAATATGTTAGATTAGAACAGAATTGTATTGTATGTTAAAATGTTCATAAATGTACACCTGTAAATGCACATTCTCTAAAAAGAATCAGAAATCAATTTCTACATTTAAAAAGCCTAGATTTAATGAACTTAAAACAACATTATTTATTCTGATTATTATTATTCCTAATGTAACTTGAATTGAATCTTGTTGTTTTATAAAAGCAGTTGCTATTGCGTTACAGTGATTTTAGTATGGTTAAGCAGAAAACACACAAACTCATCAGTGTGAGAAGACAACTTATAAAGTAAGTTCTGTTGCGGTACCATGGTACAGTCATAGTATCAGATGGTAATATGATATACACCATAATACTGAATGATTACTTCAAAGCCATGGTACGGTTTCATGAGAAAAATAGTAGAGAACTGGACCATGAAAGACTAATTTCTGTTGGCCACTTTACTTCACCCCTCCTATAATGATTCCGCTTACTCACTCTTTCCTGAAAATTGAGAAAATGTTTCCTAGGGATTTTCGTGTACAGCCTAAACGGACTAATAAATACTAACTTCACCCAGCTCTTTTATATTTCTAACATGCAAATGCAACCACTCTGGAACTCAGTCCGTTCTCGAGAGCCAACTCTGTGCAACGTCCCGTTAACTTTCAGACCAAAAATTAGTCAAATATTTCTGGAGCTCTTGGTGACATTAGTATCTGGTGCTCTGGACAGACACAAAGTCTTTGTAGTAAATGAACCGGACGGGCAAGTTGACCTTTGAGCTTGCGTCAGGCGAAACGGCACCGCGAGGCTAGACGGACCACAGCGCTCCTCCATCTGCAGATCTGCTTCAGTCAGCCAGCAGCCGTAGAGTCTGAGCACACACACTCACGTTCCAGATGAATCGTGCTGATAATACTCATTAGAGTGTGTTTAATCTCAGATAGGGCTTGCTTTACAAGCCTGTCTGCACACAGATCTTAGATCAGATTGGGCCTGTTCCTGCTTCATATCACAGGCTGAACTTGTTCGGGATCCTCCCACAGGGACAGTTAGAAAGATCCAGAGTTGCTGTCCTAAATTTGACATTTGAGATATCAAAGGTATCCTGGGACCTGTCAGACTTCACTTCGCTGATTTATATGTTCTACACTGCAGGTCAAAACTGATTTAAGAATCTTAATTGGGAATTTAAGAATCACAAGATGCCAAGACTAAAGATCTTCTAATAGTTATTTTCCAGTGGTAAAGTGACCAGTTTTTGTACTGTATATAGCTTTTCTCATTTATGAAATGTCCCATATGTATCCGCAGGCTGACATATTTATGCCTTCATTAATAAAACAAAAATTTGGTAACACTTAACTTAATATATAATGCATTATAAAAGTATTTTTAATGCATTCAATAAGGCTTGTAATGCATCTTATAATGCATTGTGTTTTTTTTTAAATAATTATTTATAATTAACTTATAATACATTATTATACTTATCTATTCATTGTCTGCAAATATCATAATGCATTGCAACTTTGGTTCCAATTTCTGAAAATATATAATGCATTATAACATACATTATGAACACCTTTATAATGCATTATACATGAAGGCTTTAAGTGAAGTGTTACCAAACATTTCTAGCTTTTTTATATATAGTAAAAATATCTTTTAATAAATGTAGCATTTTATTTTAAGATTCAGATAATCCTTTTTTTTTATTCCATTCACATATTGGCATTTTTTCTTAAGCATTAATCTGACAAAATTCAGTTTATGATTAAGAAAAAAGTAAATATTCTTTTCATTATTAATAATAATGTTTCATATTATTTTACACAATTTTATAACAAAAATAGAGAATTATTTTTGCAGTGTGTGTGAATCATTCTTAAATCCATTTCTACATACATTTTCATATTGAACTGAATACTTTACGTATGAAACACAGAACTGCATGTTTGTGTGTTTAGGAATAAGTGTTTTTGCTAGGCAACATAACACCAGCGTGTCGTCACCGGACAGTGACGGTGCACCGGTGCATTCTTCTTACCGGTGCATACAGATTGCTTCTGCCGATCGATTGCTCCTGTCTGCCTCGCTGCCTGCTGTTGTGTGTGAGTGTGTTTGCTCCGAGGCTGTTAGCTCCGTCTAAGCCTCGCATTTCTTTCTGTTTTGAACCATCGTTTACTATCATTTCTAGTTGTTTATACTACTAATTACAGCTTACCTAACATCGCTAGCTTCCGTTATTGTTAGCACAACACGCTAGTATCTCGCTAGCCTGTTAAGGCGCCACCCGTGCGCTCAGTTATTTATTTATTTTTCTCGTGCGCGCCCGCACATCTGAGTTCATAAAAAGCCCAGGTGAGTAAGAATCAGTCAACAAACACGGTGAGTAATGTCTTGTCCTGTTATTGTCACTTGCACATCATGCCATATGTTTACCATAGCCTTCCCCGTCGGCATAGGGTTTATATGTGATAAATG
The DNA here is from genome assembly GCA_036326025.1 of Chrosomus eos. Taxonomy (NCBI): domain Eukaryota; kingdom Metazoa; phylum Chordata; class Actinopteri; order Cypriniformes; family Leuciscidae; genus Chrosomus; species Chrosomus eos. The sequence goes on from CM070833.1 coordinate 34,354,058, forward strand.
CAAGGAGACAGTCAGGCTGACGGAGAAGATTTCAGAATTAGAGACACGCATCCAAACTTTAATTGAGGATAGTAAGTGTGCTCGAGCTTTAGATACTACTTTGGATGCGCCTAGCATAGTGAACCATTTACATGATTCGGTTCCGGCTGAGTTATTGCCTGTGCAGCCAGGCAGATGGGTGACGGTGAGAAATCGCTCTAGTCGCGGATCAAAAAACCACTCTTCTGTTCCGGTTACCATAACAAATCGATTTGCCCCTCTCAGTGAAACACCCACTGAGAATGCTGTTGATTGTGCCCTGGTAATTGGCGATTCTATTACACGGAACGTGAAAATAGAGACACCAGCCACCATAGTCACATGTTTGCCGGGAGCCAGAGCGCCTGACATCAAATCAAATTTAAAAGTGCTGGCTAATGCTAATCGTAAATTCTCTAAGATTGTTATTCACGTCGGCACTAATGATGTTCGACTTCGCCAGTCGGAGATCACCAAAATTAATATTAAAGAGGTGTTTGAACTCGCAAGTACGATGTCAGGCACTGTAATCTGCTCTGGCCCCCTTCCTGTTCGAAGGAGTGATGAGATAGTTAGTAGATTGTGTTCACTCAATGGCTGGTTGTCTAATTGGTGTCCGCAACATAATATAGAATTCATAGACAATTGGAAAAGTTTTTGGGGCAAGCCTGACCTGTTGAAAAGAGATGGTATTCATCCCACCTGGGATGGTGCTGCTCTTCTCTCTAGTAATTTGGCTCATAGTCTTAGAGATAAAACATGACAATCTGGGGCTCAGGTCAGGAAGCAGACAAACTGGCTAAACCGACCGTCTGCTAGCGGCCTCACGTCACCAAGGTCAGATAAATCTCATCACATAGAGACTCTTTCACCTAGATATCATCATATAGAGACTGTGTCTGTTCCCCGAATTTGGAAATCCAAAAAACTGCCAAACTTTTCTAAGGTTAAAAATCTAATTGATGTTCAACAAATAAAAAACAGATATAATACAGATGAGCAAACGATAAAGCTTGGGTTGCTGAATATTCGATCCCTTAATTCAAAATCGCTCATAGTTAATGATAAGATTAAAGACTATAACCTAGATGTGCTGTGTTTGACAGAAACCTGGCTAAAACCAAACGATTACATTACTTTAAATGAGTCCACTCCGCAAGATTATTGTTATAAACATGAGCCTCGTCCGAAAGGCAAAGGGGGAGGTGTTGCTGTAATTTATAGTAATATTCTGAAAACCACTAAGAAATCTAGTTTTAAATATACTTCTTTTGAAGTGTTGGTGCTTAATGTAAAAATTTATAGTGTAAACAATAAATCACGTTTGAGAATTCTGCTGGCTACTGTATACAGGCCACCAGGGCACCATAAAGATTTTCTCAAAGAATTTGCTGACTTTCTATCAGAATTAGTATTGGCTGCAGATAAAGTCCTAATTGTTGGTGATTTTAATATACATGTAGATAATGAAAAAGATGCATTGGGATTGGCATTTAAAGACATTATAAACTCAATTGGAGTGAGACAACACGTGTCAGGACCTACTCATTGTCGTAATCATACTCTTGATCTAATATTATCACATGGAATAGATGTTGATGCCGTTGAAATTCTGCAGCAGAGCGACGACATCTCCGATCACTATCTAGTCTCGTGTAAATTACATTTAGCCAAGGCTGCAAAGCCGACTCCGTGTTATAAATATGTTAGACCTATCACTTCTGCCACTAAAGATTGCTTTATCAATAATCTTCCAAATCAGTTTCATAATCTCAGCATCCCAGATAGCTTAGAAGAACTTGATATTGCAACAGAAACTTTTAACTCTCTCTTTTCCAGCACTTTAGACACAGTTGCTCCGCTGCGCTTAAAGAAGATCAAAGAAAATAGTCCAACGCCGTGGTACAATGAGCACACCCGGGCCCTTAAGAGAGCAGCCAGAAAAATGGAGCGAAACTGGAAGAAAACAAAACTAGAGGTATTTCGGATTTCATGGAAGGAGAGCTCGATTGCTTACAGAGAGGCCTTAAAAGATGCTAGAACTAATTATTTTTCAACCCTATTAGAAGAAAATAAACATAATCCTAGGTATTTATTTGAACAAGTGACTAAACTAACGAAAAAGAAAGCTTCAAGCCCAGAAGTTTATAAGAAACACAGCAGTAATGACTTTATGAACTTCTTCACTTATAAGATTGATAATATCAGGGACAAAATTATAACTATGCAACCGTCTACTACAGTATCGCATCAGGGAGTATATTGTAGTCTCTGTGAGGAACATTTTGATTCATTTGTTGCTATAGGAGAGGAAGAATTTTGCAAAATTGTTAATTCATCTAAATCGACAACTTGTATGCTAGACCCTATACCGACTAAGCTACTGAAAGAGATGCTTCCAGAGGTCATAGATCCTCTTCTAGATATCATTAATTCATCTTTGTCATTAGGATACGTACCAAAAACCTTTAAGTTGGCTATGATTAAACCGCTTGTTAAAAAACCGCAACTTGATCCTACAGAATTAGTCAATTACAGGCCGATCTCGAATCTGCCTTTTCTGTCAAAGATACTAGAAAAAGCAGTATCCTTACAACTGTGTTCCTTTTTAGAAAGAAATAATATCTGCGAGGATTTTCAGTCCGGATTTAGACCGTACCATAGTACTGAGACTGCTCTCATTAAAGTCACAAATGATTTGCTCCTATCATCCGATCGTGGTTGTATCTCTCTATTAGTGTTACTTGATCTTAGTGCTGCATTTGATACTATCGACCACAACATTCTTTTAAATAGACTAGAAAACTATGTTGGCATTAGCGGAATTGCACTAGCATGGTTTAAATCATACTTATCTGACCGATATCAGTTTGTAGCAGTAAATGAAGAGATGTCTTATCGATCACAAGTTCAGTATGGCGTACCACAAGGCTCAGTACTAGGACCGCTGCTCTTCACTCTGTACATGCTACCATTAGGAGATATAATTAGGAAATATGGAATTAGCTTTCACTGTTATGCTGATGATACTCAGCTGTATATTTCTTCAAAACCTAACGAAACTTACCAATTCACAAAATTAACGGAATGCATAGCTGATATAAAAAATTGGATGACCAGTAATTTCCTATTACTAAATTCTGAAAAAACAGAGATTCTAATCATTGGACAAAAAACTTCCTCACCTAATAACCTAGAATACTGTCTAACACTTGATGGCTGCTCTGTTAAGTCTTCGACGTTAGTTAGGAACCTGGGTGTGCTCTTTGATACCAATCTTTCATTTGAAAGTCACGTGTCTAGTATCTGTAAAACCGCATTTTTCCATCTTAAAAATATATCTAAATTACGTCATATGCTCTCACTGACAAATGCGGAACAATTAGTTCATGCGTTCATGACCTCAAGGCTAGATTATTGTAATGCTCTACTGGGTGGTTGCCCTGCACGCTTATTAAACAAACTACAGCTAGTTCAAAATGCAGCCGCTAGAGTTCTTACCAGAACCAGGAAGTATGACCATATTAGCCCGGTTCTGTCAACACTGCATTGGCTGCCTATTAAACATCGTATAAATTTTAAAATATTGCTGATTACTTACAAAGCACTAAATGGTTTAGCTCCCCAGTACTTGAGCGAGCTCTTAACGCATTATAGTCCTTCACGTCTATTGCGATCTCAAAATTCTGGCCAGTTGATAATACCTAGAATATCAAAATCGACTGCTGGCGGTAGATCCTTTCCTATTTAGCACCAAAACTTTGGAACAATCTTCCTAACACGGTCCGGGAAGCAGATACAGTCTGTCAGTTTAAATCTAGACTAAAAACACATCTCTTTGGCTTAGCATACACATAACACATTATAGATTTCTATAATTCAATGTTAGGCTGCATAGATTAGATCAGCCGGAACCGGGAACACTTCCCATAATTCCTGATGTACTTTGTACATCATAAGAAGGATGGCGTCTACGCTAATATTAGTCTCTCTGTTTATCCCGAGGTTTACCGCAGACCGCCGGATCCAGGGCATATCCAGATCTGATGAAGGACCATCACATGGACACAACGACACGCATTATCAGGGCTGTGAAGGCCCATGGACACCTCACCACTCATCTCCTCACCGGCCGGATGACCCAACCCAACCAGATGAACTGGATAATATCGTGAAAGTTCTGATCCCATCTGACTCCTGCCATTATGCTGCCTAACTCATAATCATACACTGTTCATTCGTTGGCCAGAGGAGGACTGGCCCCCCGACTGAGCCTGGGTTCTCCCAAGGTTTTTTTCTCCATTCTGTCACCTGATGGAGTTTTGGTTCCTTGCCACTGTTGCCTTCGCCTTTTGGCTTGCTTAGTTGGGGACATTTAATTTTCATTTAATTTTCAATTGAACAATACTATTACAACATTGTTTTCCTGTTATCTCTGTAAAGCTGCTTTGAAACAATTTGTATTGTAAAAAGCGCTATATAAATAAAGGTGACTTGACTTGACTTGACAGTTTTAGCATGGCCAGTGTATGAGTTTGAGGTGTTATGCATTATTAGCAAGTGTGAATGATGTGACTAAATGAAGTAATACTGGAATAGAAGTTAGCATGTACTGACACAGACCGTTATAATCCCGGCACAGACGAACGTGGAAACTAACTTGTTAACTTAAACAACTGAAACACACACTCGGTTGTGCAGTGATATAATGGTCTGGCGTTTTCCCTTTGATGCTTGCGATGCAGCCGGTCACAGCAATTGCTTGTTTTCTTTTTTGATGAAATTTCATGCTGTTTAATTTTAACTAGCTTCTTTGGCTTGAATTAGCTTGGGAAAATGTTTCTGTAAGCAAAGAGCCAAATCCGGCCCCGCTAAGAGCCGTCACAGAGGCCGAGGGAAACAGCTCTAACATATAGACCTCCCCACAACACACACACACACACACACACACACACACACACACACACACACACACACACACACACACACACACACACACACACACACACACACACACACACACACACACACACACACACACACACACACACACACACACACACACACAGACCATAACACCTGATACAATGTTATTCAACTGACTTGATTTATTTAACGCTTTCAGTTCACTCAGAATTATTTCCATTTATCGGACACATGTTTCACCCAGCCTGACTTCACCTCTGTGGGGTCTGGGTCAAACGAGTGAACCTCAACGCACTGCTGTTATCTGGGTCAAACGAGTGAACCTCAACACACTGCTGTTATCTGGGTCAAACGAGTGAACCTCAACACACTGCTGTTATCTGGGTCAAACGAGTGAACCTCAACACACTGCTGTTATCTGGCGAGCGCAGTGCTGACGGATGCTCTCGTGTCTCTCTCCTGCAGCTCTACGGATACTGCTACCAGGACAGCAACGATATAAAGGACACGGTGACGGCCATCACGGAGCTGGGAAGCCCTCTGGAGATGATCACGCTGCTGCAGACGCCCTGGGACGAGAGATTCAGGGTGAGTCGGGCTCATATAATCACACACAACATCTCCTGTCTGTCTGGAACCCAGCCTTCAATAAGGCTTATCAGCTGTGAACACATTCTGGGATTTTTCTAACGTTACCATGTTTAAAAAATCAACCTTTTTTACATTCAGCATAGTAAAATAATTAAATGTTATTGTTATTTATAGATTATTTAATATTGGAAAAAATATATTTATAAAAAATATATAAATAAATATATAATATATAAAATAAATATAAAAATAATATATATATATAAAAAAATAAAAATAATATATAAAATATATATATAAAAATATATACATTTTATATATAAATATATAAAATATATTTATATAACCTTTTTTATTTCAGCATAATAAAAAATATAAGGTTATTGTCAATTAAACATTATTTATGACATTGTAAATTATTATATACAGTAAGGCCAAAAAGTCTGAAACCATATTGGGAAAAAAAAATTATTGATTGAAAACCTAAATAAATAGAAAGTTTTAGGATTTTGAAAACATGTAAAATCAGTCATGTTTATTTTCATTTCACCATTTTTTTTAATTCAGCTTAATAAAAAGTTAAAGTTTAATTCGATAAAAGATCATTGTAAAATATTATAAACAGTTAGTCCTAGAAATAAATAGAAAGTTTTAGAATTTTCCAAAAACTTGAAGAATTAAAACTTTAAATTCAACTTCTCATGAAAATTATGCTGATAATTTAATTTAATTTTTCTTTTTTCTTTTTACTTTCTGTATTTTTATTAACTAACGTTAACAAAGATTTTTAAAAAAAATCCAGTGGTCTCAGACTTTTGGACACCGCTGAATATATTCTGATATATTATTGAAGAAAGATGAATAGATTGGGAGAGGCCAGAAGGTACAGCTCATTTACCCTGAATAAACAAACAGGGGAACAAAATTACATTCATTTCATAAAATCACTACCATTTCATAATGCACTATAAACATTTTTAATGACTTCAACCCAGTCGGCCGACCTCTAACTGTGTTTTCTGTGCTAAGCCACGGGCCAGCGGCTCAAACCTAGTCAGGTGCTCATGGGTAACACAGGTTTGAGTCCTGCCTGCAACATGTCCTAATCCCATGTCCAAAAAGCAACCCATAGTAGAGTTAAAGCTGTTTCCGTGTGGGACGTCCTGTACTCTGCTTTCTCTGAACTTCCTGTTAAGTAGCTGATCGCCATCGCTCTGGCAACATCCCATAATGATCTGCTATGACTTCCTGTGGCCAAAGCGCATCCTGTTCAGAGAGCCGAATGAAATCCCAATGCATGAGCTCTTCCTCTGACAACAGGAAGACACACGATTTAATGTTAAATAAGATAATCTGTGAACATGGGCTTTAAATGGGAGATGTGTTAGTTATGCACTCAGATTTACAGTCAATTAAATAGATTATAAATGCGTTCAAATTATAATTGCAGACTCTAGCTAAACAGTGCTGGGTAGTAACTGATTATATGTAATCAGATTCCAAAAAGAACTACTTGTAATTTGATTGCATTACATTATAAAATACCTATAAACAGACCACAGCTATACTCAGTGTATTTACTGGCCTTCCTCACACTCACACACACTCACACTGATTTACAAACACAGACCAACACACTCGCGGCACAGAAGCGAACATGCGTTCACAGGAACGAACACAGTGCCCTCGTCTACATGTCAACACCGCGGTATAGAGTTCAGCAGAGCAATTCATAACCGGACTTTAGTTTCAATAGACTTTCAGCAGCCTTTCATTGACCATAACTCATATCTACTGTAGTGTTCTGCTAAATATATAGTTTCAGAGTGATGTTTCAGTCATATTGAATGCATTTCCAGTCTAGAACAATGAAGCTCTTTTAATGAGAATGAGGCACTTGTGAGTTTCTGTTCAGTGAATTAAGAGTTCCTGCTGTTGATTTCTCATGGGTTTTATTGCCTCTTTAAGGCTTTTCTTGGTTTTCTCCTTTCATTTCTTACTATTTTTAAACATTTTATGCATTCATTTATATATTTTACACAGCTTTGAGGTTTTGAGAGAATCCTACTTTTGTGTGCGAGTGTGTGTGTGTGCGTGTGTGTGTGCGTGCGTGCGTGCATGCGTGTGTGTGTGTGCGTGTGTGTGTGCGTGTGTGTGTGGTGTGTGTGTGTGTGTGTGTGTGTGTGTGTGTGTGTGTGTGTGTGTGTGGTGTGTGTGTGTGTGTGTGTGTGTGTGTGTGTGTGTGTGTGTGTGTGTTTCTGTCAGGTCTAGTCCTAATTCATTTCAGTCAGTCCTTTGACAAAATGTGTGCAGGTTTTGGACACAATATGTGTTGTTTCATAGTGCACACAATTCAGATTTTTTTATTAAATATTTAAGGCTATCATTTTGCAAGTGGTGAATTCTGGTCTAGTGTATTTAAAGGGATAGTTCCCCCAAAAATGTACATTCTGTCATCATTTACCCACCCTCATGTTGAGTAAAACCTGTAAGAATTTCTTTCTTCGGCTGAAAACAACAGAAGATATTTAGAAGAATGTTGGTAACCAAACAGTTGAAGGACCGCATTGATTTAAACGTACTATGGAAGTCAATGGGGTCCATCAAATGTTTGGTTACCAACATTCTTCTAAATATCTTCTTTTGTGTTCAGCCGAAGAAGAAAAACCTCTTACAGGTTTGGAACAACATGAGCGTGAGTAAATGATGACAGAATGTTAATTTTTGGGTGAACTATCCCTTAAACTTCTACATTGGATGTCTTGGTAATGATGACACAACACAATACCAAAAGACTTTCTAATAATGACTAATAACTATTAATATGTAGGAAAAGAACACCATTTATTTAAAATAGAAACATTTTGTAAAATTATTAATGTTTTTACTGAAGCTTTTGATCAATTTAATGCATGCTTGCTGAAGTATCTGTATCTGAAATCACTCATAATTCACTTATTCACTATTTACTATTTACTAAATGTGACAGTTTGCTAAATAGATATGAGTGAGTAAAAATGTGTGAGTTTGGACAGTAGCACAGCTGTGATGAACTATAAACACACGGCACATTGTGTATGAGTTTACATTAGTGTTGCGTCCCAAATGAAAAGCTCTTGAATTCCAGTGTGACACTTCAGACTGAAGCATTTCCAAATATCAATAATTATTTTAATCAGATTGCAAGTTTTAGGATTTCATGCATATTTTTTGCAGTTCAGACTCCAAACAACAGATTTGAGTAAACGGATTTGAGTCAGATATGCCCAAAGAAACTGATTAGCAACTAAGCCAGATAGTTACGTTCATCCCACGTGTTTGTAAATGCTAATGCGTCCTGTCTCTTTAAGACTGTCCTCTTTGCACTGCTGGCCTCCTCATGTGGAACAAAGCAGAAACACCCCAGCAATGCTTTAGCAACATTTGAATTGCGTATGAGGCACTAATAGACTCTGGGGAGACTGTCGAATCCGTTGACTTCCAAACAGCTCATTTAGGTCCGAAGCCATTTCCTCTGCGCGCTGACGAAGGCTTTTATTCCCTCGACATAATGCCGGGAGCGAGGACACACCCGTACACACACCAGGCCCTCGCCAGCTAAACCAGATACGTGACAAGCAAGCAAACGTTCACACTAGGGCTGCTTGATTTATCAAAATAAAATCGATATTGTGATATGGCTTATTATTAAATTGTGATTTAATGAAATAAATACCGTAATTCCTCAAATAAAAACCGGTATTCAAATAAACGCCGGGCCTCTGATAGTGGCTGGGTGCGTGGTCAACGCGGACAAATAAAGGCCGGTCTCAAATTAAGGCCGGGGAAAAATTAGTGTACACTCAAAGACGGACATATATCACAACTACTATTCAGTGTTTTTAACCACGTTTATTTTAGGTTTCAGACATTTAAATAGATAAGATTTATAGCAAAACAATACATTTATAGTTTGTAAAATACACAATGGTGTCTATGGACGCAGCAATAATCCATTCAAATATATTTGGCGACGTGTTTTATTCATATCAGATACACAGTGTAAGTATAAAGTTTACTCTATTCTTCTCCCAGTTCACCGGCCACTTACTTTCATGCATTTCGGGAGAAACTGAAGAATTCACACGCTGTGTAACGTAATAAATCCAACAGCAGGAATCTCTGAACTGCGGTGCCCATCTCACGTTACAGATCAGGATCAATTATAAAGGGTTTTAAACGACAAAACAAACTCACTTACACTGAATTGAGAGTCAGAATAGAAGATAGTTGATGACATGGTAAGCAAGTTTGTTAATATTTAGAAATAAAAGCGCTACATCTGTCATACAGCGCTATTTTGGCTGTGGTGAACAGTGCCAAGCATGACGCGTCACCATGGAAACTTGGCTGACGGGCGGGCGGGGATCGCGAATTAGAATAAAGGCCTGCCTCTAATAAAAGCCTGCTTCAAATAAAAGCCAGCTACCATCTGCAGTTCAGGTAAATAAAGGCCCCGGTCTTTATTTGAGGAATTACGGTATGTGTGTTACTGGTCTCAGCGGTTTCAGACTGCGTGTGTGTAAATGAACACGTGCTGCGCTTCATTCTGAAACCGGCAGCGCATCATTTTATTTGCTTTGCATCATTTTTTTGCATCATTTTATTTGCATAGTTTTAGTTTTATTTTAACCCTTCAAAAATGATGATTTACCATTTAATAAAGAAGAAATTAAGATTTAAATATTAGTATTACAATTTTACAGTAAAATACCATTATGGTAACAGTTTCTATGAAGTCCATGCTTATAATGAATTATAGCTCCACTTATACTTGTTTAAAAGTAAGTATCACTATTTTATAAATATATTTATAATGACTCATTAAGACCTAAACTGCATTATAAGAACAGTTATAGTTACATTTATTTTATTTTTATAGTTACTTATAAGTCATGCATTTTATTTTGTTCATAAAATAATACAATTGTTCATAAAATAGTTTAATAATAATTACAATTAATTCATTTTTCAGCAACCCTTCAAAATAAAAGCTTGATGGTTTAACATTTGCAAACGAAGAATTTAAGACACAAATATTGGTATTGTCATTTTACAGTAAAATAGTATTATTACAATGTTTTTCTCAATTTGTTTAATATCTTTATTTATTAATAATCACAATAAAATAATAATTATTTTAGTCACATTGAATTGGTCAACAACATCGGGAATGTGGCGAATGAAAACCCCAAATAATTCAGCAAAAGAGTAAAAGCTTTTTTGTATTTATTAAGATTTGTATTTTTTTTATGCAGATGCGCTTATACATATCACCACACTCACTCTAGAATGATTCATTCTTTCCAAATAAAGATACTCAAATTCCTGTATCTTTTCATATCACAATATATAATCGCAGAAAAATAAAATATTGCAATGTCATTTTCCCCAATATCCTGCAGCCAGTTCACACGTGTATGAATGGTACAAATGCATGTTTGAGGAAACCGAATCTGCTGTGGTGTTTTGGATGGCCTCGCCTCCCTTACAATGGCGTTCTCAATGGATTTACCAGAGCTACCGGTTGCCTACCACGTTAAGCAAGACACAAACACACACGCAGTCACACGGTGTGAGGGGGGCTGACCTTTCCCAGTAGTTGCTAATCCGGAGTGTATTAAAAGCAGCTTTTGTCTGCTGTGAAAGACATGGGCAGTGTCTCCTCCACCCCTCATCTCCTCTCTGTTTGTCTTCTCTTTTATGTTCTCCTCTCCTTCTTTGGGTTGCGTTCACCCCTCTCACTCCGTCCTCCTCTTCTTTCCCTACGGCCAGCTAACCCTCTGAATTCGGCTCTAAGAGCGTGGTAGATGAGGGTGTTGCTTGAATGCGAGGTGTACCAGCTGCCAGAGCTTCAGCCTCACTCCCGTTCCCTCACACACAATAAGAGGACTAATCCTCAAGTAACACACTCGTGCGCTCGCAGACATGCACATACACAACAGGCCTCGCACACTCAAGTGGCTCTTTCAACGAGGAGCTTCCAGTGCCTGGAGACAGTCCATTTTGACAAGGTTTCGGGTAGACCTGATAGTCTCAAACAAGAAACAGTCCAAACTTCTGTGGTGCTTCACATTCAGTTGAATTCGTAATCTTTAATCAAAATAACGATAAGTAATTAACATATTGATTTATGATTAATGGGTTAGTTCACCGAAAAATGAAATGTCTATCAGTGATTACTCACCCTCATGTCATTCCAAACCTATAAGACATTCGTTCATCTACAGAACACAAATTATTTGATGAAATCTAAGAGGCAGCAACATCATTGCAACTTATAAGGTCCAAAAAGGTAGGAAATACATTGTTAAAATAGTCCATGTGACTACAGTGGTTCAACCTTAATGTTATAAAGTGACGAAAATACTTTTTGTGCACAAAACCCCCCCAAATAACAACTTTATTCAACAATCTCTTCTCTTCCACGTCATTCTCCTACGCAAGCTTCTGCGTCAGCATAATATGCGTGTGCGGTGGTGTTCACATGACCAGCGTCGACCAATAGTGAGGCGGCGTTCTGACGTAGAACGTAGGAGCATGACGCCATCCGATGCGTATTACGCGTTCAGTCTCATCGCCAACTACTGGCCTGACAGCAGAATACAGCGTTTTTAGTTGTTTCCACGAACCCGTGTGAACGAGGGAAATTTTGTCAACGTTGTCCTCTGAAAAAGTTTTCTGTGTTTGGTACATCTTGTCGTGTAAACGTACCCTTAAACATAACTCTGACAATCAGCAAGCATTTTAATATTTGTGCATTTCTAGTTTTTTATATCCATGTTGCATTTCTAGTTTTTATAGCCATGTTGTATTCATTCCCTCGATTTATTTTAGTTAAATCATGACCATGATATTTTGTTTTTTTCTTCCCGCATGTCATATGTGGGTTAGAGTTATTTATATGAATGTACAACCTTTCCGTAATATATTCAATAATACAAAATATTATTGTTCTCCGCAGATCTGTTTGAGTCTGATGAGGCTGCTGCATTATTTGTCCCACTCCCCGCTCGGGTCCGTCACGCTGCTGGACTTCAGGCCCCGACAGTTCGTTCTGGTGGGGGGAGTGTTGAAAGTGACCGACCTGGACGACGCCAGTGTTGAGGAGACGCCTTGCTCCCCGTCTTCTCCTTCGGACTGTCTCATGGAGTTCCCCGCACGCAACTTCACCCTCCCCTGCCACAAGGGCCGCTGTCAGGGTATCAATGAAAAGAGGAACATCTACAATGCTTACAGGTGTGTGTTCATGGCCTGTGATCTGAGACAAATTATTTGTCCATTTTAGGGTGTATTTAAGGTTAAATGTTGACAGAGTTCTTCATATTTTCTAGATTTTTCTTCACCTACTTGTTACCTCACAGTGCCCCCTCAGCACTGAGACCCCTTCTGGACAAAATCGTCAACTCTACAGGTGAGTTTGATTTCACGACCCAAGTTCTGTTCTTATCCCTGCTGGAAAAACTTGGTCATATCAGCTTAGGGTGGTCAAGCTGGTTTTGGTAGCTGGTCTAAGGTGGTCTGTCAGCCCAAAAATATATCCAACAGATGGTAGTTTAGCTGATCAACCATCTAGAACATTCCCAGACAGCAACATAGTGTCAGCCCAAATCCGGCCCACATCTGGTACACGTGGATTCCACACGGCCGGATCTGGGCCGACACTATGTCGCCGTCTGGGTTGGTTCTCAACATTTTTTGCTTTTGTGCTTTTTTGAGAGGCCCCCTTCCTCTCCGTATCAATACTGTGAGCCCCCCACCCCATCCTTTTTTTTTCGCAAAAACATTTGTATTCTAGTTTTATTACCTTTCAACTCCATGTTATTAGTTTTTAAACAAAATAAATTCAAGACAGATTTAAACCTTCAGTAGAGTTTTTTACAAACATACCTTGCAAAAATGTCACTGCAGACATTCTTTACAACTTAAAACTACTTACTCTGCCCAGTTATACAGTAACTTGGACATTTTTTTCAACTTTGGGCATCACTCGGGACACGGTTCACATGAAAAATTGGTAATGTGAAAGCTGTAATGCGCGCATAGCGGGTGCAATCAGGGCAGCAAATTTTTGGCAATGCACTGTCTTCTCAAAAGAGTCCGTTTGCAAGCAAAAGCAAAAGGCCGCCTTCATGCAACGCACATATTAATTAAAAAAAACAATATATTAACCAAAGGTCTGTTTTCTATCATAAGCCATGCACATTTGTGATGATGTAAGATAAACGCAAATGCACCAGGGTTCAATCAGAATCCATTCAGAATTATTAAACACACCACAAATGAAGGATAAAAACATTCTGAACGTGTGGAAACTCAGCGATCTGAAGGCGGGTCAATGTCATTCTCTGTGAGAACAAGATATTGTGTCTTTATTTGGAGCGTCTGATGCCCATGTGTACATAAACATCACTGATCCTCACAAACTCTCCAAAACACGCTTCCTCGGCAAGCATCCCTTATAAAACAATCACAGTACATTCATTTAGATGTTGTTCAAGAAATAAATAAAATGTTATATTTTACAAACACAATACGAACTTATACTTAATTCAAACTTATATTTTTCACTGCACCCCTAAAGTTGTTTAATGCATTGCTATATTTTTCGGAGTGCATGTGCTCCTTGTAAAATGTAAACGTCAAGCCCTGCTCTTGACTCCTTTTTATGGAGGAGAATAAGTTTGTTCAAACATCCTCTACAAACATTTCTCTTTCTGTCCCTCAGCATGCCTTTTGTCTCGGGCCTTAATTCCTTTCCTGATGCGCTCTATCATCATGTTCATCAGAAAAATGGCATGTCTGATAGCGTTTGAAATCTGTTTTCCTGGGACACAACAGTCCGTGAAGCCGCGGGTAGCGTGGGTGGCCCAGACTCGATCCTATCTTTCCCTCCGTGTCACGAAACGCCCACTTCAGCATCACTCCGTAGGAATGTTTTCTTAATGACGGAATGTAAACCGTTAATCGTTGAGTTGTTTATGCTGTATGAATGTGTTTCAGGAGAGCTGATATGGGGCACCGACGAGACTCTGGTTCACCTCGAAAAAGTGTTGGATATCTACAGGAACGGACATTACCTCAAGAACAACACGCAGACACACAAAACAGGTGAGTGACCCAGAAAGACCAAAACACCTTGACCGTTGACATGACATTAACTTTCAAATGACCAAATTTTAGATGCTCATTAACAAATGCAGTTCTGTTGCAAAACCTAGCTAGACAGCATTTAAGGCAGCATGGGCACTTTTCTAATACTGTTCAAAATGGCTGACAGAAAAAATATTCTGCCTTGTAAAATACCTAACTTGGCAGCATATGTTCTTCACAGAGTTCTTCAAAAACCCCTAACGCGCTCCGGCCGCCCATCTGCACAAAACAGTGCCTGGTGTCTCGAGAACTCACTTCTTGAAATTGGTTCGAAGGTGAAAACGATTATCCGTTTTCTCTGCGCAAACCTCAAAATCGCAAACCCGTGAAAACGCAGACGGCGCGCCATGCGCATCACGTGTTCAGTCGATGTTCAGGAGTGTAGTCCTTCACAAATCAACCCTCAACAAACTACTTGTTTGGCCTTAAAAATGTATAAAAATATAAATAAAAATAATTTTTTGTCGCGTCTGCGTAGCCACGCGAACCGGAATTATCCCGACAACGTTTTATCAGTACAGAGGTAAAGGGGAGGAGTCCTTCACAGGGGAGATCCTCCCTCAGATCCGGATATGGCCTGGATCCGGCGGACTGCGGTAAACCTCGGGATAAACAGAGAGACTAATATTAGCGTCGACGCCATCCGTCTTATGATGTACCAAGTACATCAGGATTTATGGGAAATGCACTGCAGTGAGCTCATTCATTAATCCAAGGCCAGCAGAGTTGAGAGAAATATGCACTATATTATTATTTTAATGAATACAGAGCAATTTAATTCAATTAAAATAGTTTAATTATTTTATTTAAATTTTATAAATTACTTACAGTTTTTGCATGATTGATTTTTGTGCATCACTGTTTTAGCTTTGCACCATGTGCTAGCACCCAATTTACTGGAATCTCATCTTTTTACAAAGACCTGTAAATTGACAGTCTAAAATCAGCATAAAACTTTTTTTACTCTGTATCTTTGTCTTATTCCCAAGTGCAAATATCTTGATACATTTACGTAAGAAGCAAAATGTCATACAAGGTCTTCTTTTCTGAAACATTTAGCAAAATTAAGTTTTTAAAGTTTTCTGCCAATGGTGTACACAAAATAAACTTAATTCAACAGGAAAACAAGCTGGCAGATTTTGTTGTTGTTTCAAACTCACTTAATTTTGATCGATTAAGTTGTTCAGTCAACATATATATACAGTATATACATGGAGAGAGAGAGAGAGAGAGAGAGAGAGAGAGAGAGAGAGAGAGAGAGAGAGAGAGAGAGAGAGAGAGAGAGGAGAGAGAGAGAGAGAGAGAGAGAGAGAGAGAGAGGAGAGAGAAGTGAGGAGAAGGAGAGAGAGAGAGAGAGATTGTGTGTGCATGTAAGGACAAATGAGAGGAGATTTAGAAGATTAGGTTTATATAACTGGTGAGCAGGGGACTGATTTCGTTCCTGACGGACAAAATTTCAGCAAGAAGCACCTCAGTCTCCTTGCTACTCGCTCCACCCGTTTTTAACATTTTGTCCCTATTCTCTTTTTCTGTCTTTGCTATCCGTCCTGCTCTTCCCCATGCTCCACTGGCAGTCTAAAGCAGACACTTGTTGACTGATGAGAGCGTTAAGCAAGAGAGGGCCATCTTCTCCAGAGATATTTAACTCTTTCCACTCTCACTGCACCACCAGCTGTCTTTAGACTGTACTTTTAATTTACAACAGTTTTGTGCTGGGTTAAGCCTATAGATTTGGCATTTAAATGTAACTAACTAGAAAAAATCATGCTCATACCAATTTTGAAAAATTCAAAACACTTTTTTGCGGACTAGGTACATTTTTTAGGCTTGATTAAAATCATTCAGTACATATTATGAGAATGGTGAACATTTAATATCAGATTTGGTATGAATAGTTTTGCACAGTAAAATACAGTTTCAAATATTTGTGACCTGTGCTGGCAAAAGGAGTCGGAATACGCACAGGATAATTTCGAGCTACAGGCAAACAAGCGATAAATTTTGATTTTGGTAAATTTGAGGTTTTCACAAGTTCATTTAGTCCTGTTTAGTGATCCTAATGCTCCAAATAGCAATTAAACATCTCTTTTTGTACATTTTCTGAGAGGAGTACCTTTCCATTGTCTATGAAAAATGATCTTACTCGTCCTGACTGACAGATCCGATGCGTGTGCATAAAGACATATACCCGATATACACACACATACACAGAATTACAGTCTTTCAAAACATCTGTCTTGGCGAGTATTCAAACATACTCTGTTATTTTTTATGTGAACGTTTGGTTAACTGATGGGGAATACACTATAGTTCAAAGGTTTGTGGTTTTAAAGAAATTAATGTTTTTTTATCAGCAAGGACACATTAAATTGATCAAAAATGACAGTAAAGACATTCATAATGCCACAAAAGTTGTTGGTTATGTTGCTCTTTTCAACTTTCATCAAAGAATCCTTAAAAAAAGGCTTCACAATTTCCACAAAAATATGAGAGCACATTGATCAGTCTTCAACATTGATTCAAAATCATATTAGAAAGATTTCCGAAGGATCATGCAACACTAAAGACTGGAGTAATAATGGAATAATTTTTTTTAAATAATAGAAAAGTTATTTTAAAATGTAGTATTATTTCACAGTTTTTACTGTATTTTTGACAAATAAATGTCTGCGTTTTTCGCATCTGTAGCAAGCATTTTGAGAGGTGTTTTGACAATTCAGAGCCAACGAATTACGAAGCCGAAAAAACGCATACAAAAATGTCCGACTCGGTGTGCAAGGACCTTAAGTTTTATTTTAAATTCAGTAAACATCTTATTTGCCATATACACTGAACAAAATGTATCTAAATCTGTGTTAGTGAGCACTTCTCCTTTGCCGAGATAATCCATCCACCTCACAGGTGTGGCATATCAAGATGCTGATTCGACAGCATGATTATTGCACAGGTGTGCCTTAGGCTGGCCACAATAAAAGGCCACTCTAAAATGTGCAGTTTTATCACACAGCACAATGCCACAGATGTCTCAAGTTTTGAGGGAGCGTGCAATTGGCATGCTGAGTGCAGGAATGTCCACCAGAGCTGTGGCCTGTGAATTGAATATTCATTTCTCTACCATAAGCCGTCTTCAAAGGCTTTTCAGAAAATTTAGCAGTTCATCCAACCGGCCTCACAACCGTAGACCACATGTAACCACACCAGCCCAGGACCTCCACCTCCAGCATCTTCACCTCCAAGATCGTCTGAGATCAGCCACCCGCACAGTTGCTGCAACATAACCAAATATTTTGGTTTCAGTTTGCATAACCAAAGATTTTCTGCACAAACTGTCAGAAACCGTCTCAGGGAAGCTCATCTGCATGCTCGTCGTCCTCATCGGGGTCTCGACCTGACCGCAGTTCGTCCATCGTAACCGACTTGACTGGGCAAATGCTCACATTCGATGGCGTCTGGCACTTTGGAGAGGTGTTTTCTTCACGGATGAATCCCGGTTTTCACAGGGATTGGCAGATGGCAGACAGCGTGTAGTGCTCACTAACACAGATTTAGACAGATTTGTGAACAATATTTGAGAGAAATAGGCCTTTTGTGTACATAGAAAAAGTCTTAGATCTTTGAGTTTAGCTCATGAAAAATGGGGGAAATATATATATATATATATATATATATATATATATATATATATATATATATATATATATATATATATATATATATATATATATATATATATATATATATATATTTCAACATTATATCAGCCATTCTACTCTCTAGTCTAGATAATAATAAAATAAAATAAAATTCTGTATCAAGATTTATAGTCAAGACAAGTAGTTTGTTTAGGCATGGTTTGTAGGGAATTACAAACCTGCGCACATATATTCAAACGCACATAACTATAGAATCAATTCTTAATGCGCATGTGAACGCCATCAGGTTCACGTTTAAAGTCTGTTTAGAGAGAACGGTGTCGTCTTATCAAGAATCGTCTTATTCAAGAACCGCTATAAAACCAAACCAATCTGTTACCTTAAATTATAGTGTTTATCTCTGTAAAGCTGCTTTGAAACAATCTACATTGTTAAAAGCGCTACAGTATATAAATGAGGATGACTTGACTTGATAATGGGGAATAAATTGGATCGGCTAGTATTTGCAACGTCATGTAACGTTCTTGTGAACAGGGCTTCATAATCTCCATTCCAGTCCAGCGGGCAGTGCATTGACTGGACACTTCTCTGCACTGCCTGGGGTTTTAGCACTTCTTGTAAAACAGGTCCTCTGGCAGCACTGTGAGTCTGCATGGATACAGACAGGGCTTCCCTACGGACTTCACTTCTACCCAACACGCATTAAAAGCCCAGCATGCCTCTGGCTGACTACATCAACTTCCCTCTCATTCCTCCTGCGTCTTACAGGAACATTCAAAGAAAGCGAGAGCTCCATAAAGCATTAATTAGGGCAATAAAGAGTCTAATAGTTGCTCTTATTTACTGGCTTCTTGCTCCACTTAGTTGCCTCGTGCGTCCCTCCCTCTCCTCGCTCTTCAGAAAGACCTCATCGAGGCAGCTTGCCCAGTCACCTTCATCCAAAGCCCGACTTTCCAGGAGAAACAGTGAATCACGTCAGTAAAGCCCATCCAGCCATATCCCTGAAGAGCGAAAGAGGGAAAATGAGACTCAGAGATTCCGACATTTATGGCCTAGTTGTCGGGAGGGACGTTTGTAGTACACAGTTAGCTGGAGTCTTTTAAAGGCTCTTCTCCTTTTATCAGGCCCATTGTCACAGTGCTGTGAATGAGGCCTTGAGTTTACGTTACAACCTTCTCAAAGAGCATTAAAAAACGAGTAAAACTCTCCAAACCATCCGAGACACTATCCAGAAGCATTTACAAACCTCACAGCGGCGCAGAAGTCATATTGACGGCTCTATCCCGATATTCCTGTCCACAAAATGAATTACCATGGGATCGTTTTTCGAATACATGACCACATTGTCAGCATATTTGCCAAAGGCATGCGGTCCATGACAATCCATCGCTATCCATCGCTATTCCGCTTCCAATCAGCACAATGTCAAAGAGCCACGGTTGGGTTGTGGAAACGCAGACTGGCTGTGTGTCAGCGCGGTTGGCGTGAAATCAAAGCCGTCCTTCAACGGTCTTTAACGGTCATATTAACCGTGCATTAGCATGAAAAAGAGAAACGTCACGAAGTACTGTCGTCAACTCGGTTTGAGGATCTTAGATGAGAAAGTGATGCAGGTTTGCTTGCTGGGTCTTGTCTAGCAGAGCATTGCTTTCAGAAACTTTTAGAGTAAATTCCATTAAAAATCAGATAAAAAATACAGACCACTTTCCCAGCTAACAAAAGCATGTTCTTAGAATCTATTGGTAATGTTCCCATTTGGTAATGAATATATTTTTTTTGAATGTTAAAAAGTTATTAAATGTTTTAAAGATTTTTTTTATTGGTTATGCAAACGTTGAGGAAACATTCCATCTTATTATCCATCTTATTATTTTGCAAACATTATGTTACTTTTGAATGTTCTCTGAACGAGTAGCAACATTTAAAAAAATGTCTGACCAACGTCCAACTAAAACAATTTGGCAACACTTTAGAATAATATCTCAGTGTCTGAGACGTTATCAATCATCTTTTTATTCTACCACACATTTAAGATAATATCTAGGGCTGTGAAACTAATTGCAACTAAAATAAAAGTTTGTATTTGCAAAATATATGTGTGTGTACTGTGTATAATTATTTTGTATATATCTAAATACACACACATGCATGTATATATTTATTAAATATTTGCATGTATATACTGTATATATATAATTTATAAATTAAATATATTAAATAATTCATATTTAATAATTTAATAATTTAAATAATTTAATAAATTAAAATATTTTATATATAAATAACACATTTTTCAATTTTTAATTTTGAAATATATACATGCATGTGTGTGTATTTATATATACAAAAAAATTATACACAGCACACAAACTTTTATTTTGGATGCGATTAATCACAATCATTTCACAGCCCTAGATATATCACTGATGTTTTTTGTTGTTAATGTTTTATTAATGTTATTAGAAGAATGTTTGTTCATAACCTCGGCAGATGTTCTCTGTTAGCTGGGTCGATGTTACTCGATGTCTTACTGTGGTTAGTGTCTCTTTGCCTTTTCAGTAAACCGTTTAAAGGCAAACAGGGCATCATGTTATAAATATTCATTTTACTGTATAATGTGCCTCATCCACACACACACACATTTGTCAGATTGTTCCTGCGCGGCCGTTTTCCCCAAATTGAGCTTCTCGCAGCTGTTGAATTCATACGGACGGCTACATTTATTCTTCCTCTCATCTGAGAGAGAACAGCTGCCCCTGTTCACTAATGTAATGTCATACGTTCAGTATTACAAACAGTATGTTGTGTTAATGTGAATCACGTCTTGTAATGTTGACTTGATACAACATGACCGAGACGAGAAGCAGACAGCTGCACATTTTTATGAGTAAAAACACACTTCTGTGATCTGGCCATCAGTGAATGTTGGCAGTGTTACAGTGTCTGTTCTCATTAGTTACTCTCCACGTCTCTACCGTACATGTTATTACATTATCATACTTTCATAACCAGCCGTCTCTTTTAACCCCATCCGTAGTGATATCTCTTTTGTCCACAACTTCTGCTGTATTATCTAATTCCTATTGGTTATGATTGTAACGCAGCAATTTAATGTTCAGTGTAGACAGACAGACTAACTGTTAGGAAATATTATTGTAGGATATTTTATTTTAAAGTTTGTTAGAGGTAGCACTCACTCAAAACATTGTGAATAATTAGCGATTTACATTGCAACAATTTATTAACCACAATTATTCCCTCTAATTATCATTACAGTAACCTAACAAATCTTGTTACTGTATTACTGTAATGCTATAATGATAATAATATACCGTAATATGTATCTAATATTTATTTTTGTAATAACTATATTTAATATGTTAAACTTATGTTATATTATCCATTCATATTTCAACCCTCTTATCTGTAGTCACAGGGATGCCTAATATTATATTAATATTAATATTAATACAATTATTATTATTTATATATGAATATTATTAGTATGATTACAATGTTATAATATATTAATTATAATATTAATATGATAAAATATTGTAATATTATTTAATTTAATATTGTATACTTTTAATTTAAATGTTTACATCACGTCAGTATTTGTTTTATTGTCTTTGCTGTGTTTTATTGCATTTATGCTGATTTAAATAAAACTAAAATGATTGAATTACAGTTAAATAAAATACTGTATTGCAATAGAGAATCAATATTGAAAATAATAGGAATTAAAAAAAAATAAACTCACAAGTAAAGTGTCCGGATACATTACGGTAATGAGAATGAGATTTTGATAATATAAATGATAGTTTAGTGTCCAATTCTCACTAACTAACTTAACTATGAATTTTGCCTCAATAAACTCCTAATAACTGCCTATTAATATCTATAAGGTTGTTGTTAAGTTTAGGTTTTGGTATGTAGAATATGATCATGCAGAATAAGGCGTTAATATGAGCTTTATAAGTACTAATAAACAGCCAATATCCTAGTAATATGCATGCTTATAAGCAAGATATAATAATAGTGAGAATTGGACCCTAAACTAAAGTGTTCACCTTTCACATCCTCCTTTATTTTCCAAATGTTTGTTGTAAACATTGACACAGTGTAAGGTGTGTTTGGGAGCATGGCATTGGTTTCTTTATCTCAGTAAAGGACTGCAGTGTTGAAGGGTTGACGGGCAGTGCAGAGATAAACGACAGAACGAGATGAATGTGTGGGAGGGACAGCGTTAGTTTCATTTTCTTTTGGCCGTCACTCCTCACGTCTCTCTCTATTCATCTGCCGTTTTCTCTTTTATCAGCGTCCCTCTTTCTCTCGGCTTTCCTCTGACTGTGGCTGTCCGCGACGCAGGCATTTATTGCGCTCGGGGTCACGTCGAGTGGTGTTTGAAATGAGTGAATTTGTGGAGGAAGTAATAAATAAAGGAGGAATCAAAAGACACATGTCAAACTCTGACTAACAACAGCCTGAAGACTCTCTCCGTCAAAGAACAAGACACCCCATGTGTTAACACAATAAAGGAGCTTGTGTTGAGCTCCTACGCACTCGCACATATACACACTGTGCTTTTCTTGGACAGTTGTCATGTGTTTGATTTATTGAGCAGTGTGTGTCAGTGCTGTCATGGGAGCTGTCAGATTTTGGCCAGAAACCATTGAACATGAAAGATTTACTTACGAGTGACACTCAGAACAGTAGCAATGCAATGCAATGAATAAAAAAAAATAAAATTAAATTAAATTAAATTAAATTAAATTAATTAAATTAAATTAAATTAAATTAAATTAAATTAAATTAAAATTAAAATTAATTAAATTTAATTTAATTAAATAAAATTAAATAATTAAATTAAATTAAATTAAAAAAAATAAATTAAATTTAATTTAATTAATTAAATAAAATTAAATAAATAATTAAATTGAATTAAATTAAAATTGAATTAAAAAAAAATTAAATTAAATTAAATTAAATTAAATTAAATTAAATTAAATTAAATTAAATTAAATTAAATTAAGTGGTTTACTATCTGGCCATTTCCCATAAATAACTTATATGTTTCACCAATTTTTGAAGAATATCATTTTAACATGTCTTTCTCTCTTCTGACAGAGTATAAGCGTGTGTTAGATGCCTCAATAGCAGCAGAGAACTACCGCTGCTGGCCGTCCTATCAGCACGACGGATGCCTGCTGTCAGTCTTCAGCGTTCATGAAGCGATCGACGTGTGTGAGAGTCACGTGCAGTGCCGGGCCTTCGTCTTCACCAACCAGAGCACGTGGACAGGTAAAGATGCCAAGTGTCCCACTGTTTAAATATGTGTAGCTCAGCTTAGTACATTCATACCAACTATCCAGCTCATTTTTGCCATGTGGAAGTAAAATCTTATCTGCGAATGTCTGAAACTTGCAGAAGAATAACAAAGAAGAATAACAAAGAGCAGTAAATGGTAAAACTATTTGCATTGCTGATCGGCTTGATTCATGGCTTATCAGTCCCTCCAGAAAAACGTGATTATGCGATTGCATAATTCAATGCATAATCAGCCAAAGTCCGCATATTTATGTGGGGGCCGCATTTTTTCAAATACGCCGAACTTTCGCCGCATAAATTGCAGATTTTTTGTGAAGCTACAGAACGTGTTTGACTCATCAATGTTTTGTAAGTTTGATGTGTTTATTAAGTTCTGAAATAAAACAAGATGAATTGAAATATTCCAGCACTTTCTGTGATGTAGTGTGCTTGCTTATCATAGGAAGTAATAAGAAATGACTCTTTACATTAAGGTAGTAGCCTAGTGAGAACAGGGTGTTGGCGAATCACTTTCTTTCTCTCTTTTTCATCAAACCGCAGTTTTTGCAAGTTCCCGCAATTTTTGCAAGTTCCCGCAATTTTTACAAGTTCCTGCAATTTCATTGCATAAAATTGCATAAATATCCCGCATATTCCATCGCATTTTTTAAGAAAACGTGCCGCATAATCAAGGATTTTTGCCCGCAACGATCACAAAAAAAAATCTGCGTTTTTCTGAAAGGACTGGCTTATAATGTTTTAACAAAGACTTTTTAAAATACCTATGGGAAAAATGTATGCAAAAATATTCCCACTATCTAATATTCCCACAAAATATTCCCACTATCTACTGACTCTATATTCACTCTCAAACTCTGTTGAATGCAATTGTGAATCAAATCTGTGCTATTTGATGTTGCACTGAGTTGCTGCCTATAGAGTGTTTCAGACCTGTGAACATCCATTCCAGTTAGGATGCCTTAGACAGCTGCCTATGTAGCAGTAGACAGCATGGCAGCTCACTAGACTTTTGGAAACAAGCCATTAAAGTTTTGATGTAAATATGTGTGTTGATTCGTGAGAATGTACGTGATAAATGTCCTCGCCTCGTCGATAAATCTGTTCTTATAGCCCAGTGGAACATTTCATGGAGGAATGAAAGTAAAGACAAATAGGACAATAGCTGACATAAAGAAGAAATATATGGCTATGATATCAATGTGGATATAATAGCTCAGATCATTTCGTCTTGGATGAGAGATGAGAGATTAGTTTAGTTTAATTTTATTTGCACAGATGTTAAATATATACAATAAGAGCAAGACAATACAATCCTAATACTGTGCAGGGAGAGGCAGAAAACCCAGAAGTGCTTATTTAAAGCCTCCCAAATAAACTTGAAAATCACTGACTTCATCCTGGCAAATCTGAGGAGACTGTGAGACATTTTCTAGATTGCTTGTGATTTTTTAGAGGAGACATTTGAGATTATTGCTTAATTTTGTCATGAGAAACATCTGAGAAGGAGGTATGGGTTGTAAAGACTAATTGACTTTAATGTTCTGCCATGA
>CM070833.1:34379418-34514418 GCA_036326025.1 Chrosomus eos
CCGCTGAGTTGAGCTTCCTGGAGTAAAAAGCGCAGGGGTATAACTTGGGAGGCGTTCCCTGACGCTGTGACAAGACTGCGCCTAGGCCGGTATTCGAAGCGTCCACCTCCACAACAAAAGGCGATTCTGGATCAGGATGCCGCAGAATAGGAGCTGAAGTGAAAGCTTGCTTGAGAAGACTAAAGGCCTGGGTAGCTTCTTCAGTCCAGGGTAGACGTGAGGTGCCTTTACGAACCAGTGCAGTCAAGGGCGCCGCCACCATGCTGAATCCTCTGATGAAACGGCGATAGAAGTTCGCAAACCCGAGGAAGCGTTGTAACTCCTTCAACGTAGTTGGCTGGCGCCAATCCACCACCGCCTTGACCTTGCCTTCGTCCATAGCTACGCCCCCAGGACTAATGATGTAGCCCAGGAAAGTCGTGGAGGTCTGGTGGAAATCGCACTTCTCAATCTTAGCGCAGAGCTGATGCTGTATGAGCCTCTGGAGAACCGCCCGGACGTGCTGAATGTGGTCTTCTAGTGACTCTGAGTAAATAAGAATGTCGTCAATGTAGACGATGACGTGGCGTTGGAGCATGTCCCGGAACACATCATTAATAAAGGACTGGAAAACAGCTGGACTGTTTGAAAGCCCGAAAGGCATGACCAGGTATTCATAGTGCCCAGTGCACGTAGAAAAGGCTGTCTTCCACTCATCTCCATCACGGATACGGACCAGGTTGTAAGCGCATCGTAGATCCAGTTTGGTATAATATCTTGCTGTACGAAGAAGCTCCAAAGCAGCGGGCACCAGGGGGAGTGGATAACGGAACTTGACCGTGCAGTCATTGAGCGCTCTATAATCGATACACGGACGGAGTCCTCCTTCCTTCTTTTGGACGAAGAAGAAGCCGGCTGAAGCGGGAGATGTGGAAGGACGAATAAACCCTTTGGTGAGCTCCTCCTCGATATATTTTTGCATGGCTTCGGTCTCAGGTTGGGACAGCGGAAAAACACGCCCCCTGGGTGGTGTGGAGCCTGGTATGAGGTCGATTGCGCAATCATACGCACGATGGGGAGGTAACTTGGTAGCTTTGGATTTGCTGAAGGCCTCAGCCAGATCGTGGTACACGGAGGGCAGACGATTCATCACGGTGTCATCGGGGAGCTCTAGGATACGTCGTATGGTTAGGGGTTGGATAGTAGACAGGCAGTTGGAAAAACAGTTTTTTCCCCAGCTGACGATCTGACCGGATGTCCATTGCAGAAGCGGATCGTGCTTACGGAGCCAGGGTAATCCCAGAATAATGGGAGTGTGAGGAGCTTGCAGTATGTAGAATTGAATCGTCTCACAGTGTAACACACCAGTGCGCATGCGCAAATTCTGAGATAGATGAGTGACGCGACCAGAGCCTAGCGGTCGGCCGTCGACAGCCTCAACAGAAAGGGGAGTAATGCAAGGAATCAGAGTCATCTCGTGGTGAATAGCAAAATCTTGAGACATGAAATTCCCAGCAGCACCAGAATCTATCAAAGCAGATGCTGTGACTATTTTTCCGTTAACAGTTAATGTAATGGGAACAGTAATACATGAATGAGGGTTTAAACAGTCAAGGGTCAGACTCACCGAAGCTTTGTCCCTGGATGGAGGTCGTTGAGGACAGGTCTGACGAAAATGACCAGCTTCACCGCAGTATAAGCACAGCCTTTGAGACCTACGTCGTTCCTTTTCCTCTTCAGTGAGCCGGGAAGCGTTAATCTGCATGGGTTCGCTGGAGTCGGTAGTCACGTGACTGTAATACCGGGGCAGGGGAAGGTTGCGTGAGGAGGTTGGTAAACGGCCGCCAGGACGGCGCGAGCGCATCAGATTATCGATCTGGATGGCGAGATGGACAAACTGGTTAAAATCCTTTCCCTCGTCGCGGCAGGCCAGTTCCGCCTGTAACTCGTGACTCAGACCCCGCCGAAAAATAACCTTCAGAGAGTTATCAGTCCAGTTAGTCTGAGCAGCTAACGTGCGGAATTCAAGTGCATACTCGGCGGCAGAAGTCCGTCCCTGCGTGAGTTCCAGCAGAAGATCCTCCGCCCCCTTTCCTCCTTTGGAATGCTCGAAAACTGCTTGAAAGTCCCGAAGAAACTCGTCGTATGAACGAAATGCAGAGCCATCCGTTCTCCACACAGCCGTGATCCAGTCCAGAGCGCGGCCAGTAAGCAGAGAGGAGACGAAGGAGATTTTACTGGCATCCGTTGGGTGAGGCGAGGGCTGTTGGTTCAAAAACAGCGAGCATTGAAGAATGAAGCCCTTGCACTTGCCTGGGTTCCCGTCAAACTTTTCAGGTAGTGCGAGACGAGGGCTTGCGGCGGTCTGCAGCACAGGCGCGGATGCGGGAGACGGTGAAGCAGACGCTGACGAGGTTTGTAGGTTTTGCAAAGCTTTTACCAGTTCCTCTGTTACTGAAGTTAGTCGCGTCAGCTGATGATGATGAGAGGCCAGTTGAGAGGCTTGAGTGGTGAACGCAGCAGATAACGCAGACATAGTTGCTGGATCTTCGTTTGGCGAAGTATTCTGTAATGACTCAGAGGGCCGAGACTGATCCATATGCAACAGATTTATTGAACAGAAAAGTCAGACAAAAGGCAACTCAGGATAGTAATAAAAGGTGGCAGGCAGAGGCGTGAGTCAAACCGGGCAGGAGGTCGAGGGCTGGCAGCGAACTTTCAGTATCCAGGGACAGGCTTTGGTCAGGGCAGGCAGCTGAGAATCAGAATCCGGGACGGGCTGGAGGTCGAGAGGCAGGCTGCGGACAATCAGATAAGGTTAGTTCAGCGTGGGTCAGAGGAAACAGGTAGATTGAGGAATAGGAGGATTGCTTGGACATGCACACATAGAGAGGCAATACTTCGCAAAGAGCGCTCCGTGAACGAGGCAGATAAAGGCTTGGCAATCAGATATGATTCGTAACAGGTGAAGGTAATCAGAGTGCCAATGATACAGGTGTAGGTAATCAGAGTTCCAAAGATGCATACTAAGGGGAAAGTATGCAAATCACTAGAATTCAGGAGAGGGCGTTCGTGGCTGAGAACAGGTGGAATCGGGGAGACTGGGCGCCGTAACAAATATTGTATACTTTTAATTTAAATGTTTACATCACGTCAGTATTTGTTTTATTGTCTTTGCTGTGTTTTATTGCATTTATGCTGATTTAAATAAAACTAAAATGATTGAATTACAGTGAAATAAAATACCGTATTGCAATAGAGAATCAATATTGAAAATAATAGGAATTACAAAAAAATAAACTCACAAGTAATGTGTCCGGATACATTACGGTAATGAGAATGAGATTTTGATCATATAAATTATAGTTTAGTGTCCAACTCTCACTATTAACTAACTTAACTATGAATTTCGCCTCAATAAACTCCTAATTACTGCTTATTAATAGTTAGTAAGGTTGTTGTAAAGTTTAGGTTTTGGTATGTAGAATATGATCATGCAGAATAAGGCGTTAATATGTGCTTTATAAGTACTAATAAACAGCCAATGTCCTAGTAATATGCATGCTTATAAGCAAGATATAATAATAGTGAGAATTGGACCCTAAACTAAAGTGTTCACCTTTCACATCCTCCTTTATTTTCCAAATGTTTGTTGTAAACATTGACACAGTGTAAGGTGTGTTTGGGAGCATGGCATTGGTTTCTTTATCTCAGTAAAGGACTGCAGTGTTGAAGGGTTGACGGGCAGTGCAGAGATAAACGACAGAACGAGATGAATGTGTGGGAGGGACAGCGTTAGTTTCATTTTCTTTTGGCCGTCACTCCTCACGTCTCTCTCTATTCATCTGTCGTTTTCTCTTTTATCAGCGTCCCTCTGTCTCTCGGCTTTCCTCTGACTGTGGCTGTCCGCGACGCAGGCATTTATTGCGCTCCGGGTCACGTCGAGTGGTGTTTGAAATGAGTGAATTTGTGGAGGAAGTAATAAATAAAGGAGGAATCAAAAGACACATGTCAAACTCTGACTAACAACAGCCTGAAGACTCTCTCCGTCAAAGAACAAGACACCCCATGTGTTAACACAATAAAGGAGCTTGTGTTGAGCTCCTACGCACTCGCACATATACACACTGTGCTTTTCTTGGACAGTTGTCATGTGTTTGATTTATTGAGCAGTGTGTGTCAGTGCTGTCATGGGAGCTGTCAGATTTTGGCCAGAAACCATTGAACATGAAAGATTTACTTACGAGTGACACTCAGAACAGTAGCAATGCAATGCAATGAATAAAAAAAAATTAAATTAAATTAAATTAAATTAAATTAAATTAAATTAAATTAAATTAAATTAAATTAATAATTAAATTTAAATTTAAATTTAATTAAATTTAATTTAATTAAATAAAATTAAAATAATTAAATTAAATTAAATTAAAAAAAATAAATTAAATTTAATTTAATTAATTAAATAAAATTAAATAAATAATTAAAATTGAATTAAATTAAATTGAATTTAAAAAAATTAAATTAAATTAAATTAAATTAAATTAAATTAAATTAAATTAAGTGGTTTACTATCTGGCCATTTCCCATAAATAACTTATATATGTTTCACCAATTTTTGAAGAATATCATTTTAACATGTCTTTCTCTCTTCTGACAGAGTATAAGCGTGTGTTAGATGCCTCAATAGCAGCAGAGAACTACCGCTGCTGGCCGTCCTATCAGCACGACGGATGCCTGCTGTCAGTCTTCAGCATTCATGAAGCGATCGACGTGTGTGAGAGTCACGTGCAGTGCCGGGCCTTCGTCTTCACCAACCAGAGCACGTGGACAGGTAAAGATGCCAAGTGTCCCACTGTTTAAATATGTGTAGCTCAGCTTAGTACATTCATACCAACTCTCCAGCTCATTTTTGCCATGTGGAAGTAAAATATTATCTGCGAATGTCTGAAACTTGCAGAAGAATAACAAAGAAGAATAACAAAGAGCAGTAAATGGTAAAACTATTTGCATTGCTGATCGGCTTGATTCATGGCTTATCAGTCCCTCCAGAAAAACGTGATTATGCGATTGCATAATTCAATGCATAATCAGCCAAAGTCCGCATATTTATGTGGGGGCCGCATTTTTTCAAATACGCCGAACTTTCGCCGCATAAATTGCAGATTTTTTGTAAAGCTACAGAACGTGTTTGACTCATCAATGTTTTGTAAGTTTGATGTGTTTATTAAGTTCTGAAATAAAACAAGATGAATTGAAATATTCCAGCACTTTCTGTGATGTAGTGTGCTTGCTTATCATAGAAAGTAATAAGAAATTACTCTTTACATTAAGGTAGTAGCCTAGTGAGAACAGGGTGTTGGCGAATCACTTTCTTTCTCTCTTTTTCATCAAACCGCAGTTTTTGCAAGTTCCCGCAATTTTTGCAAGTTCCCGCAATTTTTACAAGTTCCTGCAATTTCATTGCATAAAATTGCATAAATATCCCGCATATTCCATCGCATTTTTTAAGAAAACGTGCCGCATAATCAAGGATTTTTGCCCGCAACGATCACAAAAAAAAATCTGCGTTTTTCTGAAAGGACTGGCTTATAATGTTTTAACAAAGACTTTTTAAAATACCTATGGGAAAAATGTATGCAAAAATATTCCCACTATCTAATATTCCCACAAAATATTCCCACTATCTACTGACTCTATATTCACTCTCAAACTCTGTTGAATGCAATTGTGAATCAAATCTGTGCTATTTGATGTTGCACTGAGTTGCTGCCTATAGAGTGTTTCAGACCTGTGAACATCCATTCCAGTTAGGATGCCTTAGACAGCTGCCTATGTAGCAGTAGACAGCATGGCAGCTCACTAGACTTTTGGAAACAAGCCATTAAAGTTTTGATGTAAATATGTGTGTTGATTCGTGAGAATGTACGTGATAAATGTCCTCGCCTCGTCGATAAATCTGTTCTTATAGCCCAGTGGAACATTTCATGGAGGAATGAAAGTAAAGACAAATAGGACAATAGCTGACATAAAGAAGAAATATATGGCTATGATATCAATGTGGATATAATAGCTCAGATCATTTCGTCTTGGATGAGAGATGAGAGATTAGTTTAGTTTAATTTTATTTGCACAGATGTTAAATATATACAATAAGAGCAAGACAATACAATCCTAATACTGTGCAGGGAGAGGCAGAAAACCCAGAAGTGCTTATTTAAAGCCTCCCAAATAAACTTGAAAATCACTGACTTCATCCTGGCAAATCTGAGGAGACTGTGAGACATTTTCTAGATTGCTTGTGATTTTTTAGAGGAGACATTTGAGATTATTGCTTAATTTTGTCATGAGAAACATCTGAGAAGGAGGTATGGGTTGTAAAGACTAATTGACTTTAATGTTCTGCCATGAGGCTTTAAGCTTGACGTCGACTAGTCTCTGATCATGGCCTATAGAGGGCGCAACAGGATAAGAAATCTTTAAAGTTTACTTTATGCTCCGTTTCCAACAGTTAAAATGACAAATAAAGGCATACTCCGAGAGCGCTCCTCAAGATATGTTTGATAATACCATCTGGATGGTATTATCAGCGAGTTAATCTTTTATTGATTAGCGAGTTAATCACCGTTCTCAACTAATGCACTGCTGCATTGTAACACACACACACACATACAGACAGTAGCTCACACACACAACAAGATTCAGTAGTGGAGAAATGGTTTGTCAAAAACAGAAAGGTTATAGCATATATTTCTTAGTAACTAAAACCCACAGCTTCACTATTAGAGAGACGCTGCCGGCTAGAATTAATTCACACGCAATCATTCTCTCACTAATGCATTCATATAAATGTAATCTTTACTGTGCTACTTTATCTATTTCTGATTTAGAACGAGCAGAAAAGCATCTGTGAGAAATATAACTACCCAAAAACAAAAGAACTGATAAAAATAAACTCTTATGTAGGAGTAATAGCCTTGTGGGAGCACTGTGTCAGATGCCATAGCTGTGCACAAGGCAACCCGCGTTCAAGTCTCAGCGCGAGGTTTATTTGTTCATTAATGACAACACTAGTCACCGACTCGACTTTAATAACATAAAAAAAATCTGAAGTCGTTCAACCCCTAGGAGGAGGTTCTTCTTTCAAACTCATTACTGTCTAAAAGCGATCAGATATTGAGTTTTCATTTGTCAAGATTATTTTTGATGTCAAAATCAAAATTTTTCCAACACTTGGTAGAATCCAGTTATATTACATGGTATTAAAGTGGAATCACATAAGCGAAATTTTTCCAGGCAAAAAAGGCAATAGCGTAGTGATGTATGAAGTACAGCTCACACAGAAGTCACTTTCTGTTGGTCAGCGCAGCAAATCAGTGTAATTAAGTTGAACCCGTAGTGAAATCAGAGTGGGCAGATCTTATGTCATCATGTGAAATCGCCAATCATGACGATTCCTATTGAAATGACTGGATTTCACCCACAGAAATTCGCTGAACAATGGGAAATGTGACCGCATCCACAGCACTCTCACGTTTCTCTTCCTCCCACGTCCTGTTTCTCATCCTGTCTTCCGTCGGCTGTTTTGTAGCAGGAAATGTCCATTCTCTCACACACAGTTTATATCTCTGCAGGACATCAGCTTGTACTCTTCAAAACCGGAGCATCCAGCATGAGCGCGGCTCCAGGGAAGCTCTCGTACATTCGCCTGGGAGCCGCCGAGAGCTGAGACGAGTCAGTGTCTTCTGATCGGCTCGTGTGCTGTCTTCCCCTCAGGACTCGAGGAGGACGTCCACAGAGAAAGCTGTATTTCTCCCTTCAGGAGGAGGTCAGCGTGTGCAATACTGCCTCTCTGAGCCTGGGACTGGACTGTGAATGTGTGTGTGTGTCTAGCAGAGATGCAGAGAGGCTGTTTGTGCTTGTCCATGCAACATATGTCAGGATTTCTTTCTCTCCATCTGTCATTCTTTCTCTTTCTGTCTTTGCCCACACATAATCCTCCTTTATTTGCTCTGATATCCAGCACTTTGTCTTCCATGTGAATCAGGGTTTATTTGGTGAGCTTTTAAAAGCATTTGCTTTGAGTTTTGAAATCTTTTCAAATATTTGCTCTAGTAAAACAAATTCTTCTGACAATTGATGTCCAAACCAGTCTAAACAAGTAATTTATTGGTTTAACGAATGAAAACGAATTATGAAATCATTTTTTAAATCAAGATTGATGTTTTCCTAAAGAGATTAGCAACAAATCTGGAAATTTCTATTTCAATAATTTCTATTTTTCTTTGTTCTTGTCATTAAAGCTTTTCATGTTCTGTTTTGAATTTTAATATTATTTTCAATGGCAGAATGTATTGACCCATTTGAGAGGTTAATTGTGGTACTTGACTGTTAGACGATGGTTTAGTCAGCCAATCCGCTTGTGGTGTGATAAAGTTTCCCAAGGAAATGTTGATCTGTTACTTGACAGGTGAAGGAGTTGGAGAGGTTTCTGCTTTCAGTGAAAGCACTGACATGTACATGTACATGCTTTCTTATGAGTCTTATGGTTGTGTTATATATGAGAGGGATATTTTTATATGGAAAAATTAAAGTCATGTGACTTAAACCTGTGTCTTGGTCATTTTTGTGTGCGATTATGTATTCAGAGTTAGACTGTTTAAACTGAAATATGAACTTTTCCATTATACATGGATCACAAGGGAGCAATATTAAAATATTAAATGCAATTGAATCATACAGTTTTTTAAGTGTTCAAAAATGTAAGTACAGTAAAATTTAATGAATTTATTTTAAAAGGAAATTATTACATATATTTAGCACGGATACATTAAACAATCAAAAGAGACAATACAAATATTCTATAATGTTATAAAGTTTTCTATTTCAGATAAATGCTTTTTTTATCTTTCCATACATCCAAGAATCCAGAAAAAATAGCAGTTTCTACAAAAGTATTAAGCAATAATGGTTTACAACACTGAAAACTATTTTGTGTCACAGAAGACACACACTCCGTCAGCTAAGAACAGCAAACTCAGGGTACAGTTCACACATGCTCACCAAAATTGGACAATGGAAGATTGGAAAAATGTTGCCGACCTGTGGTTAGAAGCAGATTTTCTAAATTGCATGACATGTGGACTTAATAAATCCTAATCTTGAGCAAAATAAGCAATCTGACATTCAATACAACCTGTGTCTTTTATTTAGAATACATACAAATGTCATTTACATCTTTGAGTTTGTCAAGAAATTTAAAGCACCATTTTTGAAGACTGCGCATGTGTGACTGTGCTTTACTGTACTGTAAGAACGAGCCTATGATTGAATCTGGAAATAAAGCAAAATAACTGAGAAATATGAGACATAGTCCTCAGATGCCATGTCCGTAATTTATATCAAAACATCTTGCATTAATTTGATCTCAAGCAGTTTCATTAAAAGAAGTTATTACTCCACCACGTGCGTGACGTTATAAACCAACCACTTTGCGACAATACGGTTTCGAGGAAACAGTCGTGACTAGCTAGTTGATTTCTTCAACGATGCATCGTACTATGGTACATAAGCATTGAGTTACGTCGTTGTACGGGAAACGCATCCCAGATGAGTCTCGATTTCTGCTGCAACATTCAGATGGTCGGGTCAGAATTTGGTGTAGGCGACACAAAAATTCAATTCAATTCAATTTAAATTTATTTGTATAGCGCTTTTCACAATACACATTGTCTCAAAGCAGCTTTACAGAAAGTGCATTTTGGAAATGTACATAGAAAAATACAGTTAGATAATCATGTATTAATTTAGGGCATAACATATCGCCGGCGTTGAGTCGTCTCTTCACAGGCGTTAGTCGTCTCATCACAGGTGTTGGGGCATCTGAAGTCTCCGTGAGAGGCTGGATACAAACTGGAGCTGACGAACGCTATTTACCTCGGGACTAGCGTCCCGAGATAACAGCAGAAAGGCAGATGGGAAATAATTAGCATAGCTGATGTTCATAATATTAATGCATTCGAACTGATTCAGCAGTAGTATAAAAGTTAAGCATTAAGTGTATGCTTGGTTAAAGAGATGCGTCTTTAATCTAGTTTTAAACTGGGACAGCGAGTCTGAGTCTCGAACAATATCAGGAAGGCTATTCCAGGTTTAGGAGATAAATGTGAGAACGTCCTCCCTCCTTTAGTGGACTTAGATATCCTAGGAAAAAGCATGAATCCATCCGGCCTTGTACCAGCGGTTCGGCTGCTGGTGGTATAATGGTATTTTCTTGGCACACTTTTGTCCTCTTAGTACCAATGAGCTTCATTTAAACACCACAGCACACCTGAGTATTGTTGCTGATCATGTCCATCTCTTTATAACCACAGTGTACAGTCTTCTGATGACTTCCAGCAGGATAACGCTCCATGTCACGAAGCTCAGATCATCTCACACTGGTTTCTTGAACATGTTCACTTTACTCAAACGGCTCCACAGTCACCAGATCTCAATCCACTAGAGCAGCTTTAGGATGTGGAGGAACGGGAGATTCACATCATGGATGTTCAGATCTGACAAATCTTTAGTAACTGTGTGATGCGATCATGACAATATGGACAAAAATCACTGAGGAATGTTTCCAGCATCTTTCTAAATCTATGCCATGAAAATTAAAGGGTTACTAAACCCTAAACCAACTTTTTTTAGTTAATGATCTGTAAGAATGGGGCTTTATTAGTACTGGTCATTGATTCGAGTAATTTTTTTGACATTTGTGTATAAAGTGTTTTAATTCTACAATATATGGTGTAAAAACGTCTGAGTGCTGCCCTTTCAGGTTGAACGGTGGCTACTGCAGTTGAATTTTCCTATTGGATGTTAGCGGTAGTTCGTGACTAAGCGGTGAGAGCTGATGTAAGCAGGTTTCAGCTCACCACGCCCTTGGTACGAGCTACAACTCCCATGGCAGTATAAGATGCGGGTGTTAAGACGCAGTCAGTGGCTCGAATTGATCTGGGCTTGTGTCCACTTCAGGAGAAGGTGGGGGAGAAAAGTCCTCGACTTCAAAAGACCTCTCCGTGGCAAAGCTACTTGCGTCACTCCAGTCACTCTCCATTTTAGAGTCTGACAGCAGCTGTCAATCAATCTGTCACTGCGGGTCTCAGGTGCCCGCCCCTCCACTCAGCCCCGCCCTCGGTTCGTCCCCTCTATCTCCGCTGGTGTCTGCCCATTTTTCCAGCATTTCTCAAATATTGCCATGGGTGGAGTCAGGCTCTGACCAGGGGTTTAGTTACCCTTTAAGGCAGTTCTGAAGGCAAGAGGGGCAAAAAGGCCCGGTACTAGCAAGGTATAAAGTAGCCGGTTAGTGTATGTATTTTAAAGGCATTTAATAGCAAATCAAACTGTGATTGGTCACTTTAAATGTCTGTCAGATGGTATTTTCCTGTCTAAGTGGGACATTCTTGACAAGAATAAGTGGACTATACCTCATGCTAAAAGTCAAAAGTCTGGTCAAAAGTCAAAAGTCCCTCAGCACAGGCAAGCGAGAGGAGCCGACATTCCCGACGGTCCCCAGTGGATTCACTCGGGTCAGCTCATCTCCTGACACACACATGCTCTCCAGACGCCACCATCCAAATCCTCGTTCACAGGGCCTTTTCTACATCGGGACTGATAGAGGAAGATGGAACCACAAAGACTTGAAAACCCAGGCAGGATCAGATCTGTAGAGAGGGGTGTGTGGAGATCAACGCTCGAGTGTGTGTTAATGTGTATGTGTCAGACTGAGAGATAAGGAGAGAAAGCGAGACACAAAGACTGAGAGAGCGAGGGACGCATCTGTCTTCTATTGGCCTGAGGGATTATGGCTTTTCCTGAGGCACGGCTCCAGGCTGTGAGAGAGACGGAGGGAGAGAAGGAAGGACTGAGATGAAGGAAGGGTGAGAGGGATTGTGGGTTAGTGCAGCGCCACTAATGAGACACAGACCCTGTGTTAAAAAGTAACCTCAGTGCCTTGACATGTGCTGCTTTTCTAAAGTAAGGTAAAACTCCCACCTTTCTGCATTTGGGTTTTTAGTTCAACGTTGAGTGTCTCGTTACGACATTAGGGTGAGCAAATATGACAGAAGTTTAATTTATGAAGTAACTCCTCATGTCCCAGTGCTGCTATCCTTCATTATATCATGCCAACTAAAGTGACTCGTTAGAGTGGAAGGAATTCAGCCAATATAAAGCAGCAATGGAAGAAATTCACTGTGTGGAGCGAAAGCCAGCTGGCATATTAGCAAAACCTTAGTCAGGGTAGACACCATATTGAATTTTACGAGGATGAAAATTAAGCTGACGTACAGGTTTTGCACTACGTAAAGATCCTAGATCGTATGCAATTTTCAAAACTCAACTTTCAAAGAAGACAATTGAAGGTTTTTGGAAAGATGTTTCATCAGATGAATAATTGGTAAACAGGACAATCTATTAAACATACGTTGATGCTACCCTGACTAAGGTCTATATCGCAAATTTGTTCCAATGAGTTTTTGGCATATATACATAATTTTAGCTTTTTTTTTTTTTTTACTGAATCCATGAAACAGCGTTTTTGAACTAAATCAGTAATTTAATGATCCATTCAAAAAGAAAGTCACTTCGTTCCTGAATAAATCAGCTGTCTGAAAAAATCGGTCAAGTGAAAGATGCAATGACTCACTCATTAAGACAGTGGCTGTATCCGAAATCACATACTTACTTAGCAATTAGCAGGTGCAAAACAGAATTCACAGTTGTTATAAATGAATAGACCTACAATTCCAGCAAGATTTCTGAAGTGTGCATATGATGGACACTTTACTGTCCCATGAGGCCACAGGAGAATTTTAAATGACAATGAAGCGACGCAACTGACAGTGACACTATGGCGACTGCAGTATGTCCGGATTACATTCATTATACATTCATAATAGAACATGCTTTTTTTAGCGGTTGAGAAGTAGCCTTATCATTTAATACTTATTCAAAATAGAGAAAGTATGCGATTTAGATGTAGCCAGTGACTTGTTAGTTAATAACACCAGTTAATAACTAATGAACGTTGCGACGGAAGTGAATCAATTAAAACTAACTTTAGCTAGACAATAACTTTATTCTAGAGCTGCTGTAAAGCCAAAACAATCTCTGTTACTTTAATTTCCTATTATCACTGTAAAGCTGCATTGAAACAATCTATATTGTTAAAAGCGCTATATAATTGAAAGTGACTATGACTTGTGTCATGAACTGCTCGGTGGAAACAGACAGTGGTGATCCAAATGTAGGCTTTATTGAGATGAAGATCCAGAAACAGGTACGAGAGAACAGGCAGAAGTCAAAACCAGGTAAGCAGTCCAGCAATAATAGAATGCAGGGATAAGGCAAACGGGAAAACCAGATACAGGCAGGGAGTCCAGGAACACTAAGAAACGTACTCGGTTACTAACGTAACCTCGGTTCTCT
Organism: Chrosomus eos; assembly: GCA_036326025.1. Taxonomy (NCBI): domain Eukaryota; kingdom Metazoa; phylum Chordata; class Actinopteri; order Cypriniformes; family Leuciscidae; genus Chrosomus; species Chrosomus eos. The sequence goes on from CM070833.1 coordinate 34,392,868, forward strand.
CTAGAGAGGGAACGAGTATTGCGTAAGTTTAGCTTACGCTACGGGAAAGATTCATCTTCTCGAGATATTGAAGCCAAAAAATTATCCTAATTTTGTATTCATTGTCAACGCAGTGCAGCAGCTAGCAGACCTAGAGCAGGCAGTCTTGCGTGCTCATTGGCTGCCCTGCGGGCATCTGCTGCAGCCTACCAGTGAGCCCCGCGTGACGTCACGCCCAATGAAGGGCGCTCGCGCCTTCATAGCGTCATAGCCCGCCAGAATGGGCGTGGCTAAACGCATAAGTAGGGGCTGTAGGCTTGCAAATCCCTGGTTTTCGTTGACTGAAGCGAAGTCGGAGCCATACAGATGCAAAATTTTATGTTGTTTATGTTGTGTAAAACAGTAATTTAAAGGTGCATTCAATAGTTGTTTCGCTAGCATTATCAACACTTCTGCTGCACTGCCATCTGTGGACATGGATCAGCACAGGTTTTTTCACCCCCTCAAAATTAATATATAACCTTTTATGAAAATATCATATGAAAAGTTAATGTAGGATTTAAAATTGTTTTGTAAAACATAAGGGCACAAATTTAGTAGAAAACGTGACAGTTTACTTGACCCACTTTTTTTTCAACATGGTGTCATATTACGTCACGGGAGGGAGTCGTTTGCCGGGCTCTGCGTTCACTCAGTGCAGAGTAGATTGGTATTCAGTAGGAGCGGTCGTGATTCAGTGTGTTTTCGGTGGTTATTGTATTTCAGTTAATCATTGTAGTGGTAATTATTGTGAATTATTGCCTGTCAGGACATCAAGTCCACAGGTTTCCGAACAAGAAAAAGGACGGTGCTATCTACAATATGCTATCATATATACTATATCTATATCTATATCTATATATATATATATATATTGATTCTGTTTGCATTTTAAAATTTAGTTAAAATTGTAGTTGTCTATAAAAAATATGTCTATACATTTATTTATTTTAATTAATAACAACATTATTTTTATTTAGTTTTAGTTATTTTAGTACATCAACGAAAATGAGAAATGTTGCCTTGGCAACTAGCTGAAAAAATAATAATGGTTTAATCTTTATTTTATTTATTCTGATTTTAGTTTTAGTTAATGATATTAATCCCCAGAACATCAACACTTTTATTTCAAAAGTTTAAAAAAATTGTATTTGTCAAGACACGGCCCCTGTAAAGAATGGTGAATGTTGGTCTGAAACGGCAGGTTTGTGGTGCAGATTTGAGTTTTTGCTTAAGTCATGTGTGTTCAGAGGTTCAACGTGATGGAGCAGGAATGCAAGCGGAATGCAGACACAGTGGTCATCCCAGCATGAAAGAAATGAGGGGGGGATGAGAGAGAAAAACAGAGGGAGGAAAAATAGTACAACGATAAAGGCCTTTTAAGAGGCACAGACAGTGAGCTTCTGTTGACTGGACATACATGAGAGACGGCCAGATGGGAAGAGATCCAAAAGGGAAAATGGACACACACTCTAACGCTCACACTTAGAAAGGAGAGCAGCTTTGCCTTTTTATCCAGTTGTACCAAAGGGAACCAGATGATATGGTTAACAATACAAGTGAAAGTGAAGTGTAGGGTGGTGTATTAAATCTGTCTTTCACACACACACACCACACACACACACACACACACACACCACACACACACACACACCCATGCCTGCTGAGGTTGACCAGAGGTCAGCTGGCTGCACACCAGACCCTCATGACTCCCTCAGAACAGAGAGTGAGAGAAAGAGGTTGAAAAAGTTCTATTTGATATTCTTAAATTAAAAATTATATCCCCAAAACATTGGAAAGTAACTAAATGGAAATAAGGCTCTGTTTACACCTGGTATTAAGATGTGTTTTGGTCGATCGGATCACGAGTAGACGAGTGAGACACATTCCCGTTTACACCTGGTGTTTTAATCCGTCTCTTTTGTCCACTTTCACACACTTCTGTCCTGATTTCTTCAAGGGGAGGGTCTATGGGCAGGTAAATGTATGTTTTTTTTTTCTTTTTAGATCTTTCGATGCAATGGACCAGATAAGCTTGTGCAATTTACACATGAACATGACCGGAGACGATGGAAAAATACAGAGAGCATCAGCTTTAGTTTCGGCTCTGACAGCCGAAGACCAGCCGAACGCTGTGAGTGTGTGTTAGAAATCAGAAATGCTGAGAGAACATTGTGCTTGGTACATTTTTCATTTTCAAACCAAACTTGGGTCTTCAGCCGATAAAGTTTAAATCCCATCTAGCTAGCGCGCTTCCCATTATGTTTAAGCATTAGTTTAATAAGCGCAGAGAAGACGGTCTTTTGTGGCTGTTTGAACATATTTGATCACATGAGCGTTTACACTACGAAAGCAATCCGGTCAAATGTATTTTCATCTACTTCTGCAAGTGGTTGAAAGTGGACAAGCTCAAAGTGTTTTAAACCCCATTTACACCTGTATTTAGCATCATCCAATTGAAATTGGTTAAAACCAATACCAATTGATCATCATGTACAACAGAAAAAAGCAGGAACATTATTGAACATGAAAGACTGTAATATGCAAATTATGTTCTCAATATTGAAACCACATGAACATAACTTTAGGATCTGTTGCTGCAAACTCTTTCTTGTTTTGCATATGGCCAGTTTTCTGTCCCTATTATAGTTCAATAAACATACTCTCCTTAATTAAAATCTATACTTCAGTCCGCCTATGAATATGTTATCTGAAAATGATTTTTTTAAACCCCTGAAACCAAGTTGTAAGTGATTTAAAATGACTATTTACTGTAGTCCAATACATTTTAAAAATAATTCTCTAAACTCCCTTCCCCACGAAACCTACACTGGAAAATGTCAATTTTACATTTTCACTTCCATAATATTACACCATTTCTTAAGGATGTATAAACGAGGTTCAATCATTCAGCTATATAACTGCACAGATAATAGACAGCCTTGTCTGATCCCTCTACAAAATGATACTGGAGCATTAAGACCCCCACCAGCCTTTACCATAATACATACGTTAGAATACAATAATTTATATATATATGATAAAAAAGTTGTAATGTTTTAAAACATCCACCCATGATCCACCCTATCAAATGCTTTTTCATTACTATGATTAGGGTACTATTATTGGTATATATTATTGTGAACAGAAAACAGGGAAAACAAAACCCACGAGGGGGCAAAACACACTGGTAGGAAAAATAAAGACTAACAACACTAGACTAAGACTTTGACATTAAATACAGGAACAAGACAGGCTTTTACAAGATCGTTATTTAGTTTAGACAAGGTACTCACAGGTATAGACAAGGCACGTAAAGCAATGAACCAGCACAGGACAGCAAACACAAGAGGATTATAAAGGGAGACACTAATGACAAGAACAGGTGAAGCTGACTAGACAATAATGACAAGACGGGGATAACAAGGGGGCGGGGTAACGTAACGAGACAACAAGCACATGGCCCAAACAATTGGCCATGCGCTTGTAAACAAAACATGATTCTGTCATGATCCTGCCTCACGACTAAGGCAGGGACACTAATGCCGAGTTCAGACTGCACGATTTTAGCCACGATTTTGGCTCGCCGACAGGTTTTGAGAAATCGCCGACAAATGCCCGAAATCACAGGCAAATCGGTGCTCGTTCACGCGAGTGACAATCACGCAGTGTGAATGAGCAAAGACGCTATCTGAGAGAATCGCCGACGAGTCGCCGACGCCCGTGAGATATTTGGCATGCTAAATATCTGGACCTGTCGGCGATTCACAATCCTGCTGTGTGAAAGTGTTCTGACTGAAAACTACATCGGCGATGACCGACAGCCAACGAGAGAGCAAGATACAGGACAGCAGGCTGTTCAGTATTTTAATAGATAGATAGGCCTATATTTACAATTATATCAAACAGAAACAAAGCACAAACATCTGCATGACCAGCAGCAACAGCAGGACGTTTGGAAAATTATTATTTATTTACCCTCAACTCTCTTTGCAAAACACAGTCCTTGCTCCCCTCGTCTTCCCAACCATTTCCTCCTGCATAAACTGAATATTTATTTGTTTCATTTTCGCTACAAATCAGTGCACAGACAATTTGGATCGCAATCTTCTTGTAGGCTATCATTTTTAATAACAAAGTCAGTGTCGCGCGAGAACTCCGGTCTCACGCACGCGTGATCTTCCGTTTTTTCCGTATCACTTCTCGCGTTTGTTTGGTTGTGAAACGTAGTTTGCGGACCAAGCAGAAGTTGTCGGCGATTCTTTCTTTTGTAAAGTCATGCAGTGTGAAACCTCCTGTCGCCGATCCATCGTGCAGTGTGAACACAGCAGCAACTGAATGATACCCCAGATAGTCATGCAGTGTGAAAACAACAGTGACCCGATTATTTTGAAAATCGTGCAGTCTGAACTCGGCATGAGGACACTAAGGCAGAATCATGACAGAACCCCCACCTTAAGGAGCGGCTACCAGACGCTCCTAAAGGGGACATTAAACACGAGACATGACAGACTGTGACAAAGACACAAACCAACAATAGATGACAAAAAACAGTAACGGCAAACACGAAAAGACAACAACAGGATTAGGATGAAACATTAAAAATAACAAACAAGGCAAAGGAGGTGGAGGAAACACAAAGTCCTTAGGGGGCAGTCCAGGGTGGTTAGGTGGACTGGGGATCTTGGGTTTACGGGAAGAGGGCTTGGGACGAGGATTCCGGGCGGACTTGGGTGGGGGCACATGAGATGAAGCCAACAGAGAAACGGACTGGGACAGGGTAGGTGACAGAACAGGACAAAAGACAGGATGAGCTGTAGACGAAGTGGTGGTGGAAGACGACAGTGTGGCTGGTCGCAGGACTGGAACAGGGTCAGCGCTCTCAGCAACAGAATCTGAACCAGCACTCCTCACATCAGATTCGGAGGAAGAGCTCCACATATCAGCCTCGGAGATAGCGATTTCAGCAGCTGACTCGGGAGCCGCGTTGACTGGAGCTGACTCGGGAGCCGCGTTGACTGGAGCTGACTCGGGAGCCGCGTTGACTGGAGCTGACTCGGGAGCCGCGTTGACTGGAGCTGACTCGGGAGCCGCGTTGACTGGAGCTGACTCGGGAGCCGCGTTGACTGGAGTTGACTCGGGAGCCGCGTTGACTGGAGATGACTCGGGGACCGCGTTGACTGGAGCTGACTCGGGAGCCGCGTTGACTGGAGATGACTCGGGAGCCGCGTTGACTGGAGCTGACTCGGGAGCCGCGTTGACTGGAGCTGACTCGGGAGCCGCGTTGACTGGAGCTGACTCGGGAGCCGCGTTGACTGGAGCTGACTCGGGAGCCGCGTTGACTGGAGCTGACTCGGGAGCCGCGTTGACTGGAGCTGACTCGGGAGCCGCGTTGACTGGAGCTGACTCGGGAGCCGCGTTGACTGGAGCTGACTCGGGAGCCGCGTTGACTGGAGCTGACTCGGGAGCCGCGTTGACTGGAGCTGACTCGGGAGCCGCGTTGACTGGAGCTGACTCGGGAGCCGCGTTGACTGGAGCTGACTCGGGAGCCGCGTTGACTGGAGCTGACTCGGGAGCCGCGTTGACTGGAGCTGACTCGGGAGCCGCGTTGACTGGAGCTGACTCGGGAGCCGCGTTGACTGGAGATGACTCGGGAGCCGCGTTGACTGGAGCTGACTCGGGAGCCGCGTTGACTGGAGATGACTCGGGAGCCGCGTTGACTGGAGCTGACTCGGGAGCCGCGTTGACTGGAGCTGACTCGGGAGCCGCGTTGACTGGAGCTGACTCGGGAGCCGCGTTGACTGGAGCTGACTCGGGAGCCGCGTTGACTGGAGCTGACTCGGGAGCCGCGTTGACTGGAGCTGACTCGGGAGCCGCGTTGACTGGAGCTGACTCGGGAGCCGCGTTGACTGGAGCTGACTCGGGAGCCGCGTTGACTGGAGCTGACTCGGGAGCCGCGTTACTGGAGCTGACTCGGGGACCGCGTTGACTGGAGCTGACTCGGGAGCCGCGTTGACTGGAGCTGACTCGGGAGCCGCGTTGACTGGAGCTGACTCGGGAGCCACGTTGACTGGAGCTGACTCGGGAGCCGCGTTGACTGGAGCTGACTCGGGAGCCGCGTTGACTGGAGCTGACTCGGGAGCCGCGTTGACTGGAGCTGACTCGGGAGCCGCTTGACTGGAGCTGACTCGGGAGCCGCGTTGACTGGAGCTGACTCGGGAGCCGCGTTGACTGGAGCATGACTCGGGAGCCGCGTTGACTGGAGCTGACTCGGGAGCCGCGTTGACTGGAGCTGACTCGGGAGCCGCGTTGACTGGAGCTGACTCGGGGACCGCTTTCCTCTGTACACAAAACATGATTCTGTCATGATCCTGCCTCACGACTAGGGAAAATCAAGGACACTAAGGCAGAATCATGACATAGGGTCCTAAAACCAACTAAATCCTGTAACACAAAAAGTTTATCTTGACCTATCTAGGACACAATACGTTTGATTTTTCCCAATCAAAAAATGCTTGAGTCTATTTGACAAACACTTTGACAGTATCCAAACTTAATAAGGACACTGGTCTCCAGTTTTTCAATAAATCTAAATTTGGGACCAATGTGAGGACTGCATATCTACCACGAAAAAGCGACTTTTCTTTAAAACATCTTAAAAATACTTTATGTAAATTCAATCCAAGTACATTCCAAAATCATTGATCAAACTCAACAGGCAATTCATCTCTTCATCTATTCCTAGAGACCGACCTGAGGACAGCTGCATTTAAGTTCCTTAAAAGTAATTTCATTATCCAGCACTTTTTTGGTTTATCCACTTGCTTTGGCATTTCTTAGAGTAATTCCTCAGTACTCGTAGAATCACATGATTCTTTCCAATAGTGTAAAAAAAAACCTGCCATTTTTCTTATTTCCATCAGAGGTTATAGTTCCATTTGGATGCCGAAGATGATACATCTGTTTCTGTTTAACATTTTAATTAATATATATATATATAATATATATATAATATATATAATATATATATATATATATATATATATATTTTTTTTTTTTTATATTATTATTGTTAAAATAAGAACAAAAAAGCAAATTACAAACAGTAGGAAAACTACAATAAGGGAAGGATACAAATAAATAAACTTTAATTTTTTCAGCTACAGTAGGTTTATTTTACATGTAGTAAGAAACACTACAGAAATTGAACACTGAATTGTTTACTGTATGAATCAAATATGAACTGATTCTTATTAAAGATCCAAAAGTGATTCAGTCAAGAGCAGTGAGTGATTTGTCTTTTGCTCTTTGATGAACATTAATGCAGTTGTTTATTATGCTACTGTCCCTTTAAGAGCGAATGCACGGATCCAGTTTGCTGACACGCATCCGGTTTTCACCCAACTGTTTACATTCATTTAATACATAACTGACTATGTTTACGTGAAAACTCCACACGAAGGGCATTTTGACGTTATGTGTGTCTATGACTATTCAAACGCAGTAAGATTCGAAAGAGAACTGAATTCTCAATCGCATGCTGTCACAGCTTATTAGGGCTCAACATCAAGCATCGACCACTCTTTTCTTTCTCATTCATGCATGTTTCTTTATCACTCTTACGTGTACAGTATATAACTTTAATTAGTCCTGTGCTACGCAAATATATTTACATAACACAAAATAAACAATATAGTAAAATCTCTAACGATGGACACTTTATACCATGGTCACGATATAAACCATCAGGCTACTTATCCTACCAATCCTTCCTTTCTCAATTTCTTCAACATTATACTATTAACATTCATGCTTTTTGAAAATAAAATATCAACTCCTGCACTATAATTTGACCCACGATTTAAAACAAGCTTTCCACCCACCACATACACCATTCTATATTTACTTATCATTATCCATGTGCGTTTCCTGTAAGAAGGCAAAATTAATGTTTTATTTTAAAAAATTCTCAAACTACCGCTAATTTCTTCCTGTCTCGTCCCCATTTATATTTAAGGAGCCGACCCTTAGACACTCCATAAAAAGAGATAAAGGGTAGAAACAGAAAAAGAAAGCATAGTAAGAGACACCCTGTGTGATCTTAATCATGTCCTTTATGTGAAGCACGAGCTTTACCCTGTCCTAATTTCATTTAAGTGTTTCTTTAAATGAAATCTCATTCTCAGTAGCAACATAACCAAACACAATACATCTGAAACTTTTTGATTTTCGAAAAATAATACAACTATTGTTTTACTTGAGTCCTATATGCTTTTTAACTTTTTTAACTTTAGTTAGTGTGTAACGTTGCTGTTTGAGTATAAAAAAGATCTGTAAGTTTAGAAAGCTCAAAGTCAACTCCAAAGGAACGCATCTTCTGAAAGCAGCATTTTTAAGATTTCAGACACAATTTTTTTAAATATCCGAAATTGGACTTTCAATGGAGAGAAAGAAACCTGTCAGGTTTCATTAAAAATATTTTCGATTGTGTTTTAAAGATGAATAAAAGTATTTTCTAAAACGTGCTGTTAACATAAAATGTTCTTGTTTCTCTGTTTGTTTGTTCTGTAATATCGCATGTCTTCAGAATAAGAGCTCAACTGTCTCAAAATATGCTCTGATTTCATTCCAAAGTGTGCTATTAGAAAAGGAATGTTCATTATAATCTCAAACATTTCTCATTGCAATCATCCAAGAGTAAGTTATCTGAACTATGCAATCCACTTTATTTATTTATTTATTTCAGCGCTATATATATGTACTGTATTGACATTTGTTGCTATTGTTGCAATTGTCTCAGTTGTTGCTATTTTTATCTCTACCAAATAATTTTGTTAGAAATATCTGCAATAATAGTGATCCTTAAATGAAACATATCTGAGCCATGGAGCCTGGAGAACATTTACATTTATGCATTTGGCAGATGCTTTTATCCAAAGCAGTCTACAGAGCTTTCCAAGTATGTATCGGTATGTGTGTTCCCTGGAAACCAAACCCATGGCAGTACTAGTGACCTCTAAGCAATAAAATGTTCCTCTGGGAGAGAGGAAAAGATGAATGCATGCCGAGTGATTTGAAAAAGAAAAAAATAGGCAGCATTTGAAACTGCTTATGTCATATTCAATGCTATGCTTAATCATTTGAATAGTTTAGTTAGGTTCCAAACTCTCTTAATGCTGTATCAGATGTATCCATTACAAATTTCTCAAAGGCTTGTAAATTATAGTTGAACAGTAGCAGATTTTATTTAGTTAAATGAAAGTGATATGCCTAAATTTGTATTGCCCATAAATAGTTCTGAAAGGACCTTTATATCGGCACAAAACAAAAGGAAACAGCAACCGACAGATCAGAAAGCAAGACCAACACTGTCATAAAGAGGAATGCGATGGAGTCATGGGGAAATCATCTTTGAGATTACAAAGAAAATCTTGTTTGTGGAAAACCAGCATGTATATGTACTGAGCAATGCTTGAACACAGTCTTAGTGTTTTCCCTTTTGTTTGTGAGGTTTGTGTATCATTCATTCAGAGGCATCTGGCTTCCTGTCAGATACGAGAGGGCTCAGACTCTGATGTGGGTGAGTTCGTCTACACAAGCATTAATCAGGGCACTGTGAGGGTACAGCGGGCACAGCATTATACTCACTGCCAGTGCATGTGCCACCCAGGCTGAGGTTATCTAAGGACTGCTACAGACTGTGCAATTTCGACAATCCTATATGGGCCTGTTAGCCTGACTTCGTCAGACTTCGTACTTCCGCTCAGATTCATTTCGCTTCTGTACTCAGTCTGAGATAGCGGCCTATCTATCCATTTTCCTCCGGCCTGAAAACAGCCGGGCCAATCATCGAACAGAGGGCGGGCTGAGAGCCGTGACGTAGTCGCTAAGCGCCGAGTTTAAGATTAGGTCAGGGAAATCGAAAACGACCGCGGATATGGAGACGCAGATGCAATTCGCTCTGTTGTGGAGAATATTCCCGGCATTAGCAAAATGAATCCCGAACAAGAAGATTGTGTATTAAACATTTTGAATGGAGGTGATGTTGTGGCCCTTCTCCCTTTGGGAAAAGTTTAATTTATCAACTATTGCCGATCGTCAGCGAGAAACTGGGGGGATGAACTTTTGACAGGTCAGTGTCTCCTTTCTTTTCCAGGTCTTAAATATTGGCATGACATGCTGTAATCTTTTTCTTTCTTTTTTTTTTATAGTTTCATCACATATATACAAATATATATACAAAAATTATAAATAATAAAACAAACAAACACAGAAACCAACCAAACACACAAAAAAAAAACAATGAACAATCTGGATTGTCTTAACATTACAATTTGGTGAATGAGATGCATCAACTTCAGACATCTTCCTTCGTTGAGATGTAAATAAAGTCGCAGCTCATTAAGCAAACTTAAGACGCTGCTAAGACATTACGTCACATCGGTGTCACGTGTCACGATGTCACGCGCCGGGTTGTGTGTGAACACACTCTCTGATTCCGGAAAATCACTGGCAGTGTGAATGAACCAAAATCGAACGAACCTGTGTGGGAAGGCGGGAGTGCTTGAGGGGACTGGGACATCAAAACTGAAGGCCTCATGGACACCTCATCACACTCATCTCTTCACCGGCGGGATGACCCAACCACCAATCAGATGAACTGGATAATATCGTGAAAGTTCTGATCACATCTGACTCCTGACATTATGCTGCCTAACTCATAATCATACACTGTTCATTCGTTGGCCAAAGGAGGACTGGCCCAACGACTGAGCCTCGGTTCTCCCAAGGTTTTTTTCTCTATTCTGTCACTGATGGAGTTTTGGTTCCTTGCCACTGTTGCCTTTTTCGCCTCTCTTCGCCTTTGTCGCCATTGGCTTTTGGCTTGCTTAGTTGGGGACATTTAACATTTAATTTTGAATTTAGCAATACTATTACAACATTGTTTTCCTGTTATCTCTGTGAAGCTGCTTTGAAACAAATTGTATTGTAAAAAGCGCTATATAAATAAAGGTGACTTGACTTGACTGGCAGTTTTGCCTGTTATGGAATGTATCACTATTTATGTCTGAGCCTTGTTTAATATTTTTTGAAGTGCAATTTTGTTTATTCAAGTGCACTTTTGTTAAAGGGATACTCCACCCAAAAATGAAAATTCTGTCATCATTTACTCACCCTCAAGTTGTTGCAAACCTGTATGAGTTTCTTTCTTCTGCTGAACACAAAGGAAGATATTTTGAAGAACGATTGGAACCAAACAGTTGTTTGGCACCATTGACTTCCATAGTAGAAAAAAAATACAAATGGAAGTCAAAAGTTCCAATCGTTCTTCAAAATATCTTCCTTTGTGTTCAGCAGAAGAAAGAAACTCATACAGGTTTGCAACAACTTGGGTGGAGTATCTTTTAACAAGACTGATAGTCCATAGCTTTTATTGTTTTTGGTTGTTTTGTTCATTTATTGCGGATATTTAAAATGTTTTCTGTTTTCATGTTTAAATAGTCTTTAGAAGTAAAAGTTTATTGATATTTGAAAAGGTTTACCTGCATTATGCCATTATCATTATTTTAGATGAAAATGGCCTCAGAACGACAATATTATCGTTTATTATCAATATTATCGTTTATCGCAATAATTTCTTGGACAATTTATCGTCCAGCAAAATTTGTTATCGTGACAGGCCTAATAAGATCATTACAAATCACACTGTATGACATAGATCTATTCAACTTAGTTGCGACATGTAGACTGTACGATGATAACACCTATTGAATCATAGGCTACTAGCAAGTTAGAAGAATAAAAGGGCATCAGCATGCACGACTGGTAAACAAATAGAGCAAGATGAATCGCACTTTAGCAATTGTGGTTATTATGTGCTATGAAAAAAGAGGAGGAAGCGAAAGAGGAGGATATGGATGCAGTCATGGCTAGGGAAAGGGACCAACTTGACATTAATTTTTCAAATGGAGCTTGAAGAAAGTAGTTTTAAGTTTTAGCACCATCAATATGCAATTTCATGTCACATTTTTTATTGGCTAGTCAGTAGACAGGTCGTAGCTGCAAACACACTGTGAGATGATCATGCTAAGTTTATGACACTGTCAGAAAATTATCTCAGGCTATCTTTGGTCTCAAGACCGTGACAATGGGCATCTTTAAACCTCTCTCAGTGTTTGATGTAGGAGCACGACCACAGAAATCACCACGATCGGTCATCTTTCTTCTGGTACAGCCCAAAATAAGGCTACACCCTTCAAGATGAGTCAATGCTAAATATTGTTGACTTCCATGCTAAAGCCAAGTTTTAAGTTTTAGTTTTAGGAGTTCAAGGAGTGGTCACATTTACCTTTGCCCTGTGAATTTTCCAAGCGTCACGCAGTAACAAATTTCTACCCTTCTACTGTACTTAATTTTCCTTGCTTTTTTAAGCTTCACTGTCACCACCTAGTTATAAGGCATACAGATTCAGAAGTTCACACTTACATTTAATTAAATAGTGTAAAGGTTATGGGTATTTGGCCTGCGGTCCCGAAACCAGGTTGGGATGGGAATAATTAGAAGTGAGGAGATGGAGTGGTGGAGGGATGCTGATAAACTGTGAACGAACAGAGGCAAGTCTGCTGTCTATATTCCTCTTATCGTTAATTGAGTTCATTAACTAAATGTGCTCCTCTCATGTTAATTAGGTTAATTATCTGAACGCGCTCCTCCCGAACTTTGTTAATAAATCATCATTTGCATATATTTCCAGATGCCATAAGTCATCCTGCTTGTTTTTCCTCAATTTTTAAAGTATTTTAATTTTATTGAAGGAGTAGTGTCGCGGTAATGTTTAGAGTTGAGGGTTGGTTTTAGCTATAATTATCATAGTTCTGTATTTGATATAATTTATTTTAAGTTTTACTAATATCTGTTATTTCATACTTCATAATATTCGAAAGCAATTTAAGTTAGCCTTGCATACATTTCATACATAAACATAAAATAAATGTAGGCTACTTGAAAAGATTGTTTCAGTCAACGACATCCACACTTGTTTCTTTACGGTAGGCATAACTTATAGTAGTTTCTCTGTTCTGTGTTTTAAGTTTATGTTAGATGTATAGTGTGCTATCGCTCTCTATGTTTATTAAAATCTTGTTTCATCGTCATTCTGTGACACTCATCTCTCTTTATTGGATTTTCTACACGCTACCCATGACAGAACGTGGAACCCTAAAAACGGTTAAGGAAAGGAAATATGGATATAGCTGCAGTCCGCCTGCTTCACCTCGGGTAGGGAGATAGTTCCCTCAAGGATCACACGAGGGACTCCTTAGATCTGGTGAGTCTCACTCACTTACTATCCCGACCACTCGCTCTGCGTATTCGAAGGCACTCCTGCCCGTGGAAAGTTGCCGAGAGAGAGAGCATTGCTGTGTATGTGGAGTGGGTGCTGGTGCAACGTGGATTTCTCTACACAGTTTGTATTAGGGCTGGGTATTGACACAAATTTCACAATTCAATTCGGTTTCGATTTACAAGCTTGCAATTCGATTTCGATTCAATATTGATTATTTTGGATATCAGGTACAATACATGGCAAATTATCTCAAGGAAAACAAATCTCTTAACTAATGCTTAGTGTAAACTATGGGAGTCCGTTGTAGCCTATAGGCTTCATTAGTGTCACGGAGTGGTGTTGGAGGAAGACAAGGCAAGGTGGCAAAAGTTCTAATATAATCTCTTTTACTAAATCTAGCTTCAGGTAGGTACAGACAGCAGGTAACACAGACACGCTAGGTAACATACACATTAACTAATCAAGAACCGACAGAGTTAGAAGACAGACTGGGCAGAAGGTAACTAAATACAGATACAACGAAAAATAACGAGGTGAGGACAGGTTACACGGATGATGAGGACGATGAACAGGTGGGTAATTGTGGGTAATTGACCCTCCTCCCCTCTGGCCCCGCCTTGACCCTCCACCCTCCACTGGCTCCGAGGGGCTCCTAATTCCTGGTTACGCCCCTGTCCTCTGTTGCACCGACTCTGCCCCGATCTGTCAAGACTCTGCACTACCTTAGTCACACACACATGCGGCTCCACCTTTCCGTGTCTCCCTGGGTCTACGTCTCCTCAGCTCTGCCTGGGTCTCATCTGTTCTCATTTGCAGCTCATTCGGTCAGGCTCCTGGCTCTATCTTATCTCCTCCCTCCATTGGTTTCTCCCTGGCTATTCTCTCCATCGTCTCCGCCTTGGTGTTCCCTTCTGCCAGCCCCTTCAAGGTCAAGTTTGTCTCTGGATCCTTGTCCACCTTCAGAACCCACTCCCTCTCTCTTCTATTGACATTTTCAGGATGCGCTTTCCATGGGAGGTTATGTCACGGTCATGAATAGTTTCATTATTATCTTTTGTTTAGTTTAATAGTTTCATTGTCAAGTTCTGTTTAGTTTCTAGGTCAAGGTTTTCATTGTCTCCATCTTTTCCTGAGTTCTCTGATTCCCTGTCTCAGTGTATTCTCTGTTAACTCAGTTCTGTGTTCCACGTTAAAGTTGATGTTAGATGCGTATTGTGCTATTGCTCTCTGTTTATTTAAATATCTTAATTAAATAAAAATTCCGCGTCATGCGCATCTCTCTTTATTGGATTTACTACACACTATCCCCACATGAGCATCATGGCTCAATGCACCACAGCATGTGTGATGATCACTAGGCCATGACTTCAACAAAACCCATTTAAAATGTCTTGTTTAGGATGTGAAATAAATGCAGCTTAAGTAAAAAATCTGTATAATACAAAATGCATGCACATACACAGTGCAATCATGTCCTCTTTTTTCATAAAAAATCAGCCAGCTCAACATTTCTCATCTACAGTATGTTCACTACAGAATTTAAGCATTTCCATATCCAAGATAAGCTCCAAATATAAATACATCATGTAGATGTTTTAATCTATTCAAGACGTGAAATCCCTTAGAGAATGCTGTTAAGAGTTGTTGGAGACCAAGGGCTGTTTTCCATTTGTTTTCAACATAGTAATGCCCTGACCTGAAATACGTGTGTGTATGTGTTTGAGGTCTTATCACCTGCACACTCCTCTAACTGTGGGCACAAACATGTGTCTCTCAGGGGTTCTGACATCCACAACACTATGTTCTGTGAATCAGCACTGACAGTCCTGATAAATCAATCTCTCCTGAAACAACCTGAGTTCAGTGATAACACATGGCTCAATCTCCCTGGACACCACCTCACGACCTCCTTATCTCCTGCATTACATGGGGAATGTCTCTTAGGGGGTCAGAACTGCTAAAGGTCAAATGTTGTGAGATAGTGTGTGTGTATGTGTCTCCGTAGGTCTAATTGACCCCTCTCAGACCTGTGTTTATCTACCTTTACTATCTGCCCTTAAGAGTGTGGGAGCACAGACCTACAACAAGGTCACTTCCTTTCCAAGCAGCCACAGCTGAGACTGTTTCAGACAGTGTTTGTGTGAAATATGTGTGACCGCCTCCACCCCTTTAGTTGACGTTATGTTTATATATTCAATAATGATAATATAATAATAATTTATATTTGTCCAAACATCTTCATTATAGATGCAACACTAATCCTGTGTGATCTATTTCATGACCTAAAAAATAAATAAATATAGCATCTTAAAGTTGCAGCTGGTGGCCAGTCTGTGTAAATGTATGTTTGTGACCAACTTTTTCCACTTTTGATGTCATTTATAGTGAGAAATTAGTATTTTAGTAATTAAATATCCACATAGTCATCACCAAAAGCTCTATGTAGATCATTAAACCATTGTGCAAGTCTTTCCGAAATTAGTTTCTTGAGGCAGAGTACCTTTCTGCACAAGCACTGCCTGCGAAGAAAATTAGACAGTCAGTGTGCTTGTGTGTTTTTATGCTTTTTAAAGAGTAGTTAGCTTAGCTGCATGCTAATGACAAACTCGTGGCCGAATAAACTGTCGAGCCTCTTGTGCACAACAACAGTTGCTTCTAATGTTGAGTTAAGATGCTGCCTTGAGGTGTGGTTACATTTACCCTTGTTCTACAAATTGAAATGGTGAAATACAAGTCAATTCAATACCACCCAACCATTGTTTTGACCAACAGAAAGCTGCTTGATTTGAAAGTGACTTCTGTCTGAGCTTCACAAATCCATTGCTACATAATAGATAGATAGGCTACAACATGCCAATGTGACTTTACCTTTAGGCCTGTGTGTGTAGGCAGAAGAAAACAAGACAGCTCTCTAGTCTAGATATTAAAAAGAGCGCTAGTTTACACTTTCTTTCACTTTCTACACCTTCTGTTTTTCTTTTTCATTCTGTTATATTTCTCCAGGCTTTTGGCTGGGGAACAGCCAGAATTAAATCATCCCACTGGCTGCAGTTGCAGACGTACAGTAAGCCGCTGTCTCTCACGCATTCAGACACTGCCATCCTAATACACACGCTCATCCATCAGTACGGCAGTTCAGCTGCAGGTGTTCTGTCCACACAGTCCCACACATCTTCTGTGTCACAGACTTGGCTGCGGCCTCAGGAACCTCTCAGATGTCAAGCAGACCAGTTTATTGTACATGCATGCATTTTTTTCATATTGTGGTGGTGGTGTAGGGGGGGTTCTAGTTTTATTTTACTAGAAAAAAACACTCCTCACATAATGTACCTGTGCAGGCCTGCTAATATTTACACAGATGTGGTACAACAAATATGCCTGGTGGCAGCATAGTGTGTGTTCACTAAATAACCCTTCTAACTAGTTTCATAAAAGTGATTTTTTTATGACCCTTTTTAAAAATGAATGAAGTTTGTGCATGATGCACATTTTTACCACATTTGTGTACCAAAATGTACCACATCTGTGGAAAAAAATTTTTTTTGAAACGTTTTCACTTTTCCCAGTGGTTAGCAAATAACAGCTACCCTAGATTGGATTTCTCTTTCTCATGACATCCCCTCTATGGACTTTGAAAGGGTTTGAAGGGTCTGTGTTTGTATAAGCTGAAGGGACACAAGTGGCCTGAAAGCCGGCGCATTTCACCGTTTGATCATCCTGTTCCGCGTCCTTTCACACGCTGGAACCAGTGGAGACTGACCTTTATTTTGGTTCACTGCATGCAACCATTAAAAAAAAGGAACTGGTTGAAACAGTCAAAAATCTACAAACAATTAAAAAAAAATTGAAAAAAAAAATGACACTGTTTTGTTTAATGGCCTGTCAAACTGAATCTCTGCTTTAAGGTTTCCTGTCACCTCAAATTCAAATGATTCTTCATTAAATCTAAACAGAATTAAAGGCAGCTACTTCTAGATAATAGCTTTTGGCTTATTAATCTTTTGTTTATACTGTTCATCAGAATGTTTCTTTTAAATCTATGTATTTATTTATTTGTGAAAAAGTCAATATACCTTTGTAAAAATAAAGTACACTGTAGCATTACAGAAATTACATGCATTTCTTTCAGGCATTTAATTGCATGTTATCTGTAATGAAGAATATTTTATAGTTTAAATTTATATTACATGCCATTTAATAAGTAGGACTTAAGTACATCTTTCTGTCATTTCATAATTATTTCTGTTGTCTATGAAATCTGGATAAAGTTAATGTGCTTACAAGTATGTATGGTAAACTAATATACTTTAGTTCTATTTCTATTGAAACGTGAATGTCATGTATTTAAATATATTTGTAAATTAAAAAAAAGGTTTAAATGTAATTTTGAAAAACACACTACTGCTAAAATTACAATCAAGTACTTTAATATATTTATTATTAATATATTTTACTTTATTATATTACTCAAGTAAATGTACTTCTTCAAAGCGTGACAAGAGATTAGTAAAACTATGACTTAAATTGTACAGTAATTGTCTATAGTATATAGACTCTATACGATTAACTAACGATGCTTTTGAGAAATGCTGCCCTGGGCAGTGGATCTGTAGTTCCCAGCATGCTTTGCAAGGGTAAATGCAAGTAAATTTAGGGAAAGCATTCTGGGAACTACAGATCAGTGGATCAGCCCAGGGCTGCGTTTGCCAAAAGCATAAGTAGAGAGCCTTTGCTACCAATTATCTCTACGATCAACTGAGCTCACAATGCTTTTGAGAAATGCATGCCTGGACAGTGGATCTGTAGTTCCCATCATGCTTTGCAAGGGACCTTAGGAGAGTAAATTTAGGGATTAAACTAGGGTGACCATATTTTGTCCTGAAAAAACAGGACACTCGGCCCGGCAAACAGACAGGCCAACTCAAATAATACTTGAAGTTTACTCAAAGAAACCTTATTAATTTCAATACATTTAAAGTAGGTTATGCCTCCTCTGTATGGATAGAAATTTGTTATATTGTTATATGAAAACAGGACATGTCCTGGGAAAACAGGACAGTTGGTCACCCTAATTAAACCTCTGGTGCACTTCGATACTTTTTTACCGATAAATGTTATGGGTTTTTTTGTCGAATTTTTTACTTCATCGGAATGGTATGAAACTTAGTAAAGGTTTAGGCTGTTTAGACTGTTATGTGAGCACAAAAAAAAAAATAGAAATTATTCAAAAAGATTAAATGGTCCTTTTAAAAATAGTCACACTTGTGCTCCTCATGGCCAAATTGTGAGCTCTAGCTTTAGAGTATTACGTTTAAATAAAATGTTCAGGTCTATGCTGCTCAAAAAAGTGAATAAATGGATTATACTGTACATACAGCGTAAATATATTTTAATACAATGAAATCCCATAAAAATACAAATTATGAAATAAAAACATTATCGAACTAAAACATAGTGCATTCATTTAATTGAAATAAAAACAAATTGGTCATTATTGACCAACACGCGAAGATCACCAGATGGTTAAGTGTTATTGAAGTGAAACGCTTATCTAACCACGACAGCCTATGACATCATCACTAGTGCGACCCGGAAGTATATAAGGGGAGCCTGGAAAACATGTCAACAAGTTTTTCATCTTCAGGGACTGTTTTATTTGTACACTTCAACCTGAAACTTCAAAATGGTAATCATGGCTTGTGAAAAATTCTCAGGAAGTGTGTGCATCCCATGTCTTAGATATTGATACTAGATGACACACAACTTGTGTGTTTATTGTTTGGGCTCAGAGCATGCACGATCACTTCCTGAGGGATCTGCTTGTGCCACTGTGAGTTTTTTCCCTTGAGAAAACTCCACTCTCGTCTGCTCTCTTCTCGAGGGAAGAGGGATAGAAGTCAGGCGTTTCAGGTCCCTCTTGCGCTGAGGCAGAGCAGAGACTAGTATCGTGGTTTTTTCAGAGGGAGCTCGCTGAGGAGGTTGAGAGAGTTGTTCATCTCTCATGCCCTTCAGAGACTCGCGAGAGTAATCTGCAGGATAAGCATGTGTGTTGTCACTAACATCCTCTGATCCAGCAGTGAGTGCTCTGCTGTGTATAAAAACCACCAGCCCAAGAGAGCAGGAGATGGCAGATGAGGGTGAAAAGGATATACAACCCAAACCCTCACAGCCACGTAAAGGAAGAGACCGCTCGTGACAGACTTCACGAATGGTTTCTTTCCACCCATAAAGCTCCAGCTCTCGTGAGCCTTCCATTCCTGCCGGATCTACACCATGAGATCGGGAAGGGTTGGAAGAACCCTTATTCAGCGAGCATTCATCGCCATCAGTGAACTTCACTGATGTTGAGGGGATACGTGAATATGGGTATGTGTCGATGTCCCAATTGATGAGATGTTTGCAAACTATCTCAAGGCTGGAGAGACATCGACACTAAAGTGCTCCGGCCCTGCCTCTTAAGCCACTAAAATGACAGCACACTTAAATGGCAGAGCATACAGGGTGGTGGGTCTGGCTGGTCTTGCACACAATGGCGGTTTTGCAAGCATACCAGCCTGCTGACAGATTTGAAGCATTTAAATATCTCACCCTAAGCGCTGCTTGCATCAGCCTGAGGCTGGACCTATTATGAGTTATTCCTTCAATTTGGAACCCTTCTGTAGGTTTGGCATCGGGTTTGGTAGTAAGTGTGCTCTTTCGTGCTCTTATGGTGATAGGCCTCCATTTTATGAATGTCGTTTAGGCCATCGCTCTATGGTCAGTAGGTTGAGCTTTGTAGGTCTTCTCCCTTTATATGAGTTTTTAGTAAGGTTGAATGATAGGCCACGGTTCCCTGTTAGGAAGTATTAGGAGGGTGTTAAATATGGTTTGTACATGATGGTGAAATTAGGGCCCTGAAGTTCCCATATATAGGTGGGCTATGCATACCCTTCCCATAGGCCTCCTCTTATGTTAGAGTCATCAGGCTTATATAACGGGTAGTGCCAATCTGTAGTTGTGAACAGATTGGCTGTATGGAAAATTCTCTAGTGAGGCCACCGTTCATCCGAGCACCTAATAGACATTTTTTTTGTGTGAGATGGCTTCCTATTGGGAGTTATTCTACTGAGGCCACCGCTTTGTCAAGCTCCAAATAAAGCTACAAAATCAAGTGTTGGCCCTCATCAGGCCACCTTGATAGCCACCTCATACTAGAGCAGCAGTTCTCCTCTCACTTTAGAGAGTCGTTGAGATTATAGCTCTGAACTTCAGTCACTTTATATTCCTGTGTTGGCCCTCACGGGGCTGGCTTGATTTTTGGCTTAGGCTTAGTAACTAAGAAATTGGTGGCGGTTTACTTAGCATTCCCGCATCAAGCCTCTCAGTATCTGAGTGTAGGCTCCTTAGTGCTGGAGCCCATCAGGATAATTTATTCCTGTAAATCTAGTTGCTCCTAGTACTGGCCTCCTCTTACTACAAGAGTCGTCTAGCCAAGGCCTGCCTTTTACACTAGGCATACAAATGCTAGTGGTGTTACTGGGTAGATAGCAGCATAGGTAGCAGTCTATCTTCAAAAAGCCTCTCATGCAGATATCTCATGGGTGTTGTCAGGCCTTTTCTCTCTAGAAAGTAAGAAGCAGTATGCTCAGGCCTCTGCCCTGTAGAGCTGAGTATTGTAGCTAGTTTATCCAGCTAGGCCTTAAAATATAAAAAGGATTTTTTTCGCTGAGCCCATTGAATAAAATAATTCATGTCATAAGGTTGAACGTCGTTGGCCACTTATTGTGGCCTCCATTTCCTTGGGTTTAGTAGAGAATGTAAAATCTGTCTTGTAAAATACAAGATAATGGGCCTCGTCCCTGATACATTCCTCAGGGTCATGCTGATAGTACTCCTCTTGTTAGGGTCTTTATTTAGAGTACTTTGCTACCCATAGCTTGCATGATATCACCCTTCACCACCCAGGCTCAGGTAGAGACAGATTAGTAACTCCCTCTCACTTGGGATGGTTGAGTATGCTCCCTTATAGCCAAAGCATTGCCTGGGCTGACGCCTGTGACATTCAAAACTGTAGGCCTTACAGTAGGTTAGGAAGTCGTAGCGGTAGCTTAAGATTGTACTCCAGTTGCTTTAAAGGGTTGATAGAACTTTTGCTGAGTACACTGCCTGTTGGCAATGTAAAATAAGTACAACCTGGCCCACAGAGCTGTCTGTGAGAACATCTGACGTCTGTGACTAGCTCTGCTAACAGTCCTGCTATCAAGTAGTTAGGCCTTGACAGTCTCTGTCTCTGTGATCCGGTCTGTGAGTGATCACTGCCACTATCTGCAGTCCTCCCTATCGGATGCCTGCACAAGTGAGGCAAAATATGTTAGAGACTCTGTTTAGGAAACAGACAGGTTGTTGGCAAAACTAGGTCATTAATTTAGACCAGGTCAGCCTCCGTGGTGGCATGTTGGCTTGACTTCATGTCCCCCTCAGAAAATGACTGGACGGGACTCCTTTGGACCCCCTGCCCCTATTCCCTTATTCCTCCTTAGGAACTCCCCTCTAAATTCGGGCTGTGGTACCCACGCCCTTGAGCTGGCTCGGGGTCAAGTCCTTCGTGTGAAGTTACTTCCTCGCTTAGCATGAAGCTCGGGCAGTGGCCGTAGGGAATACTGTCACTGAAGCCAGAAGTTTTCAATATAACTGCCGTTTTTTGACGTTTTTTGTCACAGCCATAATTTGGCATGCACTCCCCTCAGCATGTCAGCGTAAGTAGTTTTTTCCCCATAGCACCTAAAGCAGTGCGAGTTCTATTTTGAAAGGGAACGTCTCAGGTTACGACTGTAACCTATGTTCCCTGAGAACAGGGAAGGAGACACTGCGTCTCATCCCCATGCCTCTGTTTTTGAATATTGTGGTTATCGTTGTGTTGAAGATTAGTGCTGTCAATTGCGATTTTCACTTTGTTGCAACTTAATGTGTTTAATAACCTCAAATCATAATTTCTCTTTGAAGCAGAATTCGCAGATTGGCAAGGAACAGGTGTACATGTGTCGAATGTGTCCATCCTGAGCTTTATTAGAAATTGTATGTTGGGTCAATGTTACTTAATTAAGTTAAAACATTTTTCCCTTGCCTTGCTTTATGTTACATCAAATTGATTGAAGTAGATTACAACAAAAAAAATTTGAATTTGTAGGTAGAATCAGGTAGAAATACCTCCCTAAAGCAACAACTGCACGTTCACTTTTTACAGTGAGCCGTTATTTACATAAATAAGGACACCTACGTTTGCTCCAAGTTATATTAGTGGAGAGCTTAGCAAGGAGTCGGTTTAGACAAGTAATCTTTATACACATTTGCTGTAGGCATAAACTGTGACTAGCATTTCTGTTTGTTTACAGTGTAGTCAATTATCGCCTGCCACCAATGGTTTACTTAAAGACTAAAGTGCATTTGTGGTATTGAGAAACCGAGAGTGTCCCATATTGCCCTTTGCAGAAATTGGCAACCTTACCTTCAACAATGTGCATTAGAATAATTTTGTGACCATTTCAAACATTACAAGTTGCAAACAAGAGAAACAAGTCTTTGATGCTAATGCTAACCATTAACTAGTCAATATAGACCTCCAACATTTGTAAACACTATTTGATGTTTTGAGCAAAGAGAAACAAAGGGTTATTCCGATGTTTCTGAGACCTCAGTGCTGTGTAATTCCTGGTCTTTGTCAGTCAAGGTAATGCATTCCCCCCTCTCAAGAAGCATACAGACATGTTTTAAAGGCCTGCCATAACACAATTCCTGTATCTAGAGTTCCACGGCCCACTAAATGTTAAACAAACCGAGGAATTTGTACACTTGATGGACAAACTGAAGTGAATTTGATGGATGAATGAATAAGCATGAAGAAAAAAGCAAGCAAAGCTACTATTTTCAGTGGCGTATATCATCACAACGGTCCTCACATGCTTTATCGCTAATGACATGAAAATGCTGATACAATCAGGCTTCTGCGGCTTACAGCGTCTAAGTGAAATTAAATCATGAGTCACTTAGATATAAATCAAATTCAGCTTTGAAAGGGAGGCTTTCATCAGTGACAATCGCCCAGGCAGAAACACATGGCTGTAGAATGCAGACGGCATTGACAGCTGAACATCTCACTGCCTGTTTTTATAAAGCTGATGTAACCCATCATGTTGTTCTTGCTCAACAATAGTGGCCCCCCAAGTGGCGAGGGCCGTTCAACCAGCCCAGGCCTTTCAGAGATGCAGGTCCAATAGCGGGCGTGAAATTCCCCATTACTGCGCCTCTTTCTCTGGTCGTAGTCAAGCCTGTCTGTTGCATGACTTCCAGCTCGCTCCTGTGGACAAGAGTCAACATTGTGCTCTGTGTGGGACTGTCTTTATTGAGTCTCTCAACTCACACGCAGAGACAGAGATTAAGATGGTCCGCATGCATAGCAAAGGCTGAAGGGAAATCAACATCACATGATTAGCTGACACCAGGGCTGTAGGAACTATCCTACTTGATTCACTGAAAGGCCAAGTTGATAAATAAGCACCAGGATTGACGTTTACTGCTGATACGACTTTTTGGTTTCTGCTAGTTTTTTTTGTTGTTGTTTTACTGGCTGGTTTCCATCAGTTTTCTTTTTTATTTCTCGAATTTTTTAAATTAGTGTTGTCAAATGAATTGTTGTCAATAGAATTAATTACACATTTAATCACATTTAATTACTATTATTTTAGCCTACCACATAAATGCAACATGTTTTTGTCTACAGTCTACAGTCCCAGGCAGCGAGCGTTGAGCAACCAGCACAAGACTGAGAAGATGTTCACACAGGACACTGTCGTATATGGTGCGTCAAATGTAACCTGACTAATTTTGTGGACTGAAATGCAAAATACAATATCGTTAATATACAAGACTGTTTTGAGAACATTATTAGAAAGCTCTGAACAAACATTATATTAACATTACAGGATAATTTATGGTGATAACTTTGAGAGAACCTTGTCAGAAGGTTAGTCAAAAATCTGAGAATGATCAATGTTGCCAGACTTTCAAACATCAAAATTTTATAAGCTAATTGGTTAATAAACAAAACTCCCTTCCATGAGCCAAACATGCAGGTCCCACAACTCCAGTTGGGGGTGCCAAATAGTCTCCTGCGCCTGAGAGAGTCTGTATACAGAGAGTTTCTTCTCAGTGTAATTGGCCATGGGGGTGCTGACAGTAACTGGATAAGTTCTGGGAACCAAGGCTGGTTCTGCCGACATGGTGCCACCAGAAGAGATCAACATTTCTCTTCGCTGACCCAAATGATGAACTGTGGGAGCAGGGCTACCGGAGTGAATGCATAGAGGCACAGGTTATGCCATCTCTGGGCCAGCTCATCCATCTCCTTCGAGAAGAATGTCTGGCAGTGGGAATTCTCTTTCGTCACGAAGAGATCCACATCTGCCTGAGCGAAGGTGAGCCATATCGCGTCGACCACCTGGGGGTGGAGCCTCCATTCCCTCAGGAGAAAACCGCTGTGTGACAGTATGTCCACTCCTATGTTCGAAGACGTGAGCACGTGAACCACCTGTGAACCGTGTCCATAAGAGAAGCCTGTTCGCCAGTCTGTGTAGAGGTAGACCTGCTACCTCCTTGGTTGTTTATAAATACAACAACCGCCCTGTTGTTCGAGCAGACCAGGACATGATTTCCGTCATATACTCCTTGAAGGCCAAAATTACTGCCATCATTTCCAGACAGTTGATGCGCCATCTCATCATAGGAGTCGCCCATGAGCCGAAGGCTATCCTGCCATTGCATAGGACACCCCAGCCCGTCTTGGAGGCGTTTGTCATGACCACTTTCCTCCTGGAGACAGAGCCAAGCATTGTCCCGTTCTGGTAGAAACGTGAAGATGTCCAAGGGACCTCACCCTGAGAGTGAGTTGGCCCATGTACTGTATATTGGTATGCCATTACCTGTCCTATCAGCGT
Organism: Chrosomus eos; assembly: GCA_036326025.1. NCBI lineage: Eukaryota > Metazoa > Chordata > Actinopteri > Cypriniformes > Leuciscidae > Chrosomus > Chrosomus eos. The sequence goes on from CM070833.1 coordinate 34,418,200, forward strand.
CTTTAATTTCCGTGAGATTAAGCCTTAAGTGGCGGCCAATATCACTAGGCTGACCATAGCTCGACCACTGACTTGGAGGGTGGCTTTAGTAGTGTACAGGGCTAGGTCAGTTGCGCTGGCCAATTCCTTGTATTTAGCCAAATCGGGCCAGACTCGTCCATGTCATGGAGATGTTTGGCCTGATATACTTGAAGTACCACCATAGTATGTTACACAGAGGTGGCTTGGCCGTCAGCAGCGATTGCTCTGGAGGCAAGTGCTGACGTGTTCCTGCAAGGCTTGGATGTATGACTGGCCGTCTCCCCTATTAACTGTCCCTGGCCCACCGGTGGGCCCCATTTGCCATTGCAGAGGAGCAGTAATTTATCAATTTGCAACAAGAATATTTCATATTCATTAGGAGTATTTAGGCCTTTATTTTGAAATAACAATAAAACATGAAAAATCATGAAAGATTGGTAGAAACCAGCCATACTACTTCTGAATAGGATGTCTACTTCATAAATTGAATGAAAATTATGGAAATACATGGTTCAGATCACTCAAACTTATGATAAGAGAGGTGCCCTTATATGGGCAGTAATGGAGTCTGGTGTTCACCTAGTGAAAAAGTTTGGTACTGCGCCCAAATAAAATCTTACTGAAAGCTCATTTTTTGAGATATCAACCTAAAATTTGGAACACAACTTTTAAGATTTTTGTCTTTAGTTTTAGTTCTTCAGTTTTAGAGTAAAATATATTTTATAATATATATATTTTTATATAAAATATTAATAATTATTATAACTTATATAACTTTTTTTCTGTTTCATTTTGTATAATTTATACACTTCAACAATAATCTGGAAAATGTCTTCTTTAAAACAAGACCAACCACAGGTCTATATTCCAAAGCATTCTTAAATTACAACCATTTAAGTTTGGGAAGTGATTTTTATGTCTATGCGAAAAAAGGGGTGGTGACAGAGTTAACAGGTTAAACCGATCTTCGTAGGGAGAGCTTCGTGTATCTTTTTTCTTCTGTGCCGTCGACTTTAGAGAGAGCGGCCGAAGAACAAGACTGGAAACACTCTGTGTATGGGGCGTGCCAGGTCTTAGTTAACTCCTAATGTACTTCAGGGAAGAAAAGGGCTAGTTGCCGCCAAGTCGGCTGTAGACGGGCTCTTTTGGGGCTCTTTTAGCAGTCGCCGGATGGGCGCTGGGGAAATTACTGAAACAGCTTGCTTGCTGAAGCATCTTCATTCGGCTGCAAGGCTCGTTTCAATGCAGAGAAGAGACCAAAAGAGCTTTGAGGCTTCAGTCTTCTTCGGAGCGTCGAAATGATCTTCGCACTGAAGGAGAAAGATCTGAGATAGCGGCATTTCTGTGTGACTTTATAGACAGTCAACTGTCTGGCGGGCTGAAATGCAATTTTTCTGTTCAACTGCGCTGATTTTAACCAATCAGGCTTCAGAATTCATAGAAAATAGGAGTTTCTCCACACACTTATGAATGTTTTTTTTTAAAGCAATTCACAATGCTGGAATATTTTATCTAAACCTAGTTATGTTCAAATCTACTTCTGTCAGGTCCATTAAGTCAAGAACACACATGACAATAAAATTTAGGATATTTGTATTTATAAATTGCAATTCAAGTTGATAATTAAAATTTGGCGGTATGGCTCTGTTCAGGGAGTCCTCTGACCTTTCATGAGCACCATGAAATAGCAGAGAGTCAGAGGACAGCAGCAGCATTAGGGAACGCTCACAGTTTAGTACTGGGAGAGCAGAACTATTCCCCCATATGAACAGAGCAGCAACGATGACAGAATAGCACATGCCACGTTATACACAACAAGGAGGAGCTGGGGAGGTGGTGGGTTGCAGAGAGCGAGATGCAAGCAGTTAGGAGCGAACCGAATCTGCTCAAATAGGGCGCCCTTATTTGAGCGTATTCATTAGCAGCGAGGGGAGAGGAACAGCTGATTGTAAAACTTACTCTTTGTTTAATTTAAAATTTATGGGTAAATAAAAAAAAACAGTAACACCTTTTGTGAAAAAAATGCACCCAATATGTGTAGAAATGCATAAAAATATGCATAGTCAAGTCACCTTTATAAATATAGCACTTTTTACAATACAAATTGTTTCAAAGCAGCTTTACAGAGAACAGGATAGTAAAGTTGCATAGTGACTACTAATTTACAAATCCCAACAATGTCTTATAATTTTCTTCTTCTTTTCACCAAATACTGATTAATATATCAGTACTATTTATTTGCACTATTAATATAATTAATCACATAAATAAGTTAATAATGGAGGGGACATGTCCCTCGGTTATAATTGCAGCTAGATGCATTAACAAACTCACAAAAACTTTCCCACATGAGTAGAAAAGGAGCATATAAATCCTCATAAATCATAATTTTTATATTTCAATTGAACATATTGGTTTTCCTGAAGTACAGCTATTTCCAGCTGGGCCGCTCCACGCAGAGGCCCCTTGTCTGCTCAGCCTCATGGGAGCTTGGGATGGTGGAGCTGCATTAGTGAGTCTGAGTCGAAGGATTGTTTCCCATAGCTGAGAGTTTTTTGCGTTTGTTTCCGGCTGCTGTGATTGGGCCCGTGGCATGATGGATGAGGTTCTGAAAGCTCTTGCCCTGCTGCGTGTCGGGGCCAGTTAGCCGCACATGCACACGTGCTCTCCTCCGCAGCTGGGCCTGGTTGTATCGCTCACCGATGCCTATTATTCACAGACTTACTGTACCGGCCTCTGTCAGCGCTGCCAGCCTGCTCTCACTATCCACAGGCTCAATTACAAACATTTGCATCCTACCAGCTACGCCAAATTTTCCATACACGCGCATGTGTTTTCTGGGATAATGTTGTGTGGAAAGCATACCACATCACTTGTCTTGTTGTCTGGACCAGGGTGATTCCAGAACAAGCAAATGGAAAGGAATCAATTATTGACACAAGGTGCAATTTGGCTGCCTCGCTTCACTGGCCACCACGCTCTCTCAGTTCATGCCTCTGGTTAGTGTCGATGGTGAAAGCTGCTCTTTTTTTGCTTGAAGAAGTGAAAAACGTCCTTTCACTCTCTCTCACTCATTCTTTCCTCTATTTTACACTCTCCCTCGCTCTCTCACTCAGGAACAGTCCAAGAAATGCGACTCCTTCCAGTGAAACGAGGTGTTGTTAGCATGCAGTTGCTAGGGAACCAGCATTCGAGAGAGAGAATGTTTTGGAGCTCAACCACATGTCTCGGAGGATTACCAAGGATTACCCTCAAACTGTAAACTTTCCTTCCAGGGTTAATCTCGTCTTTTATATATTTTCACACTGAGTGGACCTACAGGGCAGTCTAAGGAAGCTCTGAGATCTGGAAAGTTCAAAGCAGCAAGTAACGTGCAGCTTGTGGCTATACTAAGCAAACACCGCGTTCTACCCCTGGCCTTGTAAGGCCCAGATGTGTCTGATTGACTATATAATAGTGAACACTGACTAAACATAGTGTGATGAACTGTGCATTAGATACAGTTTGATGTGCTCTCAAATTAGTCGCCTTCAAAAATAGAAATTCCACGATTGCCACTAAGAGCTTCAAATAACCTTTTATTATGATATCTGTAGGAAAGAATAATAATGATGATGATTATCCTTCAGTTATCAGTCTAATATCTCATATTATTATCAATGTTGAAATTGTTTTTGCTACTTAATAATTTTAGAAAGTTAGAAAGAACAGCTTTTATTATTATTATTATTATTTTTTAAACATTATTAATCTTTTTATTTATTTTTTTATCTTACTTAGCTACCCCAAGTATTGGCATGGTAGTATATTGTGGTTTCCACAAAATATAAAATATTTTTAACATTGATAATAATTGTTTCTTGAGCATCAAATCATCATATTAGAATGATTTCTGATGGATCATGATGTGACACTGGAGTAATGATGATGAAAATTCAGCTAAATTACATTTTAACATATAATGTGTTCAAATAGAAAAAAGTTCTATTAAATTGTAACAATATTTCACAATTTACCTATTTTAACTGTATTTTTGATCAAATTAATGCAGACTTAGAGACTTCTTTCAAAAACGTAAAAATAATCGTAATTATTCCAAACATTTGGCCCGTAGTGTAAAAATAAAATATTTGTATTATTATCAATAGAAATAGTAGTTTATTTTGATGATCGAAAATGTGATCTATTTTTAATTGCGGTTAGCCCTGGGCCTTTCTAAAATTAGTTTCAGCTTTATGCTTGTATGTTATGTGCAAAAAAAAAAAAAAAAAAAATGATATAAAAAATTACTTAAAAAAGAGGTTGTCACATGTTAACTTAAAAGGTTACTTAAGTAGTCAACAAAGACATAAATTACCTGAGACACAAAACCTTTGTAAAAAAAAAAAATCATACTCCAGAAGTTTAAATTACTGGGGTCAAATTGACCCCAGAGGGTAAAAAATGTTATCAGATTTGAGGGTAACAGGAGGGTTAACAAGATGACGATAGAGAAGTGACCGTCAATCCAATTCCTTGTAACCTCTCGACGATGCTCAATGGCTTCTTTAGTTTAGCAGACGAATCGCTCGAGTTTGAGTATATCACTCACTTTCATGATTATAACATTATGTGCTATTCAGCTTAATCAAGACTGCTGAAATTATGATTTACAACAAATACTGTGGAAAGATCAGAAATCAGACATCTATGAGATATCGAGAAGGAAGAAAAAATAACAGGAAACTGGGATGAAAAAGAGACAAAGGGGGAAAAGATATGGGTAGAGCACTGAAAAGATTCACAGCCTGAAGATAGCATCACTGGCAATGTTTAGACTGTCTGGACTCATAATCAAATCAGCTGAAAATATGTTTACTCATTTCTTACAAACACATCCAGTCTGGATTTTTATATTTGTATATCTTGTATCTACAGTGAACATTTGATTCCAATGCCTCCTTAAAAAAGACAGCAGGACAGATAACAGCTTGCCTTTACAGTCATGCACTGTATTTATGCATGTGGACTGAAGGAAATAAGGCACAACAAAGAAAGAGGGGATGGTGGTGGAGGAAGGGAGCATAAATCAGAGAGAGAGGGGGAAGTCGACAGACGCGTTCGCAGGAAGGATGATTCTCATTAAGCCGAGCTGAGAAGCATCATGAATGATGAATGTGCTGCCGAAAGGCTTCTTTTCATCAGGCCTGTCAGAAGACTACTGAGGCTCCTCAAGAGTCACTGTGAAAGTCAGGATCAGTCTGAAGAAATTCACTGCCTTTAGCACTCGCAAACCCATCCTGGAGTGGATGAAGATCCCGGCTGATAAGCAAAGGCCCGAAGGTTCAAGCCTCATGAGGAATAATCTATGAATTATTATTACTGCGTGCTTGGGTAAAACATGCAGTGCCCTTCAGGACGCGTGCCGCTGTAATATGTGTTTTACAAGAAGCTTTAGATAAAAGTGTCACCGAAATGACAAATGAGTTATTCATTAGTTCTGTCATCATTAATTCCCCTTTTTTTACATGCAAAAAGTTAAAAGGAGTGGTATTCTCACACTTCTCTTTTCTATAGAATGAAATCAGTACTCAAATTGCAAAAAAGACAAAAAAAATATATTTATACGTCTTTGAAAGAAGCCTCGTATGCTCAAAAAGGCTGCATTTATTTTAAAAATACGGTAAAAATATACCGTAAAATATTAATATTGTAAAAAATATTACTACAAATTTAAGTAACTGTTATTTGAATATGTTTAAAATGTAATTTATTTCTGTGTGAATGTTCAGCATCATTACTCCATTCTTCAGTGTCATGATCCTTCAAACAATCATTATGCTGATTTGCTGCTCAAGAAACATTTATGATTATTATCAGCGTTGAAAACAGTTGCGCTGCTTCATTTTTTTTTTTGTGGAAATTATGATAGACTAAAGTTTGGGGTAAGTAAGATTAAAACAAAACTTTTATTCAGCAAAGATGCATTACAATTGATCAAAAGGGACAGTAAAGACATTTATAATGTCATACATCTATTTTAAATATATGCTGTTCTTTTAAACATCACAGTCTCTACAAAACATACTGAGCAGCAAAAACTGTTCAACATTGATAATAACAAAAAATATAATCAGCATATATTATAATGATTTGTGAAGGATCATGACACTGAAGATTGGAGTAATGATGCTGAAAATACAGCTTGGATCACAGGTATAAATTACAGTTTAACAAATATATTCCGGATAGAAATACGTTACTTTGATTGTAATAATATTAAATCTTAATTATTCCAAACTTTTGGCTGGTATTATAGCTACACTGTAAACAAATAATCACTGCCTTAAACTTATAAGTACGGCTTGGGTGTTTAAGTCATTTCAACATAAATTACATTAAATTGACTAAAAAAGAGTTGAATCTTGTTATAATAAAATGATAAAATAATATAATAAAATATTTTAAATAAATAAATAATACAATTATGAGTTAAAACGATGTAAATACATATGTTGTCGTAACATATTGATCATACAATTTTTTTAGAGTGTGTGTAAGCAACAAATTAAAATTTGAGGGGAAAAAATGTGAATGTCTCTAATCCTTCCATTTGCTGTGATTTCAAGTATCATCATGACATGTACAGCTTAATCCATACAAGCTAAAAGAGGACACACAGGAAATGAGGTCATCTGTGTGCAGCCAGATCTGCCCAGTGACCCCTGGGTAATGTGCTCAGTAATCAGAGGCAGTCTGGACTATCTCTCTCCTCCTCTCTCAGCGCTGAAACATCTGTCTGCAGCTGCAGGTGAGGCTGATGATGAGTCAACACTGAGCAGTCCATACAAGCTCTGCATACCGGATATTATTATCAATCATAATATTAATATATATTTTATTGTCATTTGAGATGCATCATAAAGCTCATGTATGTAAAAAAGTATGTACAGTATTGGCCCAAAGTCATGTCCGGATGGGATCTATTTTTAATGACCATAGTTTAAAAAATGCACAAATATAACCTCTCATTGAAGTCAGGGAACTGGGACGGCCTACATGACGGAGTCTACTTCCGCCCAAAGCGCAACTTCGCAACTTATGATGTTAGAAGTAGCGTAGTGCGTCCTGGCAGGCATAGTTTAAATATCAGCAGTTCTTCGCATTACTCACATAAGTTGCGCTTAGACTTAAGTGCAATCCATTGTTCGTTTATAGCTAGTTATTTTACTTATTTTACTTTAATATTTTTCTTACACAAATGCATGGCTTCGCTTCAGAAGGCCTTTATTAACCCTCCAGAGCAGTGTGGAGCACTTTAATAATGGATAGATTTCTTTTATAATGGATGGATGCACTTTTATGGACTTCAAAACAGAAACGGCATTCGCTGCCATTATAAAGCTTGGAAGAGCCGGACATATTTTTATATAACTCTGATTGTGTTCGTATGAAAGAAGAATGTCATATACACCTAGGATGGCTTCAGGGTGAGTAAATCATGGGCTAATTTTCATTTTTGGGTGAACTAACCCTTTAAAGCATATTTGTATCACTTTTTTGCATTGAATTGTAGAGAATATAAATTGATTGAAAAGACATTTTAGAAAAAAAAATATTTTAAAAGTTAGATGAATGTAACTTTTATTTTAAGCCCACAACAAAGATTGAGGCAAAGCCCTTTATAGTAATTAGTAATCACCACCGCACATCTGCAGGTGATAGATGCGTGGGAAAAAAGACCAAATGAGTCAGGTGGGATTGAGTTTGAATAGTTGTATATGCATGATGAAGGTCGTGAGACCGAAACGTTGCTAATAACATTTTTATACTCATTTGCAAGTATTTATAGTGTACGGGAGTTCGAGACGGGAAAAATGGTCGGAGGCACATGATCTAAATTTGTTGTCCATATTCTCTTAATGAGCAATGGGTTTGTTTTGGGCATAACATGCAATAAACCTCTCATTCCCTTTAAAAGCGGATTCGCTATTTACATGAAAAAACTGAACGCTTCTTTAGCGAGGAAATGCATCTGCTCGTGCGCGAGGTTAAAGCACAGACCATCTACCTCCAGCGTTGTGGACCTGCCTATAGGCGCACATTACTAACACGCCTTTTTAAATAACAAAAAAAATACTGGACCATTGACTTTAGACCAGGTTTCAGTTGGTCAATGCCGCAGTCTATTTCAAGTTGCCTCAGAACAGCAGTGCTCCAACAATACACCTGAACACACCTCGTTTTCAGACCAGCAGCCCATGGGCCAGCAGATGGGCGCAAATGCATTTGCTATTTAAACAACATGGCGCAGGACATTAAAATGATAACTGCGTCGGGCTGAAACTAGAAAAAAACACTTGCATCATCGCGCCTGGCACCGCATTGCACCGAGTGTATGATAGGGCCCTGAGCTGCTGTGAGTTAGTGGAGGCGGGGCTAATTTGCATATTCATAGAACCGCGTATACTAAATGAGGCAAGGGTGTGGAGTTACATTCACGCTATTTAAAGGCATGACACATTTATTTAAAGGAAAAAAAAATTAAATATGTAATTTTGGTTATCAAAGATCAGTTTTAAGGGAGACAATGATTGACTGCAGGTACAGGGGGACTTTAAGAAGAAGCCACGATTTCTTACATGGTCAATTAGGATAACTCTGATTTAATTTGAAACGTGTCTGCACCTTCTATCTCTCCTCCCACTTCTCGAGGTCCACTTCCTCATGTCTTCTTACAATTTCTCCTCTTGCTCTTTCCACCAATGCCCTCCACTCTATCACACTCAGAAAAAAAGGTACAAAAGCTGTCACTGTGGCGCTACCTTTTCAAAAGGTACACCTTTGTACCTAAAGAGTGCATATTAGTCCCTCAAAGGTACGTATTGGTACCAAAAGTGTACATATTAGTACCTAAATGGTACATATTAAAACCCTTTTGACGGATACTGTCCCAGTGACAGCTTTTGTACCTTTCTTTGTACCTCTTCTCCCTCTTCTTCTCCTCTCCTCTTTTCTGACATCTTCATCTCTCTCTACCTGTTCCACTGTTATTATCCCTCTCATTACACCCCTTCCTCCATCACCTTTTACACTTACCTCTATCTCTTCCCCTTATTGTGCATATTCGTATTCAATTCTATTTTTAATAGCTAAAATGAACATTAACAAGCATTACATAATAAAGCTTAAAAGTTGAATAGCTACATTGTGTTTTATATGTGTTTGTTTGCACAAGTGTCTGTTCTGTCAATGTTCTGCAACCTGAGCCACATCTTAAGCATTTCAATGCGCCGTGAAAACAGCGTAAGCCGTGCAAAATTGACAAATAAACAAACACGATCTGACTGGTCTTGACTTGAATATGCCATCCTCCCTTCTCAGGCTCACACGTGTTTCATTTCATTTGACTTTATGTCCTGTTAAGCACTCTGGGTATGTGAGAGAACCTGACACCGCGTGATGACACGGGCTCTGAACCGCAGTTGGCCAGGCATCGGGCCAGAGTCCCTCCACCCCTGGACCTGGAGCGTCGAGTCCAGCTGGCACGGCCCATTAGCAGACGGCGCAGGAAAGGCTGGGCTCAGGCAGGCGCACAAAATCACAGGCTAAATGGAGACTTGTGCTGGCATTTGCACACGTACTGTAACACATGGCATACAAGCACAGTCACGTCTCCTCAAATTTAATTGAATCAAGACCTAAAATAATATTTTTTAAAAAAGGCAAATCTGTGATAGCATTTATTACGTAAAATTGCACCCGGAGCACATGTGCACAATTCAGAATTGAATTGAAAATGCTAGATCTATTCCAGCTCTATTACTGGATTTGAAATGAGGTGGGAAAAAAAAATCAAGGAAATTTATGTAACTGCAGTGTAAAAAAAAAAAAAAGATTAAATGTAAAACTGTCATTACCCATAAACATTTATCATGCACACACAACATAAACATTTGTAATAATAAATATTGAACTGAATTTAAACGATGGATGTCACCAAGTAATGCACAGACTGAAATATGGAACAGGCAATCAAGGTAGAGGACCTAACTGTTGTAAAATATTCTGTTATATTGTGCAATTAATAGATTAAATTTATAATGTAATTTTTCCCCCCCAGATTATTTATCAGATAACTGTGTGTAGGATATTTTGTGATGCTGTGGCAAAAATGTAATTTGTTAACTGGTTTTCAAATTATAAATCATTTTGACACTTAATATTCAACAATATTATTGATCTGCCTGCATTGACACCATTATATGAGATCTGAACTGAGCTGGACGTTGACATCACAGTTTTCTCCAGAGCGGAGATTACTGAACTAACTAAATTAATAACTTTTTTACAACAAAAAAATTGACGCACTATGATGCTATTTTTATCTAGAGCTTCTGTACAGTGCATTATTTTACTGTTATCAATGTAAAGCTGCTTGGAAACAATCTGTATTGTAAAAAGCGCTATATAAATAAAGGTTGAAATTATTTGTTTATTGAAAAGGAGTAGTGTTAATGAAATTCCTCATTGTGTTGGGTTTCTTTGAATTTTTCTTTCTATTATTCCAATTCAACATCCTGTAGAAAATTCCGTTCAAAGTCACACAGAAAGTAAGCAAATTCATAAATTCAATATTTGGCTCAACCCCGCTAGAGCAACTTGATTAATTGTGTATTAAACAATCTATATTTTTTGCTTCCAAGACAAGAGTGTATGAGAGAAAACAGACGGTAATGTTAGGATGGTGAGATTTTATTGGGGTAAAGTTTAGCTGCAGTGCTCTAGAAGTTAAAGTGGAATACGGGAGACTTGGCCAAGCCAGCGAGGATTGATTTATAGCAGTGAAGCCAGCAGCCTGGCCGGTTTCTTCTCCAGCAGTTCAGGAACAGCGATCTGCAACAAGCCTGCATAAATCACACCCCAAACAGGGAGCAGCTGTCTTCAAGGCGCACACACCCCTCCACACACCCCAGGGTCACTGACCCACATTACACCCAGTTCAGCCCTCACGCTAACACTTATTGACAGGAAGAACATTTCACAATTTTCATATATAATAATGTGATTAAAAAAACAGTATGACCACGCTTACATCTCTTGGTTTGGCCTTCTATCTGTGTCAGTTTAAAGAGGACCTATTATGCCCTTTTTCAAAGTCTTGATTTTGTTTTTGGGCTCTAGAAGAATATGTATTTCATGCTTGAATGTAAAAAGATACATTTGTTTTTCACTTATTTGATACTGTTGCAGCCCCTCTCTTCCCAGTCTGTCAGTAAAGCTCTGGGGTGTGTTTCCCAACAACGACGTAACTCGCTGTCATTCAACCACGTTGGTTAAAGGGTTAGTTCACCTAAAAAATTTTCCATGGACTATATTCTCCATACTATACTATATTTGCCATTATCACGTGACCTACCAGCCTCATTCCCGTGGCCTCATGGGATAGTAAAGCGATGCACACTTTAGAATCTCACCCGTAAGGTCATCCATGCCTACTCGTTTATGAGTACTGTGAAATATGACATACTTATTTTGTCATATACTGTTTTTCGCCTACTATATAGTAGCGAAGTACGTGATTACAGGTCTTCTTATTGGGAGATAGCAGGATCCATGGCTCTACCACTGGAGAAAGCATAACATCCAGCTTGGATCACATTACAGCCTTGACATCATTGGATTTCTTTCTTCTTTCAGAGTTCCCTAACTTCGCTAACTAACAGAGTTTGCTAACTTTGGATGCTTGTCTCAATGCGGCTTTGGCGTTAGATCCAGGGTGGAAAAAACAGCGTTTCTTGGACATGGCGACAACATAATAACTAACTCAATAGGTCGCATCACCTTATTTGTATGCTTTGGGTGGGAATTATTCAAATGAATAATATTATGACGTGTTTGTTCCGGAAGAAAGCTCAAGTATACAATGGAGTTGTTTTCAGTGACACTGATATAGAGAAAAATTCCCGCTGGAGGGACTTTGTAACTTTGCAGAACTTTTTCATGATCAAACAGCAACATTACACATTAAGAAAGTTGAACATGTAAAAAAGGCATTATAGTAATCCTCTTTAAAGAAAAGATAATTTTTCATAATGAAGATGATTATTCATTCTAAAAGAGACTGCATGCAAAGACAGAGTTGGACACGGACAGCCACACTTAAAAGCTTCTGAAGAAAACCAAGAATGTCTCTGGATCATAAATGTCTACTGAGGGAAGATCAGCAGCTCCAGAGATGATGATTTAATAAGTTGTAGTGTTGTCTCTCTTGGACGAGTGGGACGTCTTGGATTTTACAAGCCCTGCTCTCTTCAAATGCAAAACTTTTACAGGCCTGTGTGGTACCCGTCGAAATCAAAACCAGGAGTGACAGTATTCCTTCTCTCTCATATAAAACAGGATTTATATGAGCTGGAATTCTTCTTTATGCAGTATTTTACTAAAGTAATTGCATGTTCTGCTGCACTCTGCGCTGTGTCAGGGTCCATATGCATAATGCATCTTAGACCAGCTTCCACTATGTCCATATAACTTTACATTATTGAGATATGAAAAATAACCACTGATCCTCGATCATCACTTGATTAAACATGTATTTAGAGTTTTGTAGATGGATGTTTCTGGCTCTGATGGTCTTGAAGAACATAAATTAAACAGTAAAAGAAAAGAAAAAGCACACAGATGGTGATCAAACACACATTTTAGTGAATGAATGACCACATGACATTTAGTTATCCACTGTACGACTGCAATGCGAGTCGTTGTTTAATGGCTCAAGTCAAAAAACGCCCACGCCAAGACATTAAAGGGATAGTTGACCCAAGTGAAAATGAAAATTCTGTCATCATTTACTCATCCTCATCATTCCAAAACCCTTTTTCAAAAGCCTTTATTCACATATAAGCATTGCTCAGAGCATATAAAAAAAAGCTAATAAAATATGGTAAACGGAAGCTCAAATATGCTTGCTTGATGTGTGAGAACCAATGTGGTTTGTTCTCACATTTTATGTGATTTAAGCTCTCATTCGAAGAACATCTTTTTGGTTTGGAACAATGTGTAAACAGAACAGAAACAAATCAGAATTTTGGTTGAACTAACTTTTAAAGTCTATGGATCCTTTTTTACCTGGTTAATTTTCCAACAGGTCAAAGGAGGAATTTGAGGAAATATTCAGGGTTAGGAGTTCATAAAAACCTTAGACCAAAGTATGAATAATAGTGATGCCTGCATTAGCAAACACGTTAATGAATAGTCTGAATGGCACAACAACCACAACCAGGAGATGAGATATGGCATGCTGAAGTGGGCTGAAATTTTGCCTTGGTAAGATCAGTTTGAAAGCATACGGATTCCATCAACTGTATAACGGATCCTGCCCACATCTCTCAGCAGCTTTTAGAGGCAGTTAAACCACAGGTCAGTGGGTTCACGCCTCTGTCCAGCCGTGCACAACTGGATTGCAGGTTCCAGTCCATTGGCAGAGCAGACTTCCTTCCTCCAGGCCTTATAGCTACGCGAGCTGTATCCTGACAGATGGACTGAGCAATACATACAGTTAATTGGCACACAGGAAAAGCCCACACTACTGCTTGCAGGAATATAAACCAGAACCAGAGCAAACATGTGTACATGTGTTTGTATAACAATGGAGGGTGAATGTGATTTCATCATGTACAACATGTTCCTGGATCATCATCTTTTTTTTATCCTAGAACAACATTCCAATAAACCAATCAGTTTTGATGGATAAGTTAACAGTTTTTGTCAAATTTAGACTTACAATCAGGGTTAGGATCGGTGTTATTCACCTGTCATTTCTCTCTGATTTTAGGGATAAATTTGTTATTATATTATATTATATTATATTATATTATATTATATTATATTATATTATATTATATTATATTATATTATATTATATTATATTGTTGTATCGGACTATCTGGGTTTTTGTCTCTTTTTTGTGTTTTTGGGTGGGTTTTGCATGTTTAGCTCAGTTTCTGGTGGATTCAGTTATTTTCTAAGGTTCCCTATCAGTGGGTCACTCCCATCGTACGTTGTGACTGACGAATAGGAATCTCGCTAGAGAGGCCAATCTACTTCGAGTGAAACTAAACAAGCCAATGCACATTGGCGTGCAATCATTTGCATCAGCTGTTCAGACTCGCAGCGTGGGTATATAATGAGCAGAAGGTGCGATGGTAACGCTTCCTTTTACAGTCCAGTTACCCATGTAAATACTATGTACTTATTTTAGTAACTACAATTACTGGGTAATAACTAGTACTAACCCTGAACCTACCCTAAACCTACCCCTGTTCCATGTACTTACCTTATATTATCCAGTTCTAGGTAAGTACACTGTAAGTACACTGTAAGTACTGTACTGTAAAAGGAAGCGCTCAAGAGCTGTTTTTACAGCTAGTAAGACCTGTCAGTGAGAGAGAGACAGTGCACATTCCTGTCTGTGTTCGCGGTGACCGTTCCCCTGCGTGATTCAGCACCAGTGAGAGCAGTCCCTAAAAGAGCTTACACAGATAGATCACAGTCTTTTTCAAGGTGACTTTCTATCTGTGTGTTTCTGGATGCGGTCGTTACCTGGGGTCACAGGATGGTCACGATCGCTACATCGTGTGTCTGGGCCTCGATCACGCTGAGGCAGGCTGCGTTAATGGATGAGTCATGCACCCATGGTGGGAAAATTACCATCTCGGAGTTACGGTCGAGACTCTCGTTCCTGCAAAGGGGCGGAGACCCCGTGCCTCTGCCTCGATCTAACCCTCCCCAGACGGTTGCTTCGGGAAGTGACACGGGAGACCTGAGGATTACGGTAAGCGCGCTTAATTTGGGGAACCAACCCCCTAGGAACTCTCATCCTTCTCATTCTCCGTAGCCAGATGAGCCACCAACGGAATGTGCTAGACAGTGCGTACCAGTCATTTCCTTTGGTGCTCCCCGCGATGATCAGATGTCGATAGCTGCATCGGAGGGTGGGTCAGACCTCTCCGCGGACAACGACTCGGTGTCGCTGCCTCCTTCGGGTGTGCCAGCAGTACCCGAGTCGGACCGGGAGATGATGGCCATGCTTTCCCGGGCCACCAACAGGATCGGGCTCGTCTGGAACCCTCCACTGTGTCCCGAACCCTCGAGGCTGGATGATTGGTATCTCGGGATGGCGCAAACTGGTTCTTAGCAACCCACCTAGTGCCTTTCTTCCCGAGGAGATCACGGGGACGTGGACGGCACCTTTTACTGACAGAAACCATTTCGGTGGCTCCTCCCTCATCACCCTTGATGGCGGGGCACCTAAGGGATACATGGGTATCCCGCCAGTGGAGCAAGCCATTGCTATGCAGCTATGCTCTAACTCCACTTGGCGTGGTGAACCGTGTCTTCCTTCCCAGGCTTGTAGGTACTCGTCGGACCCATCCGGCAAGGCTTACAAGGCCTTTGGGGAAGTTGCCTCATGCACGCCATGCCGTTGCTGCATGTCCATCAGGCCAAGGCACTGAAGGACCTGCATGAGGCTGGTCACGATCCACAGGCTCTCCAAGAACTTCCTCACCACTCTCAGCCGCCTCTATTGCCTTCTATTGCCAGCGGGCAGCAGTGTGCTGTTTGTGAACGCAACCAAGCCGCTTCCTACACCTCCTGCCCCATGGAACCAGGTAAGTGTTGCACAGCATACTCAGACCTCAATACAGGCCGCCTCCCATAGAGAGCTTCCCGAGCCGCGTCCCTGTGTTCCACCTCGCTACCCTATGGTCCCTTTCGTCCCGCTTGTGCGGTCTCTGCGAGCCTGGTTAGTGCTCCCCAGTCCGTCTCACTGGCTCATTCGGACCATCAGGTTCGGCTATGCGATTCAGTTCGCCCGGCGTCCCCCCAAGTTTTGGGCCATCTACTCCACTACAGTGAGAGCAGCTGATGCCCATGTCTTTCACGGAGATCGCGATAGAGCCGGTCCCTTCAGCCAATATGAGGTCAGGGTACTACAGTCCCTACTTCATTGTACCCAAGAAAGGTGGTGGGTTACGACCGATCTGCGAGTTTCGAGTTTGAATTGGAGTCTCCACAAACTACTGTGCAAATTGCTCACGCAGAAACGCATTTTCGAATGCATCCGTCCCCGAGATTGATTTGCAGAGATCGACCTGACAGGTCGTTTCTACACTTTGCGTTTGAGGGTCGAGCATATCAGTACAAAGTCCTGCCCTTCGGGATGTCCCTGTCTCCCCGTGTCTTCACGAAAGTCAAGGAAGGGGCCTTTGTTCCCATGAGAGAACAGGGCATTCGCATCTTCGAATATCTTGATGACTGGCTCATACTAGCACACTCTCGAGATCAGCTATGCGAACACCGGTACCTTGTGCTCAGGCACCTCAGCCAGTTGGGTCTTCAGGTCAACTGGGTAAAGAGCAAACTCTCCCCTGTGCAGAGGACCACGACCTGGTCATCAGGTTCCTTAGAGGGCGAGATGATTAAATCCTCCTCGACCCCCCTCCATACCCTCTTGGGACCTTTCCCTGGTGCTTTGAGCACTTCAGGATGCTCCCTTTGAGCCTTTACAATCAGCAGACTTCTCTCCATGAAGACTTTGCTGCTGGTTGCATTGGCCTCTGTCAAGAGGGTAGGGGCCCTACAGGCATTTTCGTCGACGAATCGTGCCTAGAGTTCTGGCCGGGTGACAACCACGTTGTACTAAGACCCCGACCTGGCTATGTGCCCAAGGTTCCTATCACTTTCTTCAGGGACCAGGTAGTGAACCTGCAAGCGCTGACCCTGGAGAAGGCAGACCAGCTCTTTCTTTGCTCTGTCCCGTTTGCGCTCTGTGTCTGTATGTGGACAGAACTCAAAGTCTCAGGACCTCAGACTAGCTCTTTGTCTGTTACGGAGGCCAGCAGAAGGGAAAGGCTGTCTCCAAGCAGAGGATGGCCCACTGGATAGTGGATGCCATCGCCTTGGCTTACCAAGCACAAGGTGTGCCCTGCCTGCTAAGGTTACATGCTCACTCCACGAGAGGCATTGCATCCTCCTGGGTGCTGGCACGTGGCTCCTCGCTAACAGATATCTGTAGAGCTGCAGGCTGGGCGACACCTAACACGTTCGCTAGATATTATAGCCTACGTGAAGAGCCAGTCTCCTCCCGTGTTCTCACCCTAAACAGGTAGAAGCACCGAGAGGGTCCGGCTCTGTCGGCTTGCTGCACCCTACTGTGCACCCTTATTACTCCAGAGTGAAAAAACCTATTGAGTCCTCCAACACCCTCGGCCCGGACAAGGTGGAGCGTCCGGCGCAAGGCCTTTATCTGCTGAATCCTTGAGAACCGGGTCTAGGCTGGGTCCCATATGTGTGATCCTACGGGGACCCCATATGTGTATATTTTCTCCACGGCTGCTCCTAACGGAAGCCCGTGTATGTCACTTGGGCTAAGTCACCCAGTATTCATATGTAGTACAACCTTCGGGCTAGTCCATATGTATTTCCCACATAACTCCTTGAAGAAAGTGGCTTCCGCAGCGTTCTCCTTCCTAACAGAAAGGGCATGCTTTCCCAGTGTTATCCAATATCTCACTGTATGGGTTATCACGGAACAACAGTGGCAGAAACATTCTGTGTAAGCCCTCTCCTATTGTCCTTCCAGGCAAGAAGGAGTAGAGGCTTGCACAGGGTGCTGGATGGAGTGCAGCAGCTGTGGCGCTTTGGTATGGATTTCTATTTGTCGGTCACAGCGTACGTAAAGAGTGACTGAATGATAGGTAATATCTCGGTTACATATGATAACCCTCATTCCCTGAAGGAGGGAACGGAGACGTTCGTCCCATCACCACATCTGCTGCTGCCCACCGGGGCGGCCAGCTTTTCAGGTTTGGCTCCTCAGCAAAAAACTGAAGTGCAATCGCACCTTCTGCTCACATACCTGCGCTGCGAGGCTGAACAGCTGATGCAAATGATTGCGCGCCAATATGCATTGGCTTGTTTAATTTCACTCTAAGTAGATTGGACTCTCAAGCGAGATTCCTATTCGTCGGTCACGACGTACATCTCCATTCCCTCCTTCAGGGAACGAGGGTTAACATATGCAACCGAGACGTTTTTTCGTTTGTTTGATTAATTTGCACACCTGGGGATTGTTTTCATTGATTGGATTGTTTGGTCTATTTTAAGCCCTGTATTTGTTTGAGGCCGTTTACATGAACCGGTTTCAACTAAAAATGGAAACCTTTGCATTTTGGACACTCGTTTACTTCACATGGCGAAAACGTTTTGGGGGCCTGAAAACACAAACGCTTAAAAAAGGGTTTCAAATTGCCAGTGTTTGAAAATGACACCATTTTCGTCTCTGTGTAAACAACAAAAACATGAATTTGTGAAAACGGTGATGTCATGCGCATGCGTATTACATTTTCAGTCTATAGGCGGGTAGTGTTTCTTTTACAAAGCCTGCCATGAATAATGCAGCGTTTCTTATCATTTACACGAATCCATGTGAACCGGGATCATTTTGACAATGTTGTCGTCTTTACGCGAAAAACACTAAGGAAAAACTTTTCCTTACTGATTGTTCTGTTCATGTTATAGTCTAGATTGTTTTGTTGTGATTTCTTTTGTGAATAAAATCCTTACTGCTGTGTGTGACTGTTACATTAGCTTACATTGTTACTTGCATTTAGAACAATTTTGGGTTCCAAACAGATGGTTCCCCTAAAAAAATAAGTATGCATGCAAATAAGACAGAAAACAGTATATTTATGAAGGGCATTGAGGTCACATAATGGAGCATCAGTCTCTGGTCTTACTCACATTTGTAGAGTCATTAAGTTATCTGGCTTTCAGCCCTTTTTGACAGATGAGAGATATTATCACACACACCTGGGGCAGGACAGTGGTCTCACAGGGGTTTTGCTCCATAGTTCAGGGCTCTGTTCGCTGTAAGGGTAAACAGCACTGACGTCCCATCAGGCTTTGCTCTTGTTACAAAGGGAGTGAGGGGCAAAGAGAGTAGGTGCATTTTTTTTCGTAGGGTCTGTGTAGTGTCCGGTCAGCACATGGAGCTCAGAAACCGAGAGAGTTAACACACCTGCAGCACTGAGGAGCTCACTGAAACTGGGGCTTCCCAAACCAGGCTAATCATGATTTAAAGAAGTTTTAGAAGAAATTAGTAGACATTTTAACTTTTGTGTATGTGTTAGTACGTAGCATCACTAAACTAATCTAAAAGTCATGTAATTATCATATTTACAAGATGATCATCGTTTTAACGTCACCACTAGTTTGTATTTACCAGAAAACTCCCCCTGACTCTCCTAATTGGGCGTCAAAATCAAAATAAGATAATTGTGAATTTGTGATCATTTGTACCCAGACAGCAAAATAGTTTTGACACAGATTTGGCCCAAATCTGGTACAAGTGGATTCCACATGGCCCAAATGTGGGCCGGATCTGGGCCAACACTATGTTGCTGCCTGGGTAACCATTTAGTGTACATTTTATGAAGAATAGTGATAAAGCATGCCAAAAACACTACTCAATCACTGGTTTACCATTAGGTAAAACTTTTAATTTGACATTATTACAAAGTACTTAAGTGTGTTAACATGTTCCTGGATCAACAACTTTGATTTCTCTCTGATTTTAAGGATGTTATGGGATAGGGGTTGGGATAAGGTTAGGACTAAATATTTGGTCAGGAATGTTGTTCCAGGATCAAGAAAATATGTTGAACCAGTTACATATCTTACTTGGCAGTCACAGTTACCGTTAAACAACATCTCTGAAAGTATAGGCTTACTCTCTTTAATGACACATAAGTGGACTTTTATTACAGTAATATTATATTTATATTACATATTATGTATCTGTACTTACAGATTTTTTTTATATTTTTTTTTTTAAAGATTTAAAGTATTTCAGACAATTTCAGTTAATTCAGTTAGCACTTCTTTTTCACAAGGGTAAACGCTTGCTGGGTGGACTTCAAGCATTACTCTCAAACACTGCACACCCGATTATGCCCTTCACTCCAGAACTCGCACTAAAACACTAAATCAACTGACAATTTATGTAAGATGAAATATTAGTACCACGGTACTGAATGTGCAATTAATGAGTAATTTATACTAGGCCTTCAATAACTGAAAGAGAGCTAAGAGGCTTGTCTTGTTCTGATGGCGATGTGTGCAGACTGCAATACTGTGAATAGGGTACGTTTCCATGCTCTCGCACTCCTTCATCAGTTTGTTTATTTGCACCGAGCCCCAGGACAGTCCGGCACTGTTGCCCCTCTGACAGCTGGAGGAAGAACAGACATGAGCCGCGGGACGCTGCCCTGCCCGACTCAAAACACTGAGACCCTGGAGCCTGGAGCGAGAGAGCGACACAGCGAGAGTGAGGAGAGAGTAATGGGTGTTTATTCAAATATGGGCACTTTTTACCATGTGGACTCTTAAAAAATAAACTCTCTGAAAACACACTTACACTCATTATTTAATGAGGTTTATTTCATTTGTACAAGCTAAGTGTACATTTACAATTCTGTATTTTTTTTTCTCTAAATTTTCATGATCCATTAATTTTGGGTGATGATTGATGACGATGGTGAAATTACATTCTAGGAATAAAAGGTTTGGTTTCTTTGAATTGTTAAGGCTAATTTCATACCTAGACTTGTTGTATCCTAAATACATACAATTAAATAATATTTTGTCAGACTTTTTTTATAATTTGACCAAATGTCAACTTGGTTGGAAACAATAAAAACATTCTGTTTCCAAATGCTATTAACCTTTGTATTTCACACCTCTCACAAAAGTTGAAGTTAAGGAGTGATGATATGAAAGTGATGCAAAATGAAAGTGAGCAAATAAGAATGAGTGAAGCAGTATTAATAAAGGCTTGAGTTGTGTCCCAAGTGACGCACTATGTCCTTTACCATCTAGTAGTGTATACATTTTATAGGTTATTTAATCATCCAGTATCAGTCTGATAGCCCCTACCCCTTCGCTATGTAAGGAAATCTGGGACTGTCTAGTGATTTATTTGCCCACTTGGTAAATATGATCAAAAATGGCAGTAAAAAATAAATCTGCATTGTTAATCCTTTTGATATATATATATATATATATATATATATAATATATATATATATATATATATATATATATATATATATCGCAAAAATCGAACCTTTCATTGAAGTAAAAATATTGAAAGTGGGGGGGAAATCACATTATGAAATAAATGCTTTTCTCCAAAACACATTGGGAATAATTATTATTTTATTAAAGGCAGGGTAGGCAGTTTGTTTCTAAAACACTTTTTCCCAAATTTGTTTAAACTGTCTTTATATACCAATACATATCTAAAATGTACTCTGAAAAGGAGAGAATAAAAACCGAGTGTGTGTAGTCCTCTCAGGGCTGCAATAAACACAGCTACTCTGTCCGTTCGGGACGAATGCAATGATTGGATGGGTGACTGTCACTCTCCCTCGCTACCATGGCAACCACCGCCGCTGCTACAGGAGTTTCGTGATATTTTCAGGGAGTTGTATTTTATTGAAAAAAAAAATTGTATTGTAATGTAGGATGGATAGTACCCTTTCAAAATGTAGACATTTGTACCTTATTTACCCCTAAAGTGTACATATTAGTACCACGATGTATATATTAGTGACTTTTGAAAGGGTACTGCTTTTGTGTCATTTTCACTTGAATCAATTGTTACCAAAACTGTTTGGTTGCAATATTCTTCAAAATAACTTCTTTTGTGTTTTACATGCATACTAGGTTTGAAATGACGTGAAGGTGAGTAAATAATGACAGATTGATGACAGAAGCTGATGAAAAACCAACCTCTGAGCAATGATATATAATCAGAATAGCAGTGTTTGCTGAGGAAACAAAAAGCTAAGAATTACATTTTTTACTTACAAAAGGTCTGGCAAAATATTCTGAAAATGACAAGGACAAAAACCAGACGATGACAAAAGAGGATAAAGATTGAGAGTGAGAGAAAAATTATGAAAAAGACAACAGGACCCTATAATTAGCTGAGAGATGAAACGGGTCCTCTGACCCAGACAAGGGCAGACAGTGGGATGTGGTCGCTTCACCAACGGCCAAACACTTCAAAGAACGAGACAACTTGAGACGGTGAAGATGTCCCTCTCAGCTACTGCAAGCATATCCTCCAACACTCACTGCGGCTCTGCTTAGAAACAGGCCTTTCAAGATCAGACGGCCCGCAAAGACCAAGACCATGTGCAACCATGGAAACAGAGTGTGTGCTCAGAATGAGAAGAGAAACCACAGCACATGAATCTGGCGTTGAGCAAACATGAGGCAGTTGAATATTAATCAAAAATTGAAACAAAATGAATCTGAGTCATTATATTGGATATGTGCATTCCCGGCATGCCCACATAGAGCAAAAAAAGTGCCTCTTTGCATATATTTTTAACTGTTGTTTGCATTTAAATTTAATATATTTTAATTGCAACTTCATACAAATGTGTAATTCCAAATATATTTAATATAAAAATCTTCTTTTGTGTTCCGCTGATCATGAGGGAGAGTAAACGAAACGACAGAATTTTCATTTTGGAGTGAGCTTTCACTTTAGAAATAGGCATCATTTTAGGAATTTAAACAAGAACTGACATGGAGGGGTAGAGAAAGAGAAGGAGAGAGAGAAGGAGAGAGAGGTAGGCAGATGTTGTGCTGTGGAGACTGTGGGGAACGGCATTGTTGCACATGCCATGCTTGAATACAGAACATCTGTCTGAAATATTCCTGTGCAATGTGGCGTGAAAGAGCGTAAGGAGGGGTACGAACGAGGTGGGTTGGCAAAATCATTTGAAATACATGTCAAGTACCATAATCAAGTCAATGTGCACTCCAGGGAGAACCAAACGTGTGAAGAAATAGCCTTTTGTTATTGGACATAATCGATAATTCAATTCAAAAACTTTTGGTGAAAAAGGCCAAATATAAGAAGACTTTTATTCCAACTGCTATTGGTATTTTAATTGTGATCTTAAATGAATCTTGTGTTATTTATAAGAATTTTAATGTAGATAAAATGTATGTTATGTGTTGTTGTATTGTTTGTTGTGCCTTGAACAAATCGTTTGTAGAGCCTTGAATCGATAATGTATTGGTTTATGTAAAGCCACGCTGACATAGCAGACCGCTTCTGATGTTGCCAGTGCCAGAGAAGGTAATCTTATCCCATAATCCCCAGATATCATGCTGTCCTTGCTGACTATACGCTTAACAGGTTGTGCTTGTTCTTCACAAAAGAATAGCTAAACAGCACAGTGAATTTGTTGCTTAGCACTGCTGAATAAATTATTCCTCAGATGAGAGTTTGAGACATTATTCTGATAATAATATGGACATGAACAGTGAGCGTGATTTCATCAATTGCACAACATGACTGTCAGGGTTTGTGCAGGTGCTGAAGACGAGGACACGAAAGCTTCAATATAAATGTTTTAATAACAAAATGAAAACTTTCCAAACTTAAACAGGAAACAAAACTCCAGGAAATCAGAAACACACAACCACACATGGACGACGATCGACAAACACTCAGGGAAAACACAGGGCTTAAATACACTGAACCAAACAAGATAATTAACTGAAAACAGGTGCATAAAATTGGACACAAACGAGGAGCGGGAAAACTTAACAGGACTAAACCAAAATCACAAAAGACAGGGGAAGACAAGATACAAAACAGAACTAAATACATCAAAACGTGACAGTACCTCCCCCCTCCCCGAAGGCGCGTCCTCGCGCCGTATAACATCCAAAGGGGTGGGAGGGTGGGCGCCCTGGAGGCTGACGAGGGCATGGTGTAGGTCCAGGAAGCCTCCAGGGCGGAGCAGGCTGTGGGCGTGGCCACGGCGGTGCAGGCTGTGGGCGTGGCCACGACGGTGCAGGCTGTGGGCGTGGCCACGACGGTGCAGGCTGTGGGCGTGGCCACGACGGTGCAGGCTGTGGGCGTGGCCAAGGCGGAGCAGGCTGTGGGCGTGGCCACGACGGTGCAGGCTGTGGGCGTAGCCACGACGGTGCAGGCTGTGGGCGTGACCAAGGCGGAGCAGGCTGTGGGCGTGGCCAGGGCGGAGCAGGCTGTGGGCGTGGCCAGGGCGGAGCAGGCTGTGGGCGTGGCCAGGGCGGAGCAGGCTGTGGGCGTGGCCAAGGCGGAGCTGTGGGACCCTCGGGCGTCCAGGGTGGAGCTGTGGGACCCTGGCGTCGGGCGAGCTGTGGACCCTCGGGCGTCCAGGGCGAGCTGGGGGACCCTCGGGCGTCCAGGGCGGAGCTGTGGGACCCTCGGGCGTCCAGGGCGGAGCTGTGGGACCCTCGGGCGTCCAGGGCGGAGCTGTGGGACCCTCGGGCGTCCAAGGCGGAGCTGGCTCTTCAGGTGACCACGGCGGTGAAGACCCTTCAGGTGGCCGTGGTGGTGAAGACCCTTCAGGTGGCCATGGCGGTGCAGACCCTTCAGGTGGCCATGGCGGTGCAGACCCTTCAGGTGGCCATGGCGGTGCAGACCCTTCAGGTGGCCATGGCGGTGCAGACCCTTCAGGTGGCCATGGCGGTGAGGACCCTTCGGGTGGCCATGGCGGTGTTATCTTTTCGGGCCTCCGTGGATCTTTGGCCGGCCACGGCGAAGGCGTATGGCGCCCCCCCAAAATTTTCTTGGGGAGGACAGGCTCATGATCGGGAACTGACTTGACATCAACGGGCGCTGGGTCAACGGGTTCTGGCTCTGGCGCTGGGTCAACGGGCTCTGGCTC
The DNA here is from genome assembly GCA_036326025.1 of Chrosomus eos. Lineage (NCBI taxonomy): Eukaryota > Metazoa > Chordata > Actinopteri > Cypriniformes > Leuciscidae > Chrosomus > Chrosomus eos. The sequence goes on from CM070833.1 coordinate 34,443,006, forward strand.
TGGGTCAACGGGCTCTGGCTCTGGGTCAACGGCTCTGGCTCTGGTCAACGGCTCTGGCTCTGGGTCAACGGGCTCTGCTCGGCTCTGGGTCAACGGCTCCGTGCTGGATTGGACCAGCATATCAGGAAACTCGGGGCTGGACGGGACCAGCATATCAGGAAACTCAGGGCTGGACGGGACCAGCATATCAGGAAACTCGGGGCTGGACGGGACCAGCATATCAGGAAACTCGGGGCTGGACGGGACCAGCATATCAGGAAACTCGGGGCTGGACGGGACCAGCATATCAGGAAACTCGGGGCTGGACGGGACCAGCATATCAGGAAACTCGGGGCTGACGGACCAGCGGTGAGGCTTGATTGGGCTGGACGGGACCAGCTGTGAAGGCTCTGGGGGAAGAAGCTCTGGAAGGTCGTCAAACGGGTCAGGCTCTGGCGTGCATGCAATGGGCTCAGGCGTTGGCGTGCAGGTGATGGGCTCTTGCTGGCCGTGGAGATCGGGCTGGATGTCTCCCACGGTGAATGAGGAACCACACACCCACAGCGTACGGGCAATGAATTTTACTAACGGGAGGTGGAGATCTCCCAACAACAGTCTCTGAGCGAGGGTATCGTCCATCCCACTCCAAAACTCATGTGTCAGGGACTCCTCGTCCCAATTAGAGTCCCGAAAAAGATGGAGATATATCTCCGCATATTCCTCCAGAGACCGGCCGTCTTGTGGGACACAGAGTTCGTAGTTCATTCCCCTTTTTTTTTGTTAAGGTCGATCGTTCTGTCAGGGTTTGTGCAGGTGCTGAAGACGAGGACACGAAAGCTTCAATATAAATGTTTTAATAACAAAATGAAAACTTTCCAAACTTAAACAGGAAACAAAACTCCAGGAAATCAGAAACACACAACCACACATGGACGACGATCGACAAACACTCAGGGAAAACACAGGGCTTAAATACACTGAACCAAACAAGATAATTAACTGAAAACAGGTGCATAAAATTGGACACAAACGAGGAGCGGGAAAACTTAACAGGACTAAACCAAAATCACAAAAGACAGGGGAAGACAAGATACAAAACAGAACTAAATACATCAAAACGTGACAATGACATCATGACTTTTGCGTAAACATACACGCCACTTTCAAGTCAGGTTGCGTGTTATTTATACGCATTTTGAGCTATCCGTGTGTATGCGTGTATATCTACGCCGTTATGTCCGAGTGATTCCGCGTGTATGTACACGCTGTTAAAAATACGACCGAAATAAAGCCAAATTTTGATATACATCTTGGGGAGCGATATTTTTCTTACTAGGGTGGTAGGGAAAGACTCATAAATGGTATTAACCAGTGACGGGTAGGTTTAGGGATGGGTTTGGGGTAGGTCATATATATGTAACGTAAGTCAACGGCGTTCATAAACACGCTGAAAAGCGATTATGCGTGTTGATAGCACGCCAAAAATGGAAATACGAATTGGCGTGTCATACATACGCAGTTTCATGAGATCAGTCTGAATTGCAACATATTCCTGGATCCATGTTCTATCATTTTCTATAATTTCCCTTTGATTTTAGATATATATGTTGTGGGTAGGGTTAGGAGTGGGATAAGGATAGGACTAAATATTCGGACAGGAATGTTGCTCCACGATCAACAAAATATGTTGACCCAGGAACATGTCTTACTTGGCAAAATCATAGTGATGGAACTGGAACATAAACAGGCAACAGATGGCCAATGAGGAAAATTGCAGTCGATTTGATCCTGAAAGCAATTTCTCTGTTCTCTGTGAAATGAGGTCATAATCTAATTTGGCTTCAATCTCCAAATCTGATTCATATCTGCATTTGAAGTTTCATAAACACACTATTGCTAAGTACAGACAGGGAGAGAGTTGAGGCTTCAATCTTAAGGCAGAAATTCATTAAAAAAAAGACTAATATAACACAAGAAGATGACGAAAATCAAAAGGGAAAACCAGAATACAACTATTATAACTAACTATGAAACAAAGAAAACAAGGGCTATGATTAACTAAACTAGAATCAGGTGAAGAACATAATTAGAAACAATGGTGACAAATGAAAACACTCAGACTGAATCCGAAACCCTCAATCACTATTATTCCCTACGTTAGTCCACTAATACTGTTCACTTGAAGGAGTGAATGAAAACGAGTGAGTGAATTCGAACAGCCGTTGAACGTACATTGGCTGTGCACTCGTTATTGTGGTGCAATATGGGATTGAATGAGTGCACTCAATAAAGTCCACTATGAATTCAGACACCACAACAAATGGTTGTCCCCTCAAATAATGCCCTATTTGAGGGTATAGGGGGCGGTTTCGGATTCAGCCTCAGAAACCTATAGCCAACAGGAACTAAATGCAAGAAACAGAAACAAGGAGACAACAGAACCAAATGATTCTTTGAAGAGATGTAACCAAAAACCAGCCTTGACAGCTATTAGTGTAATATACAATGCACTAAAATGACAGAAAAAGGCTACATGATAAACTAAACAGTTTACCCTGGATTTGTAGCTCATAGGTCATCAAGATTTTTACATTAGAAAATATAAGTGGTGCTTGCTAAACTTGCTGCCACAATGTTGTAATGTTTTGTGGGTTGTTTTAATGGCAGATGCTTTGGTAGTTAAGATGTATGTTTTCTGTCATATTGCTTAAAGGGATAGTTCACCCAAAAAACGAAAATTAGCCCATGATTTACTCAGCCTCAATTCATCCTAGGTGTATATGACATTCTTCTTTCAGACGAACACAATCAGAGTTATATTAAAAAATGCCCTGAATGTGAATGGCCATTTCTGTTTTGAAGTCCACAAAAGTGCATCTATCCATCATAAAAGTTGGGGTTTATAAAGGCCTTCTGATGTGAAGCGATGCGTTTGTGTAAGAAAAATATCCATATTTAAAACTTTAAGAAGTAAAATAATTAGCTTGTGGCCAAACGAACATACGGATTCAACTTATGCAACTTATGACGTCAGATGTAGTGTAGTGCGTAAATATCATCAGTATGTCGCAATACTCGCATAAGTTGCGCTTTACACGTAAGTGGAATCCATATGTTCGTTTGGCTGGAGGCTAGTTATTTTACTTTATAAAGTTTTAAATTTAAAGGCTACTTTTTTTTAAAAAGCCCCCTGAAATCAAAATGTACGTTTTTCAGATTTTAGTATGAAAAGGTTAGCCTCCGGGTTATGAATAAGCTGTTTTCGCATTTAGGAGATATAAGCATTCAAAGCGTACAGTCTCTCACTTCCGCTAAAATGGATCACAGATTTTTTGACATCACCACGGACTTCAGCTACTCATCACATCTTCTGTCCAATCAAATGCTCTCTAGAATCTAAAGTGTCCCGCCTCCTACGCTATAAACACCACCTGGACAAAGCGACCGTGGCTGTACCTGTACCTTCTGTAGTACACACATGCTCAGTATCAGCTGCTCATGCTCAACAGTTCTCACAGCACAACATGTCTCAGTTCAGTGAACTGTTGGAGTTACTGGAGTAATATATACTCCGGGATATTGGTTTATTTCGAGTCGGAGGGACTGTCAGGCACGTCCGAAAGCGAGTAACTTTAGAAAACTGTGAATCAGCGCTGACTCAAGATGCTAACTCTTTTGAACAATTCATTTTGATTTGGTAAAATGAAAGCTCTAGCGTAAAGTTCTGCCAGGAAGACTATTTTTATGTCACTCATTACTTTCTGGTCTATCCAATCACTATCTAATACTTGGAGTATAAAAGATTGTTACTTACACATGTTTGAGTTCACAGATGATGACCCAAACATTCACCTCCATCCTCCCTACTACCACCAGAATGGCCCTCATCTTCAGGCAGGATAGGCAGAGTCCACTAGCCTCCGAACATGAACTACGGATGGGCCCTGTGCCAAAGAATTTATTTACACCTCTACTATTGAATCCAACGTATCATCAGCGGTCAGATTCACTTCCATGGTGCTGTCAAGTACGACTTGCAGTCTGTGAGGTAAATTAAATGCTATTGGCTATTTGAAAAGTGTGAGGACCCATTCAATATGTCCCGCCTTAGCTTCCTATTTCAGTGGAAATTACGTCAACGCATTCCAAGGCACTTCAGTGGCACTTAAAATTTTCATTTTTGGGTGAACTATCCCTTTAATTGTTGCTTTTTGCTATATATTTTAGCTATGTGTTGTATAGGTGCTTCTAAAAGATGACTGAATTAACCTTAAACACATTAAAATTTTACAGTCTTTGTATTTCAGGAAAAAGTACATTTTGTACAAAAAGTACAATTTGATTAGTACACAAATTTGTGTGTCTCGTCGGGGTGACTCGAAGGAGAGGACGATTGTGTCAGAGTGTGTTTTCACGATGGAGCGGTTCCGGTGTGACACTAGGCCGGTTCCTGTTTACCCCATTTGTGTGATGGCCGATCAGGGCAAATGGACGAGGAAATGAGCGTCAGATGTGATGGACGAGATGCGAGTGGCGATTGTAGGGCGTATTTATGAAATTAATATAAAAAGGGAGTGTTGGGGGAAGAGAGGGAGGTCAGTGGGGAAGAGAAACTGGATGTCAGACGGAACTGTAAATGGAGTGCTTCACGGAAGGAGGATCACTCTATAAAAGAGGATAACGCAAGCCGAGGAGTAGCCGCCTATATGCAACCACTACGAAGCAGTTAAGTGCTATGTCTGTATTGCACTATGATACCTCATGCCTCGAGTTCATGTTAGTGTGTATCACTTTGATGTTCAGTGACTTGAAGCTAATCAAAACATTGGTTTGATCCTTTAAAGCCAGTTACGTTTGCTGTGGTCCATTCCTTGTGGAGTGCTGGATATTTGAGTTGAACGAAGAAGAGGATGCCGGCTGGGTCCGTGAGTGGAGGTCGTGATTCACTGTGAGATATTGTGGATTGCAGTCCTTAGTGTAAAAGTGAGCACGTGTGAAGATTGAAGTGTGGTTATATATGCATAAGTGTGGGTATTAAAAAATTACTTTTTTTTTAACCTCCCTATGTTGAGTGTATACTGTGCAGGAGAAGACCACTTACCACTGTCTGAGAATTGACCGTTCGCAAAAGCCACGCCCCCTAGTTATTGTTGCTACGCCCGTCAAACAAATGGTCAAACACGACCAGCGCCACAGATTGCCATGAATGGAAGAGGTATACCCGTGCGTGTCAGTGACCTTTTTTCGAGCAATTACCTCCGCGATATCCTCCAGATCGAGGCAAAATGGGTTACAGTATGCAGTGGAGGGATATATTCAAAATATAAAAATACGCAATGAAGGAGACATGACTACTATTGAGGCTAATATACCGGTCTCAAGCGAAATCTGAGAAACCCCATGACCTGTACCTCAAATGCAACCAGTAAATTACAGCCTTGAAGAAGATTTAATACGCTGGTTCAGTCGCTAATTGTTTGGAGTTAGAAATATATAATTCGCGCTGCATATTTAGTAATTTTGCCTCAGATACAGGATTATACATTCGCTTTAACAAGCAGGTTTTTCATTACCACGGCAACCGCTTGCGTGTCATGCTGAATCCGATTTTCGTGTTTAAAAAGTAACTATACATAAGAGACGGAAAGATGCAGATAACCATACATTTAAGGTTATTTCTATTCATTACGATATTGATTACGTTATATGAACTGATGTTGTCAAGTAAGCTTCATGCGTTCCCCGTTGCGAGCGTGCACTCTACTAAACTGTAGTCTACAGGTCCTGCACTGCTAGTGACTGCTGCTCATTTCCCCCCGAAAATATCACGTTAACAACAACCCTTTAGAAAACGTACTTCCTTTGTGGATCCTCTTGATCTGCTCTCTCCATGTTTCTTTGACTAATCTCAGTGTGTCAGTCTCATGCACGCTGTTCGCGAGTGAACCATGTTCGACACATGTAACTGGGGGTGCTTCTCGATATCCCTCCTCGTCTCCTCGCTCCTCTGTCCTCCATCCTATAACCCGGAAACTGATCGAGCTCAGCCATCTTGAAGGACATCTCAATTCTCTAATTGCTCCGTGAGGAGGCGAGGATCGAGGAGTGAGGAGGCTTCCAGAGGAGCTATGAGCGAGGATACACAGGTGTATCCTATGCGGAAGTGTTTTATCGACTAAACGTGACGCACGCATCAATTCTCCTCCCCCTTCACATCTGTCACAATCATTTTAATTTATACTTTACCCTTGCAGTTTATATAAACCACACATCTCACATATTTCAATAGGGTAGCTTGCTTTATTGTTATTTATTATGAATTTCTTAAATAAACAAACTTCAACAACATAAGGGCAGATCCTTTTAGCGCAGCTGATGACGCTGTGAAGTGACGCTCGAGTGATCAAGTATTCCAATGTATAAAAAAGCATTCATTCGATTCCTCCGTCCTCCTTTTCTTTTCCTTGCAGCCTTCCCTCGCGTCCTACAGGGGGTGGAGCTGAGACGCGAGGAAAGGAAGCGAGGAAAGGAAACGAGGATGCACAAATAAGAAATGAGAAGCACCCCAGGAGTGGGGCCGTCCACACTGTTTTATCCATCGTAGGCACCGTTCACGTTGTGTTTTCGGCTTTGGGAACGAAAAGAACACAACTTTTCCAGACAATCTCTCGGAGTATCTAGTGTCCGGTTTACAAACGCAGTGGGCGCACCGCTTCACCAGCTTGCTTGGAGTCGATGTTTGACGGAGCTGCTCACATAGTAACGGTTGCTATGATGTGTGATTGGACAATGGCCGTTTTGGGGGAGGGGCCTGCGAACGGTCAATTCCCAGTGTGTCTACGTCCTTCTGGCTATTCTGACGAAGCCCTCGTGAATGATTACACACTGCTGACTTCCCTAAAGAGGATTCACTGTGTGAGTACATATCATGATTTAATCTGAAAGAGACGTTCTGTGACCACTTACCAATGTCTGACCTGAAGAGAATTCCCAGTGTGTCTACTCCCTTCTGTCTGTTCCGAAGAAGCCTTGCTGAACGAGTACGTACCTCTGATTGTCCTTAAGAGGATTCACGGTGTGAGTACATATCATGATTTAATCTGAAAAATAGACGTTTTGTGACCACTTACCACTGTCTGACCCGAAGAGGATTCCCAGTGTGTCTACGTCCTTCTGGCTGTTCGGAAGAAGCTCTCCTGAATGATTGCGTACCTCTGACTGTCTAGAAGATTACTGCGTGAGTACCTACCATTTTTTAACCTGAAGAAGAGCTGTTGTATGATCATTTACCTCCGTCTGACCCGAAGAGGATTCCCAGTGTGTCTACGTCCTTCTGGCTGTTCCGAAGAAGCTCTCCTGAATGATTATGTACCTCTGACCATCTGGAGGAAGATTCACTGCGTGAGTACTTACCATTGTTGAACCTGAAGAAGAGCTGTTGTATGATTATTTACCTCCGTCTGACCCGAAGAGGATCTCCAGTGTGTTTACGCCCTTGCGCTGTTCCGAATAAGCCCTCCTGAACGACTACGTAACTCTGACTGGCCCAAAGAGGATTCACATGTGCGAGTACCTACCATCGTTTACCCTGAAAAAGGAGTCGTTGAAGGACCACTTACCATCGGCTGACTTAAAGAGAATCCTCAGGGTGTTCACGTTTCTTCTGGCCATTCCGAAGAGGCTCTCTCAAACCGCTACCGTGGTCTGTAAAGGAGGAGAGAGTTAGTTCCGTCTTTGTTGTTGTACAATTTTAACTTAATAAAGAAAAGAACCATTTACTACTTATCTGGTTGTCTGTCTAGTGGTGTTCCAGGGTTAGCTCCTTAAGGTGGTACGCTTAGTAGGAGTGGTGCAAGGAGGGAGATTTGTGCACCCCCGGCCTGTGACATGTGTCCAGTCTAATGCGATAGAATGAGAATGTCCCTACCTCTGTAGCAAATCATGATTCATGGCTTTGACACAACTACATTTCAAAATAATGTTCTTTAAGAGATTTCAAGAAATCTTGAGTTTCAAGAGAAGATACCAAATTAATAAATATTTTAAAGTAGAAGCACGCTATTTCCTGTGACTAATTTCTATTGGTAAATAACAGTGACTAGCAGTGCACTAAACGATAAAACTATTTGCACTTTAAACCGGTATGTGTATGATTATGGTTACTTCAATTAAAATAATATGGTAAACAATTCCAGCGTTTATACTTTTGTTAAAAATAAGGGAGATAAATTGTGCAGTATGGGTCTGTCTATGCAGTATCACTGTTTTACAACAGGACTTATCCAATCATAATTTACAGTCAGAAGTATCTGTTTTATAATGAGAATCATGTGGTCTGAGTCAGACCAACATGAGCTGCCAGAGTTAGATAGCTCCGGTTGAATTGTGGAGAGGACGTGCTTTGTTTCATGGGTTCATGCCCATGTTTGGTCCATTTGGGGCTGGAGAGATAGTGGTACGGTTCCTAACTTTGATCCTAACTCAACCCATCTGCTGGACAAAGTATTTATCCAACCCTGCTTATGATGCTGCTAAAAGGCAAACAATGCTTGAGCATTGCATGTGGAAACAATAACAAGCATGTTGAGATGCTTGCATGCTTGTCTACGTATAAATATACAGGCAGGTAGAGACTGAGGTCAGGTTCCTTTTACCAGATTCTTACACTTCTTTATGGTGCTCATTTTGCTCAAAGTCCTGAATCAATGCTAAGGAACACAGATAAGCTGATAGAAATGAGATGTTTGGATTTGTTTACATTCATTTTTATTACTGACCTCAGGGAATGAGTTATTATGAAACTATTCCATAATTTGTGGATCAGTATCATTTAAATTCTCTTTTTTGTCTCATTTTGATTTGAAACAGATTTGTTGCACATTGCCCCGCCCAGGGCAACTAGCGTATAATGCTGTGTGTATGCTTTGACAGTGATGTATGAGTCTCCGGTGTTTAGGGCATATGTTCGTACACACTGCTACATGTGTGAGTCTGCTATACAAAACACACTCTCACATGTGCCCCCTGGAATTCAACACATCACTGTTGAGGTGGCGTTGACAGCTGATTTTCACATTTTTTCATATTCTGTACACAATGGCTATTTCAAAACCTAATAAACTACCATAAGCAATATTTTAAAGGGAAAGTCCACCCAAAAATGAAAATTCTCATTATTTACTCACCCTCATGCTGTCCCAGATGTATATGTATATATATTTCACAAGTTTGTTTAAGTTATTCAGGTTAAGCGTATTTGGCAGCTTCAATTCGAGTTTAGATATACTCCAGCGGGACTACTAATGCTTGGAAGATGAGTATGGTAGCAAGATACCTAAATTATGTTGGTGGAGTTGGGGAAGTGGAGGGATGCCAGAACAGCTGATGCAGGATGTGTGAGTGCCTGCTTATATATGCTCCGGGAGTTAATTGAAAGATTAGATGGGTTACCTCCTCCTGAATTGACATTTAGGAACTTCTCATGACTCAGGCTGCTGACTTCCACGCTCCGTTTTTCCTCATTTGACCTCAAAGCGAGTGTCTACTGAGGCTACTCACAAATCAGGTAAGCATTTGGACCTTATTTACACACACTACTGATCTGCTGATCATACGTTGGCTTAACCTCAACATGGCTCCTGACACAACACGCACTCCTCCACAGGTACCTTATAAAGGTCTTCTGAAGCTAAACAATGAGTTTGTGTAAGAAAAATATTCATATTTAAAACTTTATAAAGTAAAATAACTAGCTTCTGGCCAAACAAACATACGAATCAGACTTAGGTGTAAAGCACAACTTATGCGAGTAATGCGATGTACTGCTTATATTTACGCTCCGCCACGACGTACTACGCTACTTCTGACGTCATAGGTTGTGCATTAGGTGCAAGGTGACTGTGTATGGCCGTTTGGAACGTTTGGAATTTTACTTTGTAACGTGTTAAATATGAATATTTTTCTTACACAAATTCATCGCTTTGCTTCAGAAGGCCTTTTATCCCTTCTTCCATTTATTTATAAAACATTTGAACAAGTCGTGTTCAATCAAGTCTCTACCTTTCTTACATTGAACAACCTACTGGACAACAACCAGTCTGGTTTCAAAAGAAGCCAATCAACTGAGACTAGCCTACTCTCGGTTATTGAAACTCTGAGACTGGCAAGAGCAGCTTCCAAATCACCAGTCTTCATCTTGCTGGATTTGCCTGCTGCTTTTAACACAGTTAACCACCAGATCATCCTGTCAACCAATCCAATCATGTCAACAATGGCATCTCAGGAACCACACTCCAATGGTTCAAGTTAACCTCTCGGGTAGGTCCTTTAGGGTGTCGTAACATCTAGCTACTGTGGTACCTCAGTGCCAAGACCATTTCTCTTCTCAATCTACGTGGCATCACAAGGATTTGTCCTTCAGATACAGGGTTTTTCCTATCACTGCTATGTTGATGACCTTACAACTCTACCTCTCATGCCAGACAGATGACAGACATTCATTGCTGGATGAAGGACCACCAACTTCAACTCAACCTTGCAAAGACAGAAATGATTGGACTCTCAGCCAACCCAACACTTCATCACAACTTCCATCCATTCAACTAGGTTCGTCAACCATAACTCCATTCAGGACAGCCAGAAACATGGGAGATTGATGATCAGTTAAAATTCACAGACCACATTGCTAAAACTGCCGGTCCTGCAGATTTGCCTTATTTAACTTAGGAAGATCAGGCCCTTCCTATAGGAGCATGCTACACAACTCCTTGTCCAAGCTCTTGTTCTTTTCCAGACTGGACTATTGTAATGGTCTTTTGTACTGGTTGCTAATTGCTGCTCGCTTCAAATTCAAGGCACTAGTTTACCTACAGAACAACCACTGGCTCTGCATAGAACCATACGACCATGATGAATCAATATCTTCTCAAGAGAAACTATAGGTGTGTGGTAGAAACATACTACTATTTAAAGGTGCAGTATGCATTTTTTCAAAATCATTGTTGAACACTAATGATATTTGAAATCAAACACCCTCCCTTCATTGCTCCATCCCCAAAATGCACGAACACACAATGCAAGAGTGTTTCTTTCATCATAGCAGAAAGAAAGCATAATAATTGTTGGAGCCATTATATTGAATTGTATTTTTGTTTGTGACACAAGATGGTGTATGAGTATATTTTAAAATAAGGTGATGATGAGATACAGGCAGTGTTGTGCCTGAACGCGTTCAATGAACGATAGTTCATGAACTCGTTCATATTTTGGGCGAACGTGAACTGAACGTACTGAATTACTGCCTGATGAACGTTACTGTGAACGCGTTCATTCTGGTGTCTGTGGACGCACGCTCTCTCGGGTGCCAGATTTCTATAGAGCCTTCTAAGCGAAAACCCGGCTAAAACACACAGTAAACAGGCCTTAATATATAGCGAAAAAAAACACCCAATCTGGCAACATCAGCCACCAGTGTCGCACGCACCACCGCATGCGTCATCAAAACAAAAAGCAGCCTGTAGTCGACAACGCAGCGAGCGAGGACGAGGCGTCATATGATCTTATAAACGAGTTTTATGACAAGGTTGGTGAGGATGGGAAAAATCTTACATATCTGTGCAAACTTTGCCAGTCGATAAAATAATTGCTGTCTGTGGTTGTATATGGGCTGTGGCAATAATTAAAAAAAAAGAAGCTCGCAGCAACATATGGAAAAAAGAACTATGAAAAAAGAACTATGAACTAGTTCATTTTTTGAAGTATGAACTATGAACTGAACTAGTTCATTTTAAAATTTGTGAACTGAACTTTGAACTAGTTCATGTAGAAAATGAACTTTCCCGACACTGGATACAGGTGACCATATGGAAGGTCAAACAAACTTTTTTGCTGTGATGAGTGTTGTAGTGTGCAAGACTGTGCTCATGCCCAACAGTTTTTTTTTATTAAGTATTTTGGTTTGATAGTAGTAAGTCAAATTAAAGTTTGGAGTGTTTATTTTTCATTTTATTTGTTGTTTGCAATGCCAAATTGACAATAAATGGATTTGGCATATCCAAATTTATTCCGAAAGTATGGAGAATTAATTAATTTTAATTAATTAAAAGGCAAAAGCACGCGTGAGAAACAGACTAATAAAAACCATCTGCATCCCTACAATAATACTTTACGCAAAATAAAGTGATGATGACGAACAAATGAAAAGGAAGCACAAAAAATGTGGTACAAAAGAGTATATACAAGCAAGAGGCCATTTTTTAGTCACTAGCAGCACACACCCACAACCATGTTACTCACGTATGGAGCAGAAACAACGCAACATCAGCATCCGTTTTCAGACCTTCCCGCTTAGGTCTCTCCAGTGCTTGAAAGCTTTTCTAATATTAACATGAGTCCTAAAGCTCTTGCCTGATCATATCCCCTTCTTATATTCTTCTGAGCCTTTCTCTTTTGTACATTACAAAAGAGAAAGGCTCAGAGGAATATCACTCTCTCAGCCATCTCTCGTTTCTTTAAATCTCCCTCTTGCTCAGCTCACTCTCCTCAGCCCTCATGAGTGTACACTGATACTGATGATTGGCTACAAGTGCTCGGTCTGATGCACTTTCAACAGCGTTTTTCAAAAATTGCTTACTGCATCTCTAAAAAAAATTTTGTCATACAATCAAAACTTTAACGTAACACGTAAGCACGTTGTGCAGTGCGACATAATCGTATTTTCTGCCTATGTCGAGCTTCCCAAATATGTAACTTATGAGGCTCCATTTCAGTTATGCTGCCTTGGATACTAAGTAGACAGTAGATAGCAATGCAATTCACTAGATTTTTAAACAGAGCCAATTTGAGCAGCACATGTTGAGACCAACCCTATGAAAAGAGAGTATAAATGGACACTGAAGCTTCTGCGTACTCTCTAGTGGTTGCCATTCAGCAGAGATTGGAAAGGCCACATGAAAGATACGAGCACAGTTGAAACCAGAGTGTTTGGCAACAGCATGACATCTCAGTACTATCCCACCAGTATTTTTACTAATTACAACCATGTTGTGTTTGAAGACACACTTGACTTCTCTTCACTACTCAGTCACAATACCAGATGAGACCAACACACACAACAACTCATATATGGAGTGAAGCCAGCTGAAAAAATATGACATTTAATGACCCTTCTCAAAAGCCTGAGGGAGGGCCACTTTTCAAAGTTCATAGGAAAGATTAAGCTATTTTTTATTTAATGCTAGAAGCTGTTTGCTGCTTTAATGTTCAGCACTGATCCATCGATTTTGGTTACAAGAGTTTTAAATATCTTGTTATTTCGTGCGAGCCGTCAGGAAAGCCACAGAGAACAGACACATGACTTGATGTTACCGAATGCAGCCCTCATAAAACCAACAGTACAATACTTCAGAAGGGACAGGCGTAATTACTAAAATCTGCCACTGAAGTATGTTTACAGGCCTTTCTGGTCAGTTTAGACCCTAAAAATATCAGCGCTGTGTTTCAAAAATGATGCAGATCCCAAACACTGACTGATTGATGTTGACAAGCTGAGACTCACAAGAAATATGTTGAAAGTTCCTGGTAACTTGAAGGCCCATTCACACCAAGGATGATAATTATAGCGAAAACAATCAAGATATAGTTCTAAAAATAATTCTAGATAAAAACATGTATAGAAAATGTATAGAAAATCCTATATAAGAAAAAAAATGTTATAGGCCTACTTGTTACTTTTGAATGTTCTCTGAACATTTGGAAACGTTCCCATAATGTTTGCAATGCAAAATGATAAAACGTTCATAACAAAGAAACAAAAGCTGTGAAAACAACAACTGGATGTTTTAAACGTTCAGAGAACATTCAAAGATATCGTTTTTATAACTTAATGAGAACATTGTTGTTTGCTGGATTGTCATTCTGGTTAAGACTTCATTGTTAGCATTCCATGCTAGCATCCAAAACAGAACATTTGCCATGTTCTATCAAGTTTTTGGAGTATTAAATAAGAATTTAGCCCAGAATCACATTTGCAGGACCATGAGGGACAGAAGAAAAAACTTCTTTGTGGAAAGGAATAAAGCTCAGTGCAAAAATACCAATGCCAGGAGCCTCAGTTTACAGGATTTGTTTACTTCCTTTTTCTATTTCTTTTCCATTCTTAAATGACAGACTTCAACTTGCCTAGACCGCAAGCAGGAAATACATTTGTGTCCAAAAAATGCACATGCGATAACAGTCGTGATGCATTGTGGGATGTTACATAAAACTTTTAATGGCTCCTATAGACAAGGCGCCGCCCGCTGTTCAGAGGGAGGAACAGAGAGATGAGGTAAGGACAGGAGACGGGTTTAAGATCCTCTCGGTGTAAACCTGCCAGACTTTGTGCTTCCTGCTAATAAATTCTAGTCTGTGGCGTAAATGTTTAAAAGCTGGTATTTAAAATGTCACATTTTGAAATCCTTGTACTCTCCCTTGTGTGTCTGTGTGTTTAACTGTCAAACACTGAACCCAAGGTGATCAGCTTAAGGTGTAGCCTACTTTTTTTCTTTTCTACAACATTTTATACTGGGAAATTTGATATCGCAATTATGCATTATGTGTTTTATAGTCCTTGCTGTGAAGAGGTTACACTGGCAGGACCTCAGATGTGAAGAAACTTGGCTAGAAGAGAAGTCCTTAACTCAACCACACCTAGGACTATCTTAAATATCCAGAACATTCCCAGACATATATAGTTAATGAATATAACAGTGGCATGCGGTCAGACCTTTCCAACCCTTCAGAGAAGGGATGACAACAATCTGGATGCCAAAAAGACTGAAGATTCAAAAGTTACCTTTATTTCTCCCTTTCAATAAAAGACATGCATTTAATAAATACATTATACAGTATATAAAATGGCAGTATAGCGCTTAAAATTACACTCAAGATTATCTATTGCGCAAGATCTGTGATGATTGCAATAAGAACTGTACATTATGAGTGACAGTACGGCATCAAAATATTCTTATTCTAAATCGACCATTGAAATGATAGAAAATACCACCATTCGTATTCCTTATTTGCACTGTTGGGTTAATATTTGAGGTTCTGCACCTTAAAAAATCATTATCTCACAGAAGAGGTTATGCGCTTAACGTAAAAATACTGTTGAACTACTAGACCTGATGAATGCATGCATATGTTTTATTCACACTGTTCCTGGCCCAGATGGGAAGACACTGCAGAGATTTGCTCACATTTTCCATGGTATAGTGAGTCATCTCCACATCTGTCCCGCTATCTGTCTTCATTCAGAAATTAATAATGGCCCTATATGACTGTGAAGGATCTAAATGTTCCCAGGCAGAGAGGAGAGAGAGACAAGAAACCATCTAAGAAGGAATTATATCTAAGAAGAAATTATAATGCTATCTGGAAATAGCAATTGCTGGAACAACAGAAATCTATTGCATGTCTGTATACAAAAAGACTTTGTAGGGGACTTTGTAACATAAAATTAATAGAAAAAATACTTGATCTGTTAAGGTGGAAGAGTATGGTGTACCATAAAAACATAGTGTAACTGTCAGAACTCATATACGTCATAAGTACATAATTTTGCTGTCCAAAAGCATCTTCTCCATTGAAGGCCATTGCATTCTGACAAAATAAGATTTTTTGCAACAACATTCCAAAGTAGATCTTTTGCCAGTGATTTTTTGGAGGTTCTTATATTTTGGCTACTTGTATTATTTCTCTGCTTGCTCAATTTCACATCAAAGGGTTCTGAACTCTTCAGGTTCAGTGCGAGTAGACAAAATGACCAAAATACCCATTCCTAATATACTCCAGCAGTCACAATTAATGAAATTCAAGATGCAAAACCAGTGGAACCAAAACACAATTGCATGTGGCGTCTGAACCGATCAGAACTCTTTTAGGCTGCTGTATATGAAAGCAGCCAGTGACCGCATGAGATACGTGGATGTCTGTATTGCAGTTTTTGCATATGATTGTGTGGATTATTTTAACTTTCACTGCTCTTTTATGTTAGATCACTCCAGAAATGTTCAGCCAAGAGCCGTCATAGATGGTTATACCTGAACACACTGCAGACACAAAGAGCTGTCACACGTGAAGCTTATGTCTGAGTTTATTCTGCTGAAGTCTGTTGTTCAGATTAGCGTAGCAAATGCAATCAACATCTTTAATATGATGCAATATGCTTGTTTTCTACAAACAATTGGATTTGACTTTGAGTTGACTGCTTGTGGTTAGTCAAGCCAAATTGTTTGCGGATTTGGGCCGATCTCGTTCCACCCCTCCTCCTTCGGTGGTCTGTGTTATGATGAAGAAATTAAACGGTAGTTCTAGTCCTATTACTGGAAACCTGATCAACAGCAGACGCTCACGTTTCGTCTCTACTGACTCCCCTGTGCTCGCTCTCACCGGACGTCGTAAGTTTGCCCAAACTCGTGCACTGCCTTTGGAGGAGGAATGTAAACATGCACATGTCTGAAGATTTCCTGTTCAAGCTGCAATCTTGAACTACTCCTTTAAATGAAGCAATCAAGAGACACTATCAACATCGTAGTGTTACAATATCAACATGCCACAGAGGTGACACTGTTATTACGTCAGACCATATGTGAAGTTGACCCGCTGAAGTTTGGGTATTGTCCTCTAACGAGACCCTACATGGGTGTTTATAATAGAATGGCCATCCTTCAGTGAGAAAAATGGAAAATGATTCAGTGTTTTCAAATTAGCTGGCTTTCCTGTTTATGTTGGGGCGCTCTGACGGTGAGCAGGGTAAGGCCAGGCTTTGATCAGGGCTTTTGCAGGGATTGGGGTGATAGAAGGGGGCATTGAAGGGGCTCTGGCCCCTGAGGGCCCCACAGTGCAGCTCAAAAGCCCTCAGAATTTGGGTCATGGTTTTTGGCCCACATTCCTACAGAGCTCATTTCCTGCAGTTTGATCCATGACGAAAGAGAAGGTCCTCGTGTCGAGGAAATATGCTTTGGGATTCTGAAAAATCAAAAGCATTTGGTACACAACATAGTCAACCTGTATTAATCCAAACCGTTTGCCTATTATTGTCTTTGGTGTAATATTGAATTGTATTGTGTGTTAATATTCAATATTAATTTTTGCTTGTAGCTCTTTGGGTTTGAGAAAAGTGCATAAAATAAAAATGTATTAGTAGTAGTAATATCAGAGGTCGTCTTAGACTTCCGCATTGTCTGTCATTAATGACAGGGTCGTAATAATTCCGTCATAATCTATTATTGCCCGTCATTTTAATTTTCATATTTTATGATAATAAGCCATTTTATAGGCTTTTTTGTTCACATTTTCATTTTTATACACGAACTTACAAGACAAGCATATAGACTAGCTAGATTATGCATTTATTTATTTATGAAGAGAAAGTTGAACAAAGGCTGTGGGTCAAGTTTCAAGTTTCATCAGGAATGTTTGTCCAATAAATCGCAATCAGCTTGTGCTCGGTTGCTTTTAATATGAAACAAAGTCTCAGCTGCTTTCAAATTCTGCCCATTTTATCCCAAAATTCAAACAATAAACCGTTTTGGCGCTCTTTAATGGCGCGAGAGATTAGCGCCTCAGTTTAATTAAAGCAGAAAGTGAACGCTTTCATTCTTCCTCTTTACTACGTTACAGAACGAAATAAACATGAATGAACATCAGAAATATGTTGGAAATCCGTATCATGTCTCTCATGTAATCGCTCAATCAGTGTTTCAACCTCAGAAAGGCGTCAATAAAACAGCTTGCAACCAATGTCACTCATAACTCAGAAAAAAATGTCAAAAAATGATGGACGCCTTTTTCCATCACTGCAAAAAAATAATCTGCAAAAATCTTCGGTTAACATAACCTCTGAGTAATATGTAATTTAAAAATGGCAATGCAGCCTATTATCTGTTTTTACAGTTTTGGGCAAAATAAATACAAACCAAATTCAAATAAACCATCTAGAAGATAGATAGATAGATAGATAGATAGATAGATAGATAGATAGATACACTGAAAAAATATTTTCATTCAACCAATTAAAAAATTTTAGGGTAATGGTTCACATCTATATTTTATTACTTGATCCAATGAAAAATAAATAACTTACCCTAACCAATATTTTCTATGTCTATGAAAACTATTTTATATAACTTGGTACAAAGTAAATTTTTCATGTTGAAGAAAGTCAATTAATTTAAATTCCTTTTTTGATCTAAACAAAAATATATAGATTTAATCAAAACAAAACTTCTCATTTAAGAAATATGTATTAGAAATTATTTGTTTTCTCCAATCAAATATATATAGATTTAATTAAACAATTATGTATAATTTTTAAAAATAAAGGTTAATAGAAATTATTAATTTTAAACAAACAAAAAGATATGGATTTAATAAAACATGTTTCCCATCCAGGAACATTGCTTAATATTTGATCTGATCCAAAATCTAATAAATAAAAAAAGACAAATAATTTACATTGCATAAAGATTTATTAACTTATTTCCACACATTCACAATTTCAGTGCTCAAGTGTCATATTTTAACTTCAAGGGCTGGCAAACTTAACCGAGAACTATGCAGTGAATTAGGGAAATGCAAGAATTTCTCAACACTACCAAATGCAGGTAAATGCAGCTGTGATAAGTATTTCACTATGTCTGCTACAAATGATATCCAACTAAAAAAAACAACAACACATTGTTGAAAAGTCAGACATTGGAATGGAAGTACAGAGTTGTTGCTATATACACCGTGAATTTCTGGATATATTCAAATGTCAGTTTCAATGTCTTGGGATATTCCAGATTGAAGCATAAAGAAGGCTCAGAAGAATGGTACCAGCATTTGCAACAGAGGGCAAGCCGCTCAGAACCTCGTGTCCCTCTAGATTAGAATGATGCCAATGTTTTTTAGGTACACCTTGTGCATATCTGATGATAAAGATTGCCATGGCTTCTTGCTGAAGAAATTGTTCATCCTCTTTCTTTTCTGATACCTGGAAAAGAATTTAGGAAGAAAGAAAGAATAAGGAATCGATACAGGTTGGGTTTCCCGCAGATTAAAGGTTAACAACAGAGCCCAAACTATTAGACGACATTCAGATGGTACTTTTTATTTGGATAACAAAAAATAACTTAAACCAAATTGAATGCAAACACAAATGCACAACATTGTATAATTAGCATCTACTTCTAACTAATTATAAAATTATGTTTTTGCTCCAATTCGTTTTTGAAATAGAAATATAACAGTCATTACAATCATAAACTTACCAACGCATGGGACTCTGGTTCTAGTGGAAAGGTATTGTATCTCTATTTGAACTTTGCTTACAGACTGTTTTCAGACATGTATATGAACATAGTCTGATGGCTAATTTTGAAGTTGACAGCCTTAGCTAGAATTTTCGCATCGCTAAATTAATCTTGTCTTACCAGGAAATCCTTGACGAGGTCCTCCACTGCTTCTCCCATGTAGAAAATAAGACTTTTTAGTGCAATCTCCCTCTTTACAGCAATGTCGGTATCCTGCATCAAGATAGTAAAAAATATCAAATGAAATTGGTTAAGTCGATCAAGGTTTGTTAAATGTGCTCTAAGTGATGTTGGGTGACGGCTTATTCTTATTCTAAACTATGGGTAAATTGTCCGCCATTAGACGTGTCTCCAAGCACCATTACAAGGCCATAGGGCCATAACGGTACATTTTTTTAAATCTCAGCCTAACGTGGGGTTTTGACACTTAAGTACAAGTAATCTACATTAACAGACAAAGTTAAAATATTAAGCATTTATATTAATTATCAACTGAATTCGGAAGTATTTTACTAACCTTGAAAAACGTATTAATGACTGACTGTTGCGTCGTTGCTTTACTGCCCCCCTGTGTCCTCTGACTTTTTTTTTAAACCAACCGACATCGCCCGCCCGAATTTAAAATATAAAAAAAGTTTGCCAATGGAGCAATATTAGACACAAATAAATGTTGTATTTCGTCAGTCATAACTGCGTTAGCCATACATTAAGCCAGTCCCTTAACATGTAACGTTAGCTTATTCACTTAAGTTAACTGTGTTAGTTGATCAGGTTAACTGTTTTAACGGTTTTAACGTCATTCTTATGGCTGACTCGAGATAACGTTCGGTTCGATGCTTAAACGTTCAAGTTAATTAACGTTACCAAAAAGGCACAGGTTTTTCTTTTAACATATGTTCCCTTTTGAAACAATTGACATATTGTGTAAACTCAGCTAGCTAACACCAAGTTCAAATTTTCCAAATGAATCGTACATGGCCTGCTACTTATCTAACTTACAATAAAGTCAGTCAGTGCGCCATGTTTGGCCATAAAATTAACATACAACAGCACATTTAAATGGTTGTTTGGTTTCACTTACCAGAGTTTTCTGCGATGTAACTTGAGTCTGTCTGGTGCAGAAAAAAGTAAAGTATTGTGATCATCCACGGTCCGACCGCCGAGGCGCTGACTTTGAACAGAGGAGCGGTCTGTGACTGTCGAATTTGGTTAATGCGCATGCGCTGGCCTGTGTATAACCTGAAATTGAAACTTCGTCGAAACAATTTTTTTTTATTTAAGATCTTAATGAACATATTTATATTTTAACAATGTTTTGAAATAATAAAATATAACTTAAAAAATAAAACAAATAATAGTAAATAATTGAAAGAAAAATTATTAATTGAAATGAAGTACTGCTTGAAAACCTTTATTCAGTGTAGATAGATAGATAGATAGATAGATAATTAAAGGCAGTTACAATTTAAAGCCTTTGTTTTATTTGTGAACTTATGTTCAGCAGTTCTTTTTAATAATCAAATTATGGCCCGGGTCCTGATAAGTGTGAGTTGTTTACTTATCTTTTAATTAGTCTTCCCATTAATGCAATCATGATGTTCATTCCCCCCTCACTAAACCCAGCGCAGGCGTAGGGGGTCTGTTAAAACTCAATGGGTTCAGGGGAGGCGAGAGTGACTTTACCTGCTGGTGCCGCTGTTGGACAGTGTTACATTTGAAAAAAACAGTGATTTATACACATTTTTGTAATATGGATTATTTTCTCATCCAATTATTGAGGAGGCTTACATTTTGTACAAATAACCCATAGTGCTTTTTTGGGGGAAGGGCTTAAGAAAGAATTTTTAAATCTCAAAACACTCTGGAGATGTATGTCATCACACTACAGTTAAAGATAAACTGATCCAATGTTAAAGAACGACCAATCCTTTCACACCTGCAGAATGACCCGCATGCCGATCACACTCTCTGTTCACACTCTTCTAAATATAAACCTTGATAATGTCCATGTCTTCTGCAGCCGCTTTTGCCATGCCTCCAAATTTAACTCCAGTGGTGAGAAAATTCACCTGCCATAAACATTTCTAAGGGCTTATAAATATTTATTATTTCTGTCATGAAACTTTAATTTATTGGAAAATATATATATTGTCCTTATGACAATGAGAATTAATTATTTCACTTTGCAAAATTACTTTAATTTCAAAGTATAAGTCATTCTGATGTTTCTAAAGCAAGAGACAAGTCTTTATAACACTTATAAAAAAAATCTATTTAAAATCATATTTTCAAAATATATTATAGTCAAAACTGCAGGACCTATAGAAGAATTAAAGATCAATAGCATGAAATATATGTAAAAAATAATTTTAAGGAGGCTCCTTCAATTTTACAGTTAAACTAAAACTTACACAATTGCCCGTCTTTGGTACACTACTCCTGTTCAGATTTGAGGAACACAGGTTTTAGGTTTATGTCCAAGTTTAGGCTTACTAACAGGTTAAAAGGGTTAGTTCACCAAAATGAAAATTAAGTCATTAATTACTCACCCTCATGCTGTACCAACCCGTAAGACCTTTGTTCATCTCGGAACACACAAGGAAATTTTTGATTAAATCTGATGAGTACACTCACTAGCTACATAGGCTGCCTAAGGGAAATAAACTGACAGCCCAGAAAGTCATTAAAGAAAATGTTTAAATATTGAAATGTTTCCTACAGCGGCTTCCACTTGTAAGTTTTATCAAGCGACGAGAGAATACTTTTGTGCGAAAAAAAAACTAAAATAAACCGACTTTATTCGAACCATCTTTTCTTCCGTGTCCATTCTCTAAGCTGTTGGCGTAGTGTAACTGCGCAGTCGCTTCTGTGTTATACGTCACACGCAGGCTCATATTGGCGACGCTGGTCAGTGTGTGATGCGTGTGACGTTCAACCAAAAGCGTTGCGCAATAACAATGCGTGAAAATCACCAGGCCCAAAGAGAATACTTGAATAGAGTCGCTAATTTTTGTTTGTTTTTTGCGCTCAAAAAGTATTCTCGTAGCTCGATAAACTAAGATTAGCCTCTGTAGTCAGTTTGGACTCTTTTAACGATTTCTTTAATAACTTTCGGGCTCAAGTTTCATTCCCTGGCCAGCCTTATGTAGCAGTGATCTACACTCAGATTTAATAAAAATATCTTCCTTTCTGTTCCGAAGATGAACGAAGGTCTTACGGGGTTGGTACAGCATGGGTATAATTAATGACTTAATTTCATTTTTGGGTGAACTAACCCTTTAAGTGCTTAAAATCATGTTATTCACTTATCATTTCCTGATTTAT
Organism: Chrosomus eos; assembly: GCA_036326025.1. NCBI lineage: Eukaryota > Metazoa > Chordata > Actinopteri > Cypriniformes > Leuciscidae > Chrosomus > Chrosomus eos. Next base: position 34,465,643 of record CM070833.1, read on the forward strand.
AAGGATAATTTTATTAGGTACTAAGCATTAGGTTTAGGCTAGTTATATTGTTAGAACTACATTTTAAACAGGAATGTTGTTACAGACAAAACTAACAGGAACTGATGTAACTCGGCAAAATCAGATGTGTGGACAAGACACATTTGGGATAATCATTCAGTTGCCATGTGGGGTTTCTGGAAAACGCAAAAGTTTAGGTTAACTTATGATGGGAATCTTTCCACTGATGTAAAAGTGACATGAGGCACAATGTTTTTTCTTAGTAAATCATAGTATGTCTTTGATTTGAATCACAATGGCTTATTACATCAGTGGTGTCAGGCTATCATCCTTTTAGTCTTAGCTACTACAAAATAATGTTTATTCAGCATTAACTTTATATTGCAGTTTCAATAAAGTTACCGGCCAACTGCATGGCACATGTTACTCCGAAACCTGTGTGCACTTTCCTATGATGCTGGCAGGGCTCTTCTTTTAAGGTCACATCTTTCATTTATAAACATGCTTGCTGGCCCATTCTCCATTTACCCACTTGTCAAAACTAAAGCCTTGCCGGATTGTGCAATGTGCAAACCAGCTGTGAACAGTTAAATCTAGCATGTTTGTGGTGAAAATGTACACTTTCAAGTTTAAAACGAGAAATAAAACGTTGGCACTGAGGTTTGAATAGCCTGGTGGTGTCTGAGTGCATTTTCAGATGGCTTGTGGGTATGAGTGCATTTTCTGTGAGAGAACCGTATAAATGCAGTATCTTAGCAATAGTGAATGAGAAATTCATTAGAAATCTATATTTACAAGCCGCAGCTGATATTAATATTTCCACAAACATGCTTATTTTATCCAGATAGCACATTTAGACAGAAAACAGCCAGCTCTCGCCCCCTAGCGGCAGAATCCAGTGTTATTCTCAGTTTCTCTCTCTTCACACTCGGTCTGGTTTATTTCATTTAAAGGAAGGTTGAAGCGGAGGAAGGCGTCCGCTTTGGTATGTTCCATTACATAAGTCCAATAAATATTTATATGAATAACATATCAGAGTGAAGGAAGCACCAGAGCTCTCTGTGTGTCTTTTGCTTGCTGATAATGAAGATTATGTGGTGGTTCTATTGTCCCAAATGTTGTTTTTAGTTAAGAAAAAGGAATGTCAGCGATCTTACAGTTTTATCCCCGGTCTTCAGTATTTTTACACATTGTGGTTGTCTAACAGAGTTTGAAAGAAACTCTTTCTCCAGCTCTCATGTTAAACACATCTCTTTTTAAAGATACGAACCAGATCTTAACAATAAGAAGGATTTTGCCCCTCGTGAAAAAGACATACAGTACAGAAAAAAAGGTACAAAACCTGTCACTGGGGCAGTACCTTTTGAAAAGGTACACTTTTGTACCTAAAGGGTGCATATTGGTACCTTAATGGTACATATTAGCACCTAAAAGGAACATATTAGCACCTAAAAGGAACATATTAGTACCTGAAAGGAACGTATTAGTACCTAAAAGGAACAAAAGTGTACCTTTTGAAAAGGTACCGCCCCAGTGACAGGTTTTGTACCTTTTTTTCTGACAGGCTACTTTTAAAAATAGTACTTTTAACAGAAATAATAAACTTTATAAGTGTGAGCTGAATGTAATGCTTTCAGACACATGCATAATTGCATGTAAATTTCAATTAAATTACAATTTATTGCATACATGGATATTTGGGTGCTATTTGGATATAAGTAGGACTTACGTATATCTTTTTATGCAGTTTACCAAAACAACAAAAACACTTCAATGTAATTTCTATTGAAACTTGAGTAACACTTTATTTCAAGAGTCCACTTTAAACATACTAACTACAAAGCAGTCATTAGAATTAGAAGACTGTCTGCTAATACTTTATTTTGATGCGACAGACATTCTACTGACTATAAGAAGTCTAACTTTGCAACTACTTGGGTTGGGGAGTAACGGAATACATCAGCCCGATCTCATGAAAGTGCGTATCAATACCACGAATGTTATTTCTCGTGGCATTTATACGCCAAAATCAGTTTTGGCGTGTATATTATACGCAGTTTTCGCGTGCATATGATACGCACTTTATTGCGTGTAATACGCATGCACCCCCATCCCCCCTCCCCCTAATCCTACCCAAGGGATTTTCAGTGCGTAGCATATGCACGCCAAAACTGATTTTGGCGTATAAATGCCACAAGAAATAACATTCGTGCATTGATACGCACTTTCATGAGACTGCGTTGGAATACATGTAACTGCATGTACATGTAATGTAAAAAAAAATCTGCTAACTATACTTTGCTACAGATCTAATTAAATTTACATTTTGTAAAAAAAAAAAAAAAAAAAATTATAGGCTAGTAGCTAGCTTATCCGTGGAGACTGCAGATAATTCTCGGCTCGGGCAGGCCAAGTAATAAAAAAATAGCATTTCAATTCATATTTTGTCGGTCGCGAGTTGGTAAGAGATACATTATTAATGTGTTGATTTTAATAAAGACAAGGAACTCTCCTTTCATGGTAAAACGCAACAAATGTGCGCCACTCTAGCCGCATTTCCATTAGCCTACACTTCAAATTGCGCAAATTAAAATTGAAAATTGAAAATACGCCCAATGGAAACACATCAATTTCGCAAAAACTCCCATATATCGCAAAAAAAGTTTTTACGCTTGCATGAGGTGTTTTTTAGGAAATTCAAAAAAGGGAATATTTGGCGAAACTGCAATGTTTTTTATCCGCATTTACAGGTCAGCTGGCGTAGACTACGTAACAGTCTATCATTCTTTAAAGATGACGCGGTTCTTCATTAAACTCATAAAAGACAAAGAGTTACGGGAATACTGGATTCCAAACAACAAAGAAATGCCTTGACCTCGAAGTAGATATGAGGGAGAACAGCCTCATCCCAAGACGTCATATGTCTGACGCTTTTGACCATACGTCAACATCCGACGTTTTAGGGTACCCTTTAACGTCAGTATTTGACGCTATCTAATCCTAACCCTACCCCAGATCTAAACCTACCCGCGTCATCTAACTGACGTTAAAGGGTACCCTAAAACGTCGGATGTTGACGTATGGTCAAAAGCGTCAGTCATCTGACGTCTTGGGATGAGACTTTGTTAGGGAGAAACACCCAGAACATGCTTGGAAAACACATCTACGTCTCATTCCTTTAATAATAATGGCTTGTGCGGTAGCTGAGATATACATAAACCTACCAAAATCACATTTCCATGATTTTTGGAATGACTCATCGCGAGTGGAAAAAATACGTTTTAGTCGCATAACATCGATTAATGGAAATGGCGTCTTTTCACAATCGTTTTTTATCGACATTTAGAAAATATCGCAAAAGCTTCGCTCAAATCTATAATGGGAATGTTGCTTTTTTTTACTTCCGTTTTCAACGACAATGTACCTATTCCCTTCAGGGAAAATCTATCAAGGACAACATATGCCTAGAGCACCTCCTAGTGGCCATTTTATAAAACACAAAGGAATCATAAAACTACATGCTTAATAACTTAAAGGAGTAGTTCACTTTAAAAAAAACTTTTGCTGATTATTTACTCACCCCAGTGTCATCCAAGATATACACGTCTTTCTTTCTTCAGTTGAAAAGAAATGAAGGTTTTTGATGAAAACATTCCAGGATTTTCTCCATATAATGGACTTCATTGGGAACCAAACGGTTCAAGGTCCAAAAGACAGTTTCAGTGCAGCTTCAAAGAGCTTTAAACGATATCACACGATGAATAAGGGTCTTATCTAGCGTAACGATCGCTCATTTAAAAAATAAATAACAAAGTTAAAGTTTTATAAGCACAAATGCTCGCCTTGCTCTGTTCTGTGATGAGCGTTCGTGACTGTCCTGTTCGAACTCGTTCATCAAAATTAACAAATCTTTTTTCGAGTCATGACTCGAAGGGTCCTAGATAAGACCCTTATTCATCGTCTGGTGTCGTTTAAAGCCCTTTGAAGCTGCACTGAAACTGTCATTTGGACCTTGAACCGTTTGGTTCCCAATGAAGTCCATTATATGGAGAAAATCCTGGAATGTTTTCATCAAAAACCTTAATTTCTTTTTGACTGAAGAAAGAAAGACGTGGACATCTTGGATGACATGGGGGTGAGTAAATTATCAGCAAAAGTTTTTTTAAAAGTGAACTACTCCTTTAATACCTTTCTAAGAATATACCCAAGCATAGCAGAAATGATTCTGCTCGCATTCCAGGTTTTGCAAATGTCTGCACTGGCACAAATGGCACTTTTCCCTCAATCATAAAAGTAACACCCACTCACATTTTTGCTAAAACTTCTTGAGAGAAAAAGCGCAGGCCTTGACGTCCCCGTCCGCCATTTCAGGCAGCGCTCTCCCCTCTGTGGCTTTGAGACTGAACTAATAGATGGCTTCAGCGCTGGCGGTGTTTGATGAAAGCAAACGTGAGCAGACAGGGAGTGGATTGTTCATTCATATGAGGAGCAGTTGTGTTAAAAGTGTAGGCGCCTGTGAAGCCCACACATATAAACAGAATGGACTCTAAAGGAGGGTCTCTAGCCAGGCGTCTTGTTTCTGTTCCCCTCTCCTCCCTTTACCTTCGCCATAATTCAAAATCCCTCCATCAACACGTCCTTAATGACTCCGCTCCGCCTCGTACCCGTTTATCTGCCCTCCATCTCTGCGCCAGCTTATACGGCGCGCATGGAAAGCTCTGGGTGTGAGCGTTTAAAAGGAATTACTGAAGAAAGTAAGAGAGATGTGCCATAGGTCACACAAATATTATTTTTCTTTCTTCTGGGTGTTACAAAAATACACTCATTTTTGTAGCGTGTGTCAATACGCATGTGTTCGTACACCTCTACGAATTGTTGTGTGTTCTTGTAGCGGTGCGTTGGAGTGTGGGCTTTGGGTCGGGGGGGTTTATATGAAGTAATGAGGTTTAGCAGGGGGTCCGGGGCCTTAATGAAAGTTTAGATTACTGGGCTTTCAGGTGGAGGGGGTGTGAAATGAATGCTGGGAAACTTTGGGCCAGTGCTCCACTGTGCCAACAGTCAAGACTCAAGAGTAAAAAAAAAAGCAATATATTCCCACTTTTCTCTCAGTGTCAAAAATCCCTCCTAAATGTATTCTAAAATGTATTTTAATATGTTTAAACACTACCTAGCCTATTTCTTCTAGGTAAAGGTCATTCGCACATACTTTATCTAACTTTATCTTTATCACGTGACACATCGCTGCTCTCCCATTGGTAGTTGGTGCATCACATCTCTAGCTTATATTATGTTGCGGTCGCGGATCAATGTTTTTTCTTCAAGTTTTGTGAATTTTCTTCATTTAGGGTCATGAACATGCAAAGACTGATGTATTGTGAACATACAGAACATAAATCACAATTATGATGTTTGCGTGTCAGTTTAACCCGCATTTTTTCCCCATGTGTTTTGTCATGTCAATTTTGCCATTTATTTTTACAATTTTGCATTTGACAGATGCTTTTACTCAAATAAACTGAATTGAGGGCGTAAATGTTTCAAGTTCAAGCATGTTCATTTAGCTGGAAACAAACCCATTATCTTGTCGTTTGAGAAATAGTTACAAATGCTGTTTGTAATATTTATCATTTGTGTTTAAAAGAGTTGTTTTGAAAATCATATGTTCTCATGTTTATTTATTTATTTGGAATGAGAAATATATATTTTTTTAAATTGTGTTTTTTTTTACCCGATTTTTTTGTTTGTTTGTTTTTAACAGTGTGATTTTTGGTGAATTGTCTTGAATCTAAATAGGGTCCATGTGACCCGCAGGCTGATCTCGGCTCAGCTTTGTCTATTGCTAATGGTTAGCCACTGTTGCTAAAGTTAGCATAAATCGGCAACTCTTGTTAAAAATGAAAGACTTTGTCGTTGCTATATGTGTCAATAGAAGCTTGGTCTGCCACGGAATAAAATAATTTAAGAGATAAATGTGTATTTTTTTCATTCTATTTCAAAATTCTAACTATTTTTCTCAGAATTGCGAGATATAAACTTGCAATTGCGAGAAATTAAGTCCAATCTGAGAGAAAAAAAAGAATGACTTTTTTCTCAGAATTGCAAGTTTATATCTCACAATGCTGTCTTAACACACAATTTTGTTGTTTATCTTAAATTGTCTGAGTAACCCCGCCTCCAACAGAATTTCATTGGTCCAAAATCACACTGTAGACTATATAGCGAAAATCAAATATGCTCTGATTGGTTGTGATGTACAAAATCCATTTTTTACTATATTCAATGTAGCCTATTCATTTATGTTACTCTGAAATAGATGAATTTTATCAACCCAAAACATCATTCACTCATCAAAACTATTATAGCCACGTAGATTTAAAATATTTAACAATGAAGAAAAACTAAAAAAGTTACTAAAAAAATTAAAAAAGTACTTTTTCACTTGTTTGTGAGGAAGCAAAACAACAATATTTATCTACACATGGCTTACATATTTACCAAACCATTTGAATATATAAAATATTTCTGATTGATGACGCAAACAGAGTTTGCAATCTGAGGTGTCTTATTGCAAACAAAAATGGTTTAAGAAAAATGAAGAATCTCAAACACAACTCTTGTTGATGTTGTTTGAAATCCTATTTTCAAAACCTAATGCTGAATAAAAAATGTATGTTCATATGCAGCCAGATCATCTGTATTTGTGAGTGAGGGTTTGTGGACATTGGGTGTACGCTCACATCTAGAGTTCCCATACAGGACGTAATGATAGCATGTAACATGATTTTACCCCCTCACCACAAATGTACACCAATTAGTGTAAAACACAGCAAGGAATTGCGTTTTAATGGGGTTATGAAAACATGGCTAATGAGCCAACCATCATACACATTTGTCTCTCAGCACCAGCACACAGATGGCTTCCAGTTCCCCAGTGATCCTCTCACCATCCCCATGCAGACCTCATGACTGAGAGCCATTAATCAGCTGTCCACAGCATTAAACCACCAAACAGACTGATATAAGCCTTTCAGTGGAGCTGAGTGATGTCACGTTTAGCCTACTACAGGATCACACACACACGCACGCACGCACGCACGCACACACGAACACACACACACACACACACACACACACACACACACACACACACACACACACACACACACACACACACACACACACACACACACACCTCACTGTAATGTACCGTCTCACTGCAGCCGCTAGAGGGAGCGATTGCACAGGTAAAGATTGTGAAGAGAAAAAGTAGCCTATCATGGAATTATGTTAAATAAGTACATTTATTTATTAATTTTTTACAACGAGTACATGTGCGTACAGAAAGAAACAAAATATGATTTAAACACAATTAGTATTTAAAACACTACTGGACTAAATTATGCTCAAATACTTGATATCTCTTCTGAAGACAAAGGCAGTGATATTATTCTCTAAAGGCAACATTATATTTCATGTTTCATTTCTTCTATTTTCATTTTCAAAATTCATTTCAAGTCTTTTGTGTTGTCTATGAAAATTAATTTAAAGTCACCATGAAATCAAAATGGACAATTATTTTTTTTAATGGTATATTTCGGTAGGCTATTTATTTCAAATGATTTATCCGTGCACATTATTTTTATCATTATTATTGTTGTAAATTCATGTGCCTCCTAATCTTGAATCAGAATAACATCCCCTCCCTCTTGCAGCGACTTCTCTTCTCTTCTCTTCTCTTCTCTTCTCTTCTCTCTCTCCTCTTCTCTTCTCTTCTCTTCTCTTCTCTTTCTCCTCTCTTCTCCTCTCTTCCCTCTCCTCTTCTCTCCCCTCCCCTCCTCCTCCTCTCCTCTCCCCTCCTCTCCTCCTCTCCTCCTCTCCTCCTCCTCTCCTCTCCCCTCCTCTCCTCTCCTCCTCTTCTCTCCTCTCCTCTCCTCCTCCTCTCCTCTCCTCTCCTCTCCTCCTCCTCCTCCCTCCTCCCTCTCCTCCTCTCCTCTCCTCTCCTCTCCTCTCCTCTCCTCTCCTCTCCTCCTCTCCTCCTCTCCTCTCCTCCTCCTCTTCTCTCTCTCTCTCTCCTCTCCTCCTCTCCTCTCCCCTCCTCCTCTCCTCCCCTCTCCTCCTCCCCTCCTCTCCTCTCCTCCTCTTCCTTCTCTCCTCTCCTCCTCCTCTCCCCTCCCTCTCCCCTCCCCTCCTCTCCTCTCCTCCTCTCCTCTCCTCTCCTCTCCTCCTCTCCTCTCCTCTCCTCTCCTCTCCTCCTCTCTCTTCTCCTCTCCTCCTCTCCTCTCCTCTCCCCTCCTCCTCTCCTCTCCCCTCCCCTCCTCTCCTCTCCTCCTCTCCTCCTCTCTTCTCCTCTCCTCTCCTCTCCTCCTCTCCTCATCTCTTCCTCTCCTCTCCTCCTCTCCTCTCCTCTCCCCACCTCCTCTCCTCCTCTCCTCTCCTCTCCTCCTCTCCTCTCCTCTCCACTCCACTCCTCTCCTCTTCTCTCCCCTCATCTCCTCTCCTCTCCTCCTCTCCTCTCCTCCTCTCCCTCCTCTCCTCTCCTCCTCTCCTCTCCTCCTCTCATCCTCTCCTCTCCCCTCTCTCTCCTCCTCTCCTCTCCTCTCCTCCTCCTCCTCTCCCTCTCCCCTCCCCTCCTCCTCCTCTCCCCTCCTCTCCTCCTCTCCCCTCCTCTCCTCTCCTCCTCTCCTCTCCTCCTCTCATCCTCTCCTCTCCCCTCTCTCTCCTCCTCTCCTCTCCTCTTCTCCTCTCATCCTCTCCTCTCTTCTCCTCTCCCCTCCTCCTCTCCTCCTCTCCCCTCCTCTCCTCCTCTCCTCCTCCTCTCCTCTCCCCTCCTCTATTCTCTTCTCTCCTCGCCTCTCCTCCTCTCTCTCCTCTCCTCTCCTCTCTCCTTCCCTCCTCTCCTCTCATCATCTCCTCCTCCTCTCCTCTCCCCTCCTCTCCCTCCTCTCCCCTCCTCCTCTCCTCTCCTCTCCTCCTCTCCTCTCCTCCTCTCCTCTCTCTCCCCTTCTCTCTCCTCCTCTCCTCTCCCCTCCTCCTCTCCTCCCCTCTCCCCTCCTCTCCTCCTTCTCCTCTCCTCTCCTCTCCTCCTCTCTCTCCCTCCTCTCCTCTCCTCCTCCTCTCCCCTCCTCTCCTCCTCTCCCCTCCCCTCTCTCTCTCCTCTCCCCCTCCTCTCCTCCTCTCATCCTATCCTCTCCTCCTCTCCTCTCCTCCTCTCCTCTCATCCTCTCCTCCTCTCTTCTCCTCTCCTCTCCTCTCCCCTCCTCCTCCTCTCCTCTCCCCTCCTCTCCTCCTCTTCCTCTCCTCTCCTCCTCTCCCCCTCCTCTCCTCTCCTTCTCTCCTCTCCTCCTCTCCTCTCCTCTCCTCTTCTCTTCTCCTCCTCTCCTCTCCTCTCCTCTCCTCCTCTTCTCTCCTCTCCTCCTCCTCTCCTCTCCTCTCCTCTCCCCTCCTCTCCCCTCCTCTCCTTTCCTCCTCTCCTCTCCTCCTCTCCTCCTCTCCTCCCCTCTTCTCTCTTCTCCTCTCCTCCTCTCCTCTCCTCCTCTCCTCTCCCCTCGTCTCCTCCTCCCCTCCCCTCCTCTCCTCCTCTCCTCTCCTCTCTTCTCCTCTCCTCTCCTCTCCTCTCCTCTTCTGTTCTCTTCTCTTCTCTGATGAAGAGGCGGGGCAACCTGTCACTCACACGAGATCCACCAATAGCAAACCACAACCATCCAATCAATTCCCCACTGACAAATCAACTCCAGGTGAGTTACATGTGTCCACAAACGAGGGCCTATTATCAAATGTCATGAATCCTTTAATAATTTATATAACTTATATATTACGATTATTAATGTAGTTATTATTATTAATAATTTAAATAAATAATAATATTCATACTGAATCATACTCTTGAATCATACAATCTTACCTTTTGCAGCCCGAGTGTGTATTCCAGCAGACGGTCATGTTTGGCACCATCCCAAATGAACCCTGAGCCCTCACCATCACTTTCTGTTCATTTGAATTGAAATATATACGATTCATTGATTACAGGGCCAGCACTCAATAATGTTGAAATTAGTTTGAATAACTTAATTTTTTTGAGTAATCAAAAACTCAGTGTAGTTTGTTGATTGAACATTATTTTATTAGAAGTTGTCATAATTCAAAAACATTTGTTTTTTAATATTTCATACGAGTTTTGCCACTGCTTGTCAAAGCTCATATTTATCACAGCATATCCAGTAACAAAACATACATTTATTGTTTTTGAAAATTAAATCAAGTCATATTTGCAAACATTTCCCTCAGTTTCAGGTTTAAGTCCCAGATTAAAATGTTTGAGCTGTTTTAACTGAAAACAACTTGCACTATTAAAATATGTCAGTGCCATTGTTTTTTCTCACGATGCACATCAATAATGTGTTTTTTTTTTCTAGGGCACGTTTATAAAAGCTACTTAAATGTCCTAATTAAACTAAGACCTAATCCTGGCTTAATCTAAGCTCTGTCTGAAACAACGCCGTAAAGTCCAAAAAATCTAAAGCTATTAAGATTTTGGTAACACTTTAAAATAAGGTTCGTTAGTTAACATTAGTTAACTACATTAGTTAATATGAACTAAAAATGAACTGCAAATATACAGCATTTATTGATCTTTTTTAATGTTAATGTCAACATTTACTAATACTTTACTAAAATCTTGTTAACATTAGTTAATGCACCGTGACTAACATGAGCAAACAATGAACAGTTGTATTTATGAACTAACATTAACAAAGATGAACAATGCAGAAACAAATGTATTGCTCATGGTTAGTTCATGTTAGTACACTGTAAAAAGTGAACATTGGATCAACCTAAAAAAATTACTTCAATGGGTAACACCTAAAAATTAATTTTTCAACTTAAATTATCACGTTAAATCGTGATAATTTAAGTTGAGACAACTTAATTTTAGTGTTACAATTGAAGTATTTTTTAGGTTGATCCAACTGTTCACTTTTACAGTGTAAATACATTAACTAATGAACCAAGATTTTAAAGGCTCATTCACACAAAGAATGATAGCGATAACTTTAGTGTCCACAACATTGCAAGATAGCGTTCTGTTATTATAAGCGCATCTGCCACTTAAATGCTTGAGCTTAAGTCAGTAGATTCTGATTGGCTGTCAATGTTTTTATCATTCATAAGCTGATTTTGTTTAAGAGATTCCAGCAATATCGTATATCGTATATATATCGATATAGCTGTGATTATTGCTATTTTACATGCTGTGAACCGAGACATTTAGGCTGTGCTTTCTTTAGGTCATTTACTTGTTTAAATGATTAAATGTTGTGTCTTTTTTAATGAATGTACACTATTTAATGCACATTATCATTAAGTATTTATATAAAAATGCACACTTTAGGTCTATTAAGTCAAACACATTCAGTTTTTGGAGAATGGATCATGAACTCATGCTTCTGTACTCCAGTGGGTATACTGTTAAATTATGTTAAATATTATTATTTTTTTGCATGGAATGTGTATTGAATTTTACTCAGATTCATTTGTATTCCCAGCAAAGGTTAATGTGAGGATTAAACTGTTTAGGTTGGCCAAACAATGCATTGTTCACATCTGGATCGGGCCATTTGAATGCTGTGTAATTTGCCAAAAGAGACCCGTAGGAGAGTAAGGCCGGGCGGCTTCAGCTAGCCGTAATGTATGGGACGAATCACTGCAACTGTTTAACACTCAACATATTCTTAAACTCCCATAGTCATCTGATGAATTATTAATGCCCAATATCCAGGCTGGAGTTTGGGTGATTCATCATCTTCAAAGTGGAAGAAAAAGAGCTACTGCACAGTAGAGAGACGGCTTTGGCCTCGTGTCGTTCTCTTCACTGGCCCAGAGACAGAGAGAGAAAACAAAGAGAAAGAAAGATTTCTCCAGTCCCTCCTTCTTCCTTCAGGAGTGAAACATAAAGAGAGCTTTGTCTGATTTTCTCTTTTCTGTCTGGAGTGAGAGGTCGGACTCTGCCTGGAAGTCATCGGGATTCGGGAGACGGCGCATGCTCAGCACGAGATCCACGAGTCTCTTTCCCATAATCCCTCAGAGAAGATCCCATCATGCTGATTCAAGGGTCAGCCTTGAGGACAATCTTGCCTCTGTCCTCATCCAGTGCTCCAGCTCATTTGACAATGAGTCCTCATATTTGCAAAGACTCAGCATGAAGCGGCAGTCACTCACAGAGAGCGTCTTTTTGGCCAACACAATAGCCTGAACCTTTGGCATTTCTGTTTTCTAATCGGTCCTGTGCTGAGTGGCCAGACGACATGAGGTTTCTGGCGCCTTCTATATTGGCTTAATCAAATGATTTGAATCTCCAGCGTGGAAAAACCCTGCATTGTGCTCTAGAAACACTTATAGCTTATAGATCCCTCTTAAATCATGTGAAACATTTCTTGGCATGGGGAATTTGCAGCCACGCTGCAATAGTTTAACAATCCATGCTGTATTTTTCTTGCCCACTACCGGTCCAGTGTGTACTGAACGCACAATGTGCTCAAAATCAACAGCGGGCAGCTGTGGGGCAGATGTTCTCTCAACACATTTTGGTCACACTTTTATTCAATAGTTCACTCAAACAATCTAGCTATAAGTTAGGTTTAGGGTAAGCAGAATAAGCTTACATACTGTTGCACAGTTACTAGTAAGTATAATGTCTGTTGAGGAGCATCAAAATCAAGTGTTAGACAGTCTACACTGTAAAAAATGATCGTGATTTTAAAGGATAATTCCGGTATTAGCACTTTGAGTCTATTTTCTAGTGTGTTTTGTATGAACTAGAGAAATGTTGACGATGGGTCCTGTCTCGACTTTTTGACTCTTTTAGAATCGCCTCTGAGCGCTTCAGAGTGGCTGTCTATGGGCATGCACAAACATGTCCTTAAAACAACCCTTAACGCTCAATTTTGTGTGGAGAAGTCGGGTCCGAATTGGCGCGAAAATTCACAAAATGTGACGTCATGCACGTTCTCGTCTACTTGGGCTTACATCCGTACGGCAGCCATTAGTAAGCAGCGGCAATCGCTAGCAGTGTTTCAAATGGACACCCACGGAAACTCCTCGTAAGTAAAAAAAAAAAAAAAGCCTTATCTAGTGCGGCCAACGAGCGTGCGCACAGAGAACGAGCATGTGACTGGCTGAGGTTTCTCTAACGGCCACTCAGTAGTAACGGTTAGAAATGTCAGAACTTACACAATGCTCCTTTAACCAAGATTAACCCCAAAATTAATTTGTGTTCTGCAGAAGATATTTAGATTTTCAACAACATGAGGATAAGTCATTTTTTGTTGAATGATCCTTGTAACTCTTATCCTAACAAACAATCACTCAGCTATTGCTTTCATGCATTTTTCTTAACTTTACTCAAGTCAATTTTTATAACAGTCTTTTACTTCAGAAGAATACAGTGGTATTTTCAGGGTATTTATATGGCAAGCCGTTTTGACTTGATATGAATTCTTGATATCAACAATTAAATTTTCAACAGTTAAAATGATTTATATTAGTTAGATTTCTACTAGTAACATTTTTTTGTACAATTTTTGATACCAGTAATTACATTTCCACTAGTAAAGAATGTGAAAATGTGCATTCTTGATGCACTGACGTCATAGCAAAATATGAATTCTTGATCTATCAAGAATTACATTTAAACTGGTAAAAACAATAATTCTTGATATCTGTAATTGTATTTTCACTAGCTGCCATTCACATTCAATGGATGATATCCAGAGGTGCCTCGGTGTTTCCCGAAACCATCGTTCCCACGAACATTCGCAAACAGTGTGGTTGAAACGACAGCTCTCGACCTGTGGTTAGAAGCAGAGTTTCTAGTTTGCATGGCATGTGGACTTAATAAATCCTTATCTTGAGCAAAAAAGGCAATCTGATATTCAGTACAACCTGTGTTTTTAATTTAGAATACATGAAAATGACATTTACGTCTTTTAGTTTGTCAAGAGATGCAAGCACCGTTTTTTGAAGACTGCGCATGTGTGAACGTGCTCTACTAGGCCTCTACTAGGCTATGTAATGATCATGGTAACGATGCTATGATTTAATCTGGAAATAAAACTAAATAACTGAGAAAAATGAGAAATAGGCCTAGTTGCCTACTCAGATGCCATGTCTGTAATTTATATCAAAATATCTAGCATTATTTCGATCTCAAACAGTTTCATTAAAATAAGTTTTCTCCACCACGTGCGTGACGTAGGCCTAATAAACCAACGTGGTTGAACGGCCACTTTGCCACAATATGGTTTCGGGAAACAGTCGTGACTAACAAGTTGATTTCTTCTACGATGCATGGTAGGCTACTATGGTGCAGCATGTGAACGATTTGAGGGATAAGCAAAAAAATAAATATACGAAATGCATAAACATACAATGACGTTTGAAGTAGAGTAGCTACAGCAGTGTGCACTTGAGGACTAGAGCTGTCATATTGAGATGCTCCGTAGTGTCAGACTGTGGCGCACTCGGGCTCGGCCAGTCTGAAGGGAAGCTCTCCGTGCCAAAGCAGGCGGAGTCGGAAACGCGAAAGCCCAGGGCTCCTTAAACTCCCTCCCTCGCCCGACCGTGGTGGAGCAGCTCAAGCTCAGGGAGACTCTGTGATCGACTGCCCCAGAGAAGCGCCTCGTTACCCGGACGGAGAACCAGCCGCCAGCCGGTCGTCCCTTTATTCAGCATTAGCGGATCAGAGGAGCCCGCGTGACATTACACGAGCTCGAGGCTTTCTTCTCACATAGAGGACGAATTCCCCCAGTCGCTCCAGGAATATCTCCCTGGATATTTACCCGAGAAATGGACGGTTTCGCCGGTAGTTTAGGTGAGTGTGTATTAATAGATGCTTTACTGCAGCAGACATGGCGAGTATAGACACAAGTGTGGAATGTGTGTGTTCACTGTATACTCGTGTCAGCGCTATAGCCACACACACACTTCACTGACAATGCATTCGCTACAGTGTGTCAAGACACGATCCTCCTCGCGATGGACGTGTATCTTCTTCTGCTGTTTATTTCCATTGTTAATACCCCGCTGTATCCCATTGGTAAATGCTCTGAACACAAAAGGTTACTTCACACACTGCAGCTCACGTTGTACACCAGATTTGCATTTCCATATGGATGGTAAATGTATAGTGTTTACTTGCAGTGGAGCAACATGATAGTACAGCTAATGCTCTGGTTCAGGGATAAAGAAATCAGTGCAAGAGAATGCGGCAAATATGTTGTGTTTATGTATATAACAAGTATAAGACCAGGCTAATCAAGTTGAAATCACCATGCAAATAAATGTCAGGACAGAGAACAAGCCAGTATGCAAATATTACATTGACGGTTATATTTATAATGGCTTTAAACTATATTCTTAAAGTTCTTGCAAGGAAGTGTTTCTAAGTATAAGAACTACAGTTGCACAAGGATGTGTGTAAACATGTTTGATGGTGTTCACTGGTCAGTCAGATTATTTGGTCTGATAACAGTCAGTGGCAGCAGGAATTCATCTTTTCTTGTGTGTGTGTGTGAAGGCTTCACTCGAGGAGGGTTGTGTGGAATGTGCAGATCTGTTGCTGTAGTGTGTGTCGGAGGTAAAGGGGTCTTTCAGATGCATGGCTACAGGGGACAGGTTTCATTGCTTAATGGATTGAATGTGCGCAGAGAGAATGACATGATCACCCTTTATTGCTCCTCATGTGTGCTGGCTGGAGCAAAATATTTGTGTAATAAAATGTTGCAAGGCCTTTTCTGTTGGATAGATATTTGTTTTAGTATTTTAAGACTTGCATAGTATTTAAACCACATATACTGTATATACACATACACAATTACAAGTACTTAAGTAATGCAACGTAACTTAAAAGTAATGTAATCTGATTACTTTTTTCAAGTAACTAGTAAAGACATTAACTTAATTACATTAACATTAATAGTAGCACATTACTTTTCAATTTAAAACAATTAAAAGAGTTACTTTTTAGTAACCCAAGTTACTTTGTTTCCCTATTTATTGACTGAGCTCTCTCTTCCCCATGTCGAGTGCAGATGCGTTGTGTGTAAACATGATGGTTATTTTAGATCTGGGGCCTGTACCATGAAGGTAGCTGAACAAACTCTGAGTTACAGGATTAGTTTTGAGTTGACAAAACCAAACCGATGCAATCAGGCTTTATTGGTACCATGAAGCAGCTCATCAACTTTCTCTGTCAACTCAGGCTTTGATCTTAAGCTATGATTACTCCACGAGCGCGTGCACATACCAAAGTGACGTTGGCACCGAACAACCAATCGCGTTCGATATGGATAGAGCGAGAGCGATACTTTCTTTCCGCGGAGGAGCAAGAGATAATCTTTCAGAATTACGATGAATTTAAATATGTATTACAAGCTCGAAACAATACGGTCTCTGCTGCCAAAGCAAGAGAAGACTGTTGGAGAAAGATTGCTGATTGTGTTAATGTGTAAGCTAAATAAATACGTTCTTTATTCATGTGAAATGATGTATAGGCTATGAATGTATGTGTGTGTGTGTGTGTGTGTGTGTGTGTGTGTGTGTGTGTGTGTGTGTGTGTGTGTGTGTGTGTGTGTGTGTGTGTGTGTGTGTGTGTGTGTGTGTAAAATATAGCCTATATTTTTATAATATAGCTATTAAAAAAAATTGCACGTATATATATACCTGTAAGGATTAATATTCATTGATTTTAGATGCAACTCCAAACGTTTTTGGCAGCTGATAAAGACAAAATAAAAAATATAATTAAAAGTAGCTTAGTAAGTATTTATTTACACACAACCTTTTATTATTTTTTTATTTGTTTGAGGCAAACCGAAAAAACAGTGAAATTCAGAAAACCAGTGGAGGGCCACTCCTCCAGAATACACTGAGTTGGCTCTGATAGGAATAAGGGACGGCCGATTATGGATGGGATTACAGGTGCTGTACAATCTGACCCTGGTGCTGGCTCCTCTAAGCAAGTAACACTGTGTGTGTTACACTAGTAACACTGTAACACTGTCAGTGTGCGATACATTAATATTTTAAGTTTTAAATATGGCTGACTGTATGTTCTGCAGTAGAGGGAAATGCAGTGTCCCTGTTGAAGCCAGCACACACACACACAGTATCCCACACAGAGGTCAGTATGCAGCAGACAGAACACCAGAAACATATGGGCCTACTTTTATTTTTCAGGGAGGAGGAAATGATGAAGACACTCTGTCTGTGTTCTGGGACAGTTGCTGAGGTGAATGCACTGGGCTTTTTATTAAGGCAAACATTTGAATGTGTGGTATAAAACAGGGACTGGCCCAAGTTACACATCTCTTTTATTGTAGGATTTTTCACAACCTGTCCCAGAAACTAAAGCCTCTACCTCAACAGGCTTCAAAAGAAATGTGAACGAAGGATTTAAAACCCTTGACATACATTACAGGTGTTTGTCAAGGACCTTTTTGTGAGTTGAATAGCCTCCCAAAAACTTGTAATGATCATGTTTGTGGTGGAATTATGTTTCAGGTGGAAACAGACTCAGTCAGGGCCCTTTACAAAAGCTAGACTATCGAGCTAGACTGCACACTAAAGGAGCCTATAGAGCTAGACTGCACACTAAATGAGCCTATAGAGCTAGACTGCACACTAAAGGAGCCTATAGAGCTAGACTGCACACTAAATGAGCCTATAGAGCTAGACTGCACACTAAAGGAGCCTATAGAGCTAGACTGCACACTAAATGAGCCTATAGAGCTAGACTGCACACTAAAGGAGCCTATAGAGCTAGACTGCACACTAAATGAGCCTATAGAGCTAGACTGCACACTAAAGGAGCCTATGGAGCTAGTCTGCACACTAAAGGAGCCTATAGAGCTAGACTGCACACTAAAGGAGCCTATGGAGCTAGTCTGCACACTAAAGGAGTCTATAGAGCTAGACTGCACACTAAAGGAGCCTATAGAGCTAGACTGCACACTAAAGGAGCCTATAGAGCTAGACTGCACACTAAAGGAGTCTATAGAGCTAGTCTGCACACTAAAGGAGCCTATAGAGCTAGACTGCACACTAAATGAGCCTGACTGTGAGCTGAGGAGGCTCCACATTTAAAAAATGAATGCAACAGCTAGATTAAACTGATCTCAGTGAACTTATTAAACCAAGTAACACTTTGCATTGAATATTTATTAATGCAACTTTCTATTGCTTTCTTTCTCTCTCCCCCATCCCACAAAACCAATAAAACAGTTTGAGACCTATCTGCAGTTTCAATATGCTTTTATTAAGTGTAATATTGTATGGTGATTGCAACTACATTTGCACCAGCTGGGTGGTCAAGTGTGTTCGGGTCAGTTTCATCGGGGAGAAGCTTTCTGTGGTGGTTCTGGCTCCTTTCTATGGTGGCTATATTGTGCAGAATGGCACATGCAGACACTATCTGTGATGCCTCTGGTGACTCTTAAGCGCCGAAGACAGTTGAAACGTGCCTTTAGGATGCCAAAGATCATCTCTAACTTTTACTATGGTTTTACTGACACATGAGGGTCATGATAGGGGGTTATTGTGTAGGTTTTGCTGTCCCAATTCAAATTAACAGTGTTTTGTACTGTACCAAATTTAACTAGCTTTCCTCAAAGCGCTGACACAACATACTCACGGAAAGTAGATTGTTATCTGTTAATTTTACTATTAATTTAAAGATTCATCTCACAGAAAATAATAATTTCACATGTTCACATAATCTCTACCTGAACATTAAGGCTGTGAAAGGACTTTCTATTAATATAATCTGCCTCATGTTCTCCTAGAGAAGTGGACATTGCAACATGTGTGCAGGATATTCCTTCAATGACTCTATAGGGAATCCTATCATAAGATTAACCGAATAAAAAAATATTAAAATAATGCTTAACAAGTAGCTACTGTATTGTATAGTACATTTGTGAAATTTGCTTTTTGGAAGAAAAAAAAATGTGATGTCACCCTATCAATAACCGACAATTTTATAAAAAGCCTCTCTTATGGACATGGTCAATAAATGAACACTATTAAACTATTAATGTACTCCTGCAGAGCGAGGACCACCTTGCGAATGGTTCGACAAACCGTGTTTTCTCCTAGATTCTGTGCATCACCGCAAGTATGTTTGCGTGTTGCGATTGCGTGCAAGTATGCAAGCACTTGCAAAAAAACGCAACGCAATACCATTTATGGTAAAGTAAGTGCATGAATTCGACGTGTTAAATTATTTATGAGCGGCTCAATAAGTTCGCAAAGATAAGATATTCCTTCCGCAGAAAATCTGTATCTTTGATACCTAACTATCAGGAAAGGCAAGGGGATTTTGTCCGGCTAAAAACTCTTTCTCTACGATGCTCGTCTTACAGTTTGCACTGAGATGTCCACAGGATTTGAAAGAAAATGTAAAGCAATTGCAACCAACACTGGGAATTAGTTACGTCACCTATATGTTTCTTTGCTCACAGCTGATTGGTCAAACTTCAGTCTGAGATCTCGAATCCAGAACTTAACCTGCCCCGGAGCAGGTTAGCCGTGCAGCGTAAGATACCATGGCAACGAACACCGATTAAAGCCGAGCTACTTTCATAGTACCTAAAACCCAGGGTTGGCGGAAACTAAGCTGAAACATAGCTGGCTAGCCACCTAAACCGGCTTCATGGTACAGGCCCCTGGACTGAATGTGAGCATGAATTCATCTCACAAAAAACACAAAAAAAGATTCAGTATTCCTCAAAATTAATAAAATCATTGAAATGCAAACTCAGAATATTTATAATAATTAATTATGTTAAATAATACAAATATACTTTATGTCCTTGTTGCTGAGAATGCTGACCTTTGATCATTCAATTAAACTATACAAATATTTAAAAATTACTTTTGGATAAATAAACATCATATTTTTGCTGAAGTATGAGTTTTTTTGTTATTAAAACACAATGCAAGGCCAGCCACGTTGAGAAAAAGTAACGCAAAAGTATCTTAGGTAACATATTATTTTCCGATAAGTTACTTTTTTAGGGAGTAGCGAATATTGTAATGCGTTAATTTTAAAAGTAACTTTCCCCAACACTAGTAATTAACAGTTAAAATGGCTTTTAATTAAAAATAATTTTATTTTTATAAAATATATTATATATATGTTAACATAAATACATAAATGATGTCAGAAATACAACCTGCAAAAACCACAACAACAAAGACAGGCATTTAAAATAACACAAATATCCCAGTTATTATTTAAAACAATCAGTTTAAACAGTTTTCTGATCTTGCCGCATCTCACTAATGCAACAGTGGAGTCTGTGTGGGAGTTCGCTCTGAGAGAGAAGCTGCGGACGTCCAGTCATATAACACCAGCTGATCAATGAAACGCTGTGCTGATTATATAAGTTGATTCTGTTGCTTGGTTACACTCGGAGGAGGGCTGAGCACTCAATCTGAGTTACCGCGGTGATGCTGTCGCAGTGTCTGGCAGGGATGCCATGTAAAGTACAAGACCAGTGAGCGACAGAGAGAAAAGTGACAGACTTTACTGCAGCTGTATATGATGGAAAACTTTATTTTGTACCTGTGATGAAATGACTGTGTTAATGGACATTAAGGTGATAGTTCACCCAAAAATGAAAATTCTGTCATCATTTACTCGCCCTCATGTCGTTCCAAACCTGATAGACTTTCGTTCATCTTCAGAAAGACAAATGAAGATATTTTAATGAAATCTGAGAGATTTCTGTCCCTCCATTGACAGCTACAGAACTACAACTTTGACGCTTCAAAAAGTTCATAAAGAGTTTGTAAAACTAATCTGAATTGAGTGGTTTAGACCAAATGTTCTGAGGAGACTCGATCGCTGGAAGTGTGTGTGTGTGTGTGTGTGTGTGTGTGTGTCCAACATTGTTCCATCAAAACCCCCTATCTACCCTTATTAATGATTTCTAGTTTTCTTTTGCATTTTTCAAACCACATCACCACATTTTTAATTATTAAAGCACATCGTCTAGATTTAATTTATTACTCAATTGAGTTATCAGTCACATAGTAAATGAAACAGGTTTGGCTTCCTTTTATTTAAATTTTTTTTTATTTTTTTGACTTGCTTTGATTTCCCCGAAACTGCTTCTCTAATGCCCCCCATGGAGGGGGAGGGGGGAGGTTTCCTACCCAAAAGTGCACTAAGCGTGTATTAAAGCAGTTCTTAGTATCAGTTTTGCACCACAGGTACATCCGTCTGACAAAGACCGCACTATCAGCCACACACACACACACACACACACACACACACTTCTGCTCGCCCGCTGGTCCTCCGTCTCTGCGTCAGACATGACAACAGCAGAGAGTAAACCCACTCTTCCGTATGACGTTACAGGCCCCGTTTGACTCCTCTTGGTTCTTGGAAGATCTAAATGTGGTTTTCGACAATGTAAAATGTGGTTTTGGTCATGACGACAGGAAGAAAAACCTGCAGAGCTAAACTTCAAAGATCTGTGCATGTATAGAAAGTAGACTGGTTTCATAACACCTGTGATATGGGTCACAGGACACTTACAAATCTACATTTTCCATGTACGCATTGGAAATCTACGCATTTTCCAGATTCTTTGAAATGTACTTTAATGTTAGGTTTGGAAAAGTTGTTGACAACTGTTTTCAATAAAAGTTTTTAATTTAGTGACTCTAAAAATGAACATATTCTCCCTGTGAAAGCCTCATCGACACAAGGCACTGATCCTCAAACTCGTCTCCATACACACGCGTGATGACTCCTGTCTTAAAAAAGATGAACTGCATAATATAATGTTCCGATCCAATCTGACCTCTGACCTGTAATGCTGCCTGAATCATAATCATACACTGTTCGTTCACTGGCCAGAGGAGAACTGACTGAGCCTGGTCTCTCACAAGGTTTCTGTTGCTGATGGAGTTTGGAGTCATTCATTTTATTAAAATTATCAATGGCTAAAATGTATAATACAGGAACAATATATTTAATATATTAAAGGTGCTATATGTAGTTTTTTTTCTTCTAAAATGAATCCTTTTTTTATTGCCTGTGTGTGAAGGGGTTGTAATCACACATTACAATGATCCACTTGTCGAGTTTTGCTATTACCTCTGAAGGCCAATATTCCTATTTCTATGTGAAGTCTCCGGGTCGGATTTACCGCGAAATCCATCGGATGTGACTGTGACGTGCATGCGCGTTCCCGAGCCTCTCTCCTTATATACAGTCTATGCGACGGCACTGAAGATAACTACATGAGTCTGATAACACCACACACCTGCCTCCAGCACAACACACACTCCAACACACACTCCACATAAATATAAAAAAGTTGTATCTGCTGAAGCTCGTCTGGCCAAACGTAAATCGGATCAACTTCGGACGAAAACACGGATCAACATCGGCAGAGCGTTTGAAATATGGAGAGACCTCCGCTTTGTTTTAGGTATAGGTATATTTTTAGGTATAAAAACAGACCCGGAGTGGCTTTCATCCCTGTTGTGATGCTTTCTCCGGTGTGTGTGTGGCCGGTACCATGAGTGCTCGCTCTTGAGTTCGAGCGCTCTTGTAAAAAATTGTGGCAATCTGAAATATCACCGCTAGAGGCCGCTAAAAACTACACTTTAATTAATAATACACAGTTTAAATATCACAAATATCAAATTTTGGGTTGCGACCCACCAGTTGAGAGCCAGTGCTGTAGTTCATCGGTTCCCAACAGGGGGTCTCGGCCCACAACGGGGCCTCTGCGAGCTCTTTGGGGGGTCGCGTCATATTTTGAAATGCGTTGAACACTGGTTCGGGTCGCACCGCTTGTGTAACCCAGTGACCGTCATACACATAATGACACAATCCTCACACTGATTGATAAAGCCTCACAAATAACATGCAAGTATTGATTGAGGTCCCAGACACCAGTCATTTTGTTATAGCCTATATTAATGATTTTTTTCCTACACACCAGTTTGAAGACTGATATTTTTGTCATGGCATTTCAAATAGGGCCAATTAATAGGCTACTCCTAGACTTACGTTTTTAAATTACAAACGGTCTATTGATGTTTTTGTTATAGTATTTTCAATATCATACAATATTATTTGTGCATAAACATATCTGGTTATAGTAATATAAAAAAAAAACATTTTGTCATCCTTGCTGCAAGCTTACAAGAGCAACATTAAATGTGAAGGGGGGCCCTAAAATACTTTCTTGGGGAAAAGGGGGTCTCAGACAAAATAAGGTTGAGAGCCACTGCTGTAGAGTTATGAGTGGGTCAGTAGGTTGGCCTGTGAGCGGTGTGCTGCCTTTTAAGGCATGTGCATGTGTTCTACTGCTGTGTTGATGTGTAAAGACAGTGTGCCTGATGGAGATGTAGGGTCTAGCTCATGGTTAGTAAAGGCCTTCATGCATCTTCAAGCGTTCACTGTGCTGAGATGGTGTCAGTTTTTGACCTGCACCCACTCCTCCGCCGCCCAACTGTCGAACTCCACATAAAAATAGCAGCCGCCCCCGCTCCTCCCGTCGCCAGGTGCATTCCCCGCCTCCGCTGCTCAATCCCAGGCCTCTGTGGGGCCGCCGGTGGGGTTGCAGCTCTTCACAACATTGTGCCGGCTGGTACAGAGTGGATAAAAGATGGTTCGGCTGCAGATTTAAGGAGATAAGTTAGTGGTCACTAGGGTGTAACGAAACCCTCATGTCACGATTCGATACATATCACTATACTGAACTCACGGTACAATATTTTTGTGATACTACAAGATGTATGATAAAAGGTTAACAAAATAATGTACTGTTGATTAAAATGGTGAAAAATTGGCATTACATTGAGTGTGTAAATGAATATGATTGGACTTGGTGCTGGAAACCCAAAGCACAGGACCAGAGACACCAGAATATGATTCTTTCTGATGCTGAAAATACAGTATTATTATAGATTAATATGTTTGCACTCTTTCACTGACTAGATTTATTTAAAATAGTGTAGGCCACTTTTTCCTACCTTTCAAAATTTGTAGACCTCTAATTTGAGTATAATCCAGTATAATGTAAAATTTAAAAGTATTTAGGAAAATCCACTACATGATTCAGAGACCTGCAGTGATCAAATTGGATATCCAAAACTCGGACAGTGCAATGTTTTTAGACTGAAGCATCTTCTAAATTACGTTTTTTCATATCTGGATCATCACTGCACAGGCTTAGGTTTCTGATTCAAGGAAATATTGCAGTATGTCTTTGTGTGCTATTTTTTTCTCTTTTTTTCTTTCTTTTTTCTGGCTTTGTGAACCCCCCCAAATGGTCAGATGCAAATACATTTTAATGCTACCAAATAAACACAATTTAGCCTCTGTGGAACTGAAGTAAGCATGCGAAAACCAAGCATTACAAGCCTCTATTGGGAGTATGAAGACCGTGTCATCGTTGAAACCCCTGCTTGTGTTTGTTTGGGATGAACAGGTCTCCGCAGTCGCTCACGGTTCATTTGCAGTGTGTCATACTGGGTTTTATGCGAGGGTTTATTTTGGAAGTATCCGATTGTTTTGACTCTAAATGAGCTGTGATGTGGTTTCTGTGCGTTTGTGATCGCACATGGCATTTCTTAACGTGTGTTTGCTGAGTTGCACTTGGAAAGACTAGCTGAGGATCAGATTACAAAATTCCTTCTTTGAAAGAAAAAAAGATGGAGGGAAGCAGAGGAGAAAGCTAGAGACAGAGCAAAGGGAGGGAGAGATCCGGAAAGGGACACACGTGTGCCCGAACGCTTCCAGATGCTGGAATGTTGCCTCCCAACTTTATGCATTCTTCATTCCCTTCTTCCCTCGTAACAATGGTTGAGATTTCAGCTGGAGTGAGAGAGGAGAAATAGTGTGTGTGTGTGTGGACACAGCGGATGGATGAAGCTTGATGAATTGCAGAGCTGATGATGCTGAAGACCATTATGCACGCCTCTTATTTTGTGCATCCAAAACACTAACGTGAGCAAAAGTAGCCGTTGGTGAGTAAACTAATTTACCGTGCGTTCACACCGCCGGCGGCGAGTGGAAAGATTCGTGGACGCTCTGATGCTCTGACGTAGATCGAATGCGTGGTCTTTTTTAATACTTTATTTAAAGGGGCCGCAAAGCAAACAAGCATGTCGATCGTTATTTTTGCAGAAAATTGATCGATGGAAAGAACTTAACAATTATAGTGACATGTTTGCTAACGAAATAAACCAATTAAAAGCCATTTATGTGGTGTGGCTTTTGTGTTCATGGTTAAGGCCCCATCCACACTACTACGTTTTCGTTTAGAAACGGAGACCTTTTGCTACGTTTGCTCCTCCCGTCCAGACTAAAACGGCAAAAACGAAGACCTAAAACGGAGAAGTTTAGAAACGAAGCAGACCCGTTTTGCGTTTTTGAATCTCCGGAGGGCGTTTTAGTGTAGACGGGTCAAAACGGAGGACTTCAAAACGATGACGCAGACGCTCGCGCTCGGCTCTCTGATTGGGTGTCATCAGTCATGACGTATCCTTCCCTGATGCTGTAACGTTAACTGCCGGAGGCAAGCTATTATTCCAGCGATCTGTGACAATTCCCGTGCCGTGTGCAGCGCCGGTATCGACCGTACAGTGTCGGTTTTGGGTTAAGCCGGGAAGAACCGGCGCATGGTGGGATAATAATTTTATCAGTGAAGTTGTGTTGTGTTTACACCGGCACGCGCATGCCCAGTCAGTGTAGGTGAATGGTCACGTGATCTGCGTTTTCAGTCGTTTAATGTGGACTGAGATCAATTCTGATACGCAGTTAAAACGCTGGTGTGGACGGAGATCGTATTCGTTTTAATTCTCCGTTTCTAAACTAAAACGCAGTAGTGTGGATGGGGCCTAAGTGCTATTATAATTTGCGTTCCCGCTGAAAAACAAGTGTTCTAGCGCGAAAATCTTGCCTATAAATAGTGTTGCGTGTAGGGATGCACCGAATGTTCGGCAACCGAAATTATTCGGCCGAAAATAGCAAAAAAAGCACTTTCGGTGTTCGGCCGAACAAGTAAAAAGGCCGAATAAATTTGACCGAACAATGACGTTTTTGATGACGCGATCAAATAGTAACCAGCGTAGAGTGAGAGGCGCGCGCTTTATAAATGCAGCCAACATGCCCCCTTTGAGGAGAAGACAAAAGAGAAGCTCATCTGATGCGTCTGTGGCAGACGTTGTTACTTGCAGCACTAAAGCGTCTTTTAACCCTCTAGTTGACAAACGCGCCGCCGCGTTTTGCTGGATTTTTTTCACATAGCAGCAAAATAGACTTAAATACTCCGTCATTTATGGTCACTTAAATGATATGAAAAAATAAACTGTTAAATGACTACTTGTGTCCACTTACAATCGAAACAAAACTGTGCTTTTGTAAAATAAAGAAAATAAACATGGTGTGCTTTCTGCCTCTGTCTCCGTTAACTTTTTTTTCTGGAGCACGTCTCTAAAAAACTCAGCCAATACAATACTAGTCACACAGGCAAAGGCATATCTTTATAATCATTTAATTGTCTACTTTTAAACGATCTAATTCAAAACGAAAACAAATATTCTCTGTTTATGTAATCTGTATGAAAAGAGAGAGATGAAAAGAGTCGTTCTCATGGCAACTCCTTATCTGCTAATCGCCACGGAGAGCGCGCGCTATATTGAAACCCAAGTGATCCAGGCAATCCATGCAAACCTGTCAACGCCCACGATAAAGTTTATGTAAACCGCAAAAGTAGGCTTATGTCTAGGACAGTTATTCATTTGTTGTGGGTTCATCCACATTTTTTTGCACTTTTCAATGCACTTTTTTAGTTATATTCTTTCAGCAGTCATTTATAGGCCTAACATAGGCTATTCAAGAAGGGGGGGCTTCAAAGATGGCCAAATAAAAATATAGTTTTTATTTTACTAATTTATTTATTTTAAGTTATATTGTGCTTTGTTTAAATAATATCTGCTGGAATTTAAAAAAAAAAAATTCAGTGTTAAACAAATTGTATTTTTGCAATTTGATGTTTTTCTCAAGACAAAATAGTAAAAAAGCATATTTTTACTATTTAATTAAATGCAATGGTGAAAAAATTGGCAAAATAAATGGAAAAAATGTGAAATACCGCATTCGGTATTCGGCCTTCGGCCAAGCGTTTCATTATTATTCGGCTTCGGCTTCGGCCAAGAATTTTCATTTCGGTGCATCCCTAGTTGCGTGCCTTTTTATCAAATTCAAATCATCAACCTCTCCTCTTTTGCTTGGGAACTAATGTGGTCGGCACCAAAGTTTACAGGACGGCGTTTTCTGGAATCCTCTGAAACGGAGCAGTTCTACATTCCGATTGGTTGTCGCCGAAACGCATCATTGCTTATTACCATAAAGTTGACCTGATTTCAACTCTCCTCAGCCGCTCTCACCGTCCAAGACGCGCCGCACCGCCCTCGCCGGAGCTCGCCGCCGGCTCTCGTTGAAAATGAATGACTTCCAGCCATTTTGAAGCTCTCGCCGACGGCGGTGTGAACGCACAGTTAGTTGGCACTGGCAGTAGGGCTGCACGATATTGAAGAAAAATGCGATATGCGATATTCAACATGCGATGTGTGTAAAATAAATTAAAATTATATTTAAAAACTGAATGATATACCTAACCACAAGAGAAGGACAAAATAACATCACTACAACCTCTGAAAGAGACTGCAGTGTTTTACTGTAGCATAAAATAATTATAAAATTAGGTTTATTTAATTATTCAAATATAAAAATGAAACGCTTATAACGTATGTCTAGAAGGTCCAACACATTGATAGTTTCTGGGATACTGATAACTACACTGAACTAAATTATAAACGCAACACTTTTGTTTTTGCCCCCATTTTTCATGAGCTGAACTCAAAGATCTAAGACTTTTTCTATGTACACAAAAGGCCTATTTCTCTCAAATATTGTTCACAAATCTGTCTAAATCTGACGAACAGGATTATTAGGCTGCTGTCACTTTAAGAGCAGCACAGATTCAATATTTTGTTACACATGCGTTTTCCTTCTCAATTGTTAACTCCGCTCAAGACTTCACTGACTGTGTTTGCATGAATACTCAACACCATGAGAGGCATTTTGTGTGTATTTCTTCCTGTGAGCACAAGTACTTTGTTTACTGCGTCTAATAACATTAAGCATGTCACACAAATGTAACAGTCATGTTTCAAAACTTTTCTTAATCCTTTAAAATATTAAAATCAATCAGTTATTGTAATCCATTGCGATATGCATATCGCGAAATTTACATTTGCGATATTCCGATAACTTGTATTGTGTGTTTGTCAGTAAGGCCGCTGGCTGTAAACATCACTTCAGTCAGATTCTTTGACACTCGTTTGGTCGAGTCCAGATGACGGAGACACCGATAACTTCCCAGACGCCCACTTTATCTCCCTCTCGTTCTGTCATCCATGTTTCTTTCATTTCTGTTAATTGCCGGTAAACTCTGCTGAATTTCCTCTAGGGTTCTCCAGGGAAAACAGGAAGTAGTTTGTTTAGTCAACATCAGCCTCTGTTTTCTGTTTTCTCTGATCAAGAAACACACACACATATGCAAATAAGTTGAATGAAATGCAGTAATGCAAAAAAAATTCTGCTGGACAAAATAGCTTTATATCATATATTGATTATATAATGTATATTGAGGAAATAGCATGAAACAATATCTTGGTTTATTTGTTTGATATACTTTTCAACCAAATTAATAATTTCATTCATTGGTTGAATCATTTCAACTAAACACACATTCTTAGATAGTAGATTCACAATGTTTAATGTATTGAACTAAATACAGCCAAAAATCTAGTTATAAATAATGAATGCATGTTTTTCTACACATATTTAAAAGCCTGGAGTTGATTAAATGTTTTAATGTTTTTCAAAGAAATATATTCTGCTTACTAAGGCTGCGTTTATTTGATTAAAAAAAGTTATATTGTGAAATATTATTAATTAGGCCATACAATTAAAAAGAACTGTTTTCTATGTGTATATATGTTAAAATTTAATTTATTTCTGTGATCAATCTGAATTTTCAGCATCATTACTCCAGTCTTCAGTGTCACATGATCTTTCATAAATCATTCTTCTAATATGATGATTTAATGCTCAAGAAGAAGCATTTCTCATTGTTATCAATGTTGCTGCTCAATATTTTTGTGGTAACCGTTTTTTTTTTATCCAGATTTTCTGATGAATAAAAAGTTCAAAATTTATATAATTATATAATTTATGCTTACTAAATGGGAGGAGTATTTTCTTTAAAAAAATATCTTAATGACCCCAAACTTTTGAACGGTAGTGTATGTGCATAAGAGTAACATATTTATGTTTTATATATTTTTTTTACTAAAACATTTTAACATATGAATAACGCCTCATATTTCTGTAAATATTTTTAAGTGATGAAACTAACAAATTATTGCAAATGCAATTATTGTAATAGTTTTTGAAAAGATTCACAGAAATAAATCAAACTAGACAAATATAAGACTGTTTTTGCTACTGAGATAAAATAGTATCATAACACGCTTATCTAAATGCATTAAAATACACAACATTTATTATGTTCCTTTATTTTATGTCATTGTGATCAAAATCATTGTGAATGTTTAAGATATCACACAACCCTATTCTGTAAGCTCATGCACAGAAAGAGTAGTGAACGCGCGAGGCTCGACTGATTTATTAGTCCAGGCCCTGGAACGCCATGAAATTGAGTATTGAATCAGTTGAATCAAATCATTTGAGTTGTTTATCTCTGCTGTGATGAACAGAACGGGCCAGATTCTGTGTCGGCTGTACTGTAACCTTAATCAGGATTAGTGTGGTGTGTGTGTGTGTGTGTGTGTTGTGTGTGTGTGTGTGTGTTGTGTGGTGTGTGTGTGTGGTGTGTGTGTGTGTTGTGTGTGTGTGTGTGTGTTTGTGTGTGTGTGTGTGGTGTGTGTGTGTGTGTGTGTGTGTGTGTGAGATCTCGGGGTAGAGTTAAATCCACATGTACAGTAGGACAGCATGTAGACTGAAGTGGTTCGAGATGGATTAAGTTAATGGTTGGGTTGGATGCAGATCTTGGATGAGGTTTCATGCACCCTTTCTCCTCTCATGGAACCCAGTCAAAGTTTTTAGACTGACATATTGAGTTCAAGATACACATGGTCATGAAGAAAACCATCTGGATCATGTGTGATGTGGTTTTAACTCTATAAATGGTCCATAAACCATGAGGCAAACTGAAACGTGTGTTAGGATAAACAGCCAGTTTGGCAAGTAGTGCTTCAAAAGTTATAGTTGTTTACGGTGTTGTTTGTCTCTACAAAAGCATCTACGCACGCACACACACATATATTGCGAGTCTGTGTGTCGCAGAAGACAGGTGTGTGCTCAGCAGGAGCTGGATCAGTATCAAATGTACGGCTATAGCTGTGCCTGCTTATCTGCTCACTGGCTCTTTTCAATTAGTTTGCCTTCTAAAGTCAAAGCTCATAGATCAGTCCCTCTTCTCATTGTGTACACGTTTTTTTTTTTTTTTTAATAAAGTATCTAATGCTCACTAAGGGGTTCACGCAAAAATTAAAATTATGTCTTCATTTACTCTCCCTCATGTCGTTCCAAACCAAGGACACAAGAACAAACCTCATTGGTTCTTGCAGAAGCTCAAACGTGCTGCGTAACACGAGAATGAACCTCATTGGTCCTTATGGAACGCTCAAACGTGATGCGTAACACGAGAATGAACTACATTGGTTCTTATGGACGCTCAAACGTGCTGCGTAACACGAGAATGAACCTCATTGGTTCTTGCTGAAGCTCAAACGTGATGCGTAACATGAGAATGAACTCATTGGTTCTTGCTGAAGCTCAAATGTGATGTGTAACACGAGAATGAACCTCATTGGTTCTTGCTGAAGCTCAAACGTGCTGCGTAACACGAGAATGAACCTCATTGGTTCTTGCTGAAGCTCAAACGTGCTGCGTAACACGAGAATGAACCTCATTGGTTCTTGCTGAAGCTCAAACGTGCTGCGTAACACGAGAATGAACCTCATTGGTTCTTGAAGAAGCTCAAACGTGATGCGTAACACGAGAATGAACCTCATTGGTTCTTGAAGAAGCTCAAACGTGCTGCGTAACACAAGAATGAACCTCATTGGTCCTTATGGACGCTCAAACGTGCAGCGTAACACAAGAATGAACCTCATTGGTTCTTGCTGAAGCTCAAACGTGCTGCGTAACTCAAGAATGAACCTCATTGGTTCTTGAAGAAGCTCAAACGTGCTGCGTAACACGAGAATGAACCTTATTGGTCCTTATGGACGCTCAAACGTGATGCATAACATGAGAATGAACCTCATTGGTTCTTGAAGAAGCTCAAACGTGCTGCGTAACACGAGAATGAACCTCATTGGTTCTTGAAGAAGCTCAAACGTGCTGCGCAACACGAGAATGAACCTCATTGGTTCTTGAAGAAGCTCAAAACGTGCTGCGTAACACGAGAATGAACCTCATTGGTCCTTATTGACGCTCAAACGTGATGCGTAACACGAGAATGAACCTCATTGGTTCTTGAAGAAGCTCAAACGTGCTGCGTAACACGAGAATGAACCTCATTGGTTCTTGCTGAATCTCAAACGTGATGCGTAACACGAGAATGAATCTCATTGGTTCTTGCTGAAGCTCAAACGTGATGCGTAACATGAGAATGAACCTCATTGGTTCTTGCAGAAGCTCAAACGTGATGCGTAACACGAGAATGAACCTCATTGGTTCTTGCAGAAGCTCAAACGTGATGCGTAACACGAGAATGAACATCATTGGTTCTTGAGAAGCTCAAACGTGATGCGTAACACGAGAATGAACATCATTGGTTCTTGAAGAAGCTCAAACGTTATGCGTAACACGAGAATGAACCTCATTGGTTCTTGCTGAAGCTCAAATGTGATGCGTAACACGAGAATGAACCTCATTGGTTCTTGCAGAAGCTCAAACGTGCTGCGTAACACGAGAATGAACCTCATTGGTTCTTGAGAAGCTCAATCGTGCTGCGTAACACGAGAATGAACCTCATTGGTTCTTGCTGAAGCTCAAACGTGCTGCGTAACACGAGAATGAACCTCATTGGTTCTTGCTGAAGCTCAAGCGTGATGCGTAACATGAGAATGAACCTCATTGGTTCTTGCAGAAGCTCAAACGTGCTGCGTAACACGAGAATGAACCTCATTGGTTCTTGCTGAAGCTCAAACGTGCTGCATAACAGGAGAATGAACCTCATTGGTTCTTGCTGAAGCTCAAGCGTGATGCGTAACATGAGAATGAACCTCATTGGTTCTTGCAGAAGCTCAAACGTGCTGCGTAACACGAGAATGAACCTCATTGGTTCTTGCTGAAGCTCAAACGTGCTGCATAACAGGAGAATGAACCTCATTGGTTCTTGCTGAAGCTCAAACGTGATGCGTAACACGAGATTGAACCTCATTGGTTCTTGCTGAAGCTCAAACGTGATGCGTAACACGAGAATGAACCTCATTGGTTCTTGCAGAAGCTCAAACGTGATGCGTAACATGAGAATGAACCTCATTGGTTCTTGCAGAAGCTCAAACGTGATGCGTAACATGAGAATGAACCTCATTGGTTCTTGCTGAAGCTCAAACGTGCTGCATAACAGGAGAATGAACCTCATTGGTTCTTGCAGAAGCTCAAACGTGCTGCGTAACACGAGATTGAACCTCATTGGTTCTTGCTGAAGCTCAAACGTGATGCGTAACACGAGAATGAACCTCATTGGTTCTTGCAGAAGCTCAAACGTGATGCGTAACATGAGAATGAACCTCATTGGTTCTTGCAGAAGCTCAAACGTGACGCGTAACACAAGGATGAACCTCATTGGTTCTTGCTGAAGCTCAAACGTGCTGCGTAACACGAGAATGAACCTCATTGGTTCTTGCTGAAGCTCAAACGTGATGCGTAACACGAGAATGAACCTCATTGGTTCTTGCAGAAGCTCAAACGTGATGCGTAACACGAGAATGAACATCATTGGTTCTTGAAGAAGCTCAAACGTGATGCGTTACACGAGAATGAACCTCATTGGTTCTTGCTGAAGCTCAAATGTGATGCGTAACATGAGAATGAACCTCATTGGTTCTTGCTGAAGCTCAAACGTGATGCGTAACACGAGAATGGACCTCATTGGTTCTTGAAGAAGCTCAAACGTGATGCGTTACATGAGAATGAACCTCATTGGTTCTTGCTGAAGCTCAAATGTGATGCGTAACATGAGAATGAACCTCATTGGTTCTTGCTGAAGCTCAAACGTGATGCGTAACACGAGAATGGACCTCATTGGTTCTTGCTGAAGCTCAATCGTGCTGCATAACACCAGAATGAACCTCATTGGTTCTTGCTGAAGCTCAAACGTGATGCGTAACACGAGAATGAACCTCATTGGTTCTTGCTGAAGCTCAAGCGTGATGCGTAACACGAGAATGAACCTCATTGGTTCTTGCTGAAGCTCAAACGTGATGCGTAACATGAGAATGAACCTCATTGGTTCTTGCTGAAGCTCAAGCGTGATGCGTAACATGAGAATGAACCTCATTGGTTCTTGCTGAAGCTCAAACGTGATGCGTAACACGAGAATGAACCTCATTGGTTCTTGCTGAAGCTCAAACGTGATGCGTAACACGAGAATGAACCTCATTGGTTCTTGCTGAAGCTCAAACGTGATGCGTAACACGAGAATGAACCTCATTGGTTCTTGCTGAAGCTCAAACGTGATGCGTAACACGAGAATGAACCTCATTGGTTCTTGCTGAAGCTCAAACGTGATGCGTAACACGAGAATGAACCTCATTGGTTCTTGCTGAAGCTCAAACGTGCTGCGTAACACGAGAATGAACCTCATTGGTTCTTGCTGAAGCTCAAACGTGATGCGTAACACGAGAATGAACTTCATTGGTTCTTGCTGAAGCTCAAACGTGATGCGTAACATGAGAATGAACCTCATTGGTTCTTGAAGAAGCTCAAACGTGATGCGTAACACGAGAATGAACCTCATTGGTATAAACGGCGTCATCCAGTGCTGACGAAGAGCCGGAGCTGAAATGAAGATATGGTAATGAGTGTTTGGTTTCTGCTGCAAGTCCTTGTAACGAGGTTCAGATGTTATGGGAATAAGGAGGCGGGAACCGGCGAAGATTCAACACTTTTAATAACAAAAAAAAAAGTAGTATAAGCCAGCAGCCCCTCATGGACGACTGCTGGCCACACAAAACAGAAACAAAACACAAACTCAGGCCTGATCCTCTCTCCATCTTCACTGTCGTCGCTCCTCCTTCTATGCTTCCGCTCCTCCGTGAGAGATACGAGACCGGTGTTCATTATCACTCACGCCACCGGCCTCGCACCGCTCTCTCACACCCCTCGACCTCGTCCTGCTCGCCACAGTGTCGACCAATAACAACAGACTTCGCTATCTGACCAATCAGAGCAGAGCAGGCTCTCAGTACGGAGAAGTTTAGGGGGACTGAATCCTCCGTTACAGACACTGTGAAAAAGAGGTGATGCAGCAATGTGTGTTATGAGTGTTTGTTGACCTTGGATGCATGTAAACCTTTTGTAGGAGGAGACTTTAAAAACTAATTTAGGAAATAAATGTTCTGTGTTTAAAACGAGGTCCCCTTAAATATTCTTGCGTGACGTGCTGACAGGTACCGTCCGTCTCTCTCTCTCTCTCTCTCCTCTCTCTCTCTCTCATCTCTCTCTCTCTCTCTCTCTCTCTCTCTCTCTCTCTCTCTCTGCCATGTTGTGCAGTGCTACTTATTTTTAGCCATTTTGTCAGCTATAAATCATAAATGTGCAGCGTCTGTCATTTTCTCCTATCAGACGCTCCTCACACTATTCTCCTGTAATTTTAATCTTTACCACACGCTGGCCACAATCATTCACCTACGCACACAAACGGATGCACACACAAAATACTGAGTACTGCTTCCTCTGTAACACAGGGTAGGAGTGCACAATTAAACTGAACGACATCGACGTGTGTGATTTAAACCACAAAAAACTGTCATTTAAAGGAAATAAACATTAAAGTGCTCCTAATGTGCTATTTTAAAGATTCCTACGTTTGTTTTTAAGGTCTCTTACAGTACGTTTACATGCATCCAAGGGATAAAAAACACAAGTTTTCTCTTAATACACATTGCAGCATCACCTCTTTTCTCACAGTCTGATACAATTTGATGAAGGATTCAGTCTCTCTAAACCTCACCTTTCTGAGAGCCTGCTCTGCTCTGATTGGTCAGATGACCCAGTCTGTAGTAATTGGTCTCTGCTCTGATTGGTCAGGACGGCCCAGTCTATTGTGATTGGTCTACTGCTTACCACTAAACTAAATGCCTTTACCATCTAAATTTC
Source organism: Chrosomus eos (assembly GCA_036326025.1). NCBI lineage: Eukaryota > Metazoa > Chordata > Actinopteri > Cypriniformes > Leuciscidae > Chrosomus > Chrosomus eos. Next base: position 34,501,152 of record CM070833.1, read on the forward strand.
AGGTCCAGCTCTTCGTCAGCACTTGATACACAGTGAGCATGTTTACATGAATATGCTGATAACTCACACAAATCTGCTTATTGAAATAACCTGTTGTCCACAACACAAGTAAACCGTGTTTCAAAGACTTTATTAATAAATCAAGCTATTTCCCAGTAGTGACGTCTAAACATAATAATTTGCGTATCTGATTCTCAGTATTTCAGTTATGTCAGTTGTGATGTTAAATAAAGCATTAAAAACTGTAGAAGAGTATCGCAACATGTCAGCGGGAATCTTCATATATCTTCTCATGCAGTTAAAGATGCATCATTTTGACTGTACCAAATTCTTGAGATGAGAGCACTTTTATATTTTTTTGAGTCTTGAAAAGTCTATATTTCCTCCTCCTATATATTACTGCAAAATATTCACTCTGTCTGGATGTGCTTAAATCCACAGTAGTGTTCCTGTCACGTCACACATGTGCACTTCAGTAAGCAGGTTCATGCGTTTACATGCGGTGTAAGGGGCAGTAATCTAGCTTGGATCGTTATTCTTAAGCCGTTTATTACCTTACTCTGATAAAGGAAAATGGGTTAATGCGTTTACATGCACATGTGCATTATCAACTTATTATGCATAATCGGGTTAAGAACATGCTTGTTAACGCACTCATTAATACAAACAATGGCATCTATTTTACTTTATCAATTCCAGTGCGAGTCCTCATCCTTTTGAAAACAGCATCTTTTCAACATATCGACAACATGACCCAAACTCTTCCAGTCTCAGATACAACTGTTTGAGGGTCAAAGTAGATGTTCACGGGCAGCCAATGAACACCAGACTGACATTATGCACATTTATTACAGACATATGTAGGTTCAAGCAGGAAGTGAGACTGGAATTACTGACGACTCATTTCAGGCAGTTCAGAATCACTTCTTTCTTTTAGGAGACAAAAACTCCATTTATCTGCACTTTGACCTTTGAAACTTTGCAGCTATTACAGACTACATGAAAGGTAAAATCCAAAAAAGCATAATAAGGGCACTTTAGGTCAGCGCCTCTGTTCTGTCGGTTGTCTATACACTCAGATCATGTGTGGTGCTCATCATGATACGGTGTTTCCAGACACTCAAAAGTCATCCTTCAGTTTCACACTTCAGTTCAAATCATAATCACAATACTTAGCCAAATTGCTCAGTAAACGCACCCTCACCAATCCATCATCTCTCTCTCTCTCTCTCTCTCTCTCTCTCTCTCTCTCTCTCTCTCTCTTTACTGATGCTTCCGCATGTTTGCAGCATCTCTGCATGACTAGGGTTGTGAGGACATTTGCTCAGCCCAGCGCTGTGACACTGCAGATTTCACACTCCTCATAAACACGTGTGTGTGTGTGTGTCCGACAGTCAGGTGTCTCGGAGCGACACACTCATTCTTCCCCGCAGTGCAGCAGGACGGATGATGACTCTGCATTTTCACTCAGGACAACTGGATATTTTAAGGGAGGCCACTGCAGTCCGTCCAACTTTCTCTGGTAGTTTTCCACCGCATCCAGCTCAGACACGGCTGGTAAAAGGATTTCGGCTGGTCAGGTGCACTGCAGTAACAGCGGCTAACTGAGTCTCTGCGTGGCTTTGAGTCGCAGACAGGGGGCGCTGCAGCCATCTTACAGAACAGCATTTGAATGTGGTTGTTGTGGTGGGTGTGTTGTTTGTGGTGGTGTGTGTGTGTGTGTGTGTGTGTGTGTGTGTGTGTGTGTGTGTCTGTCGTTGTGTTCATTAAACATAACATTGTAACGCTTAAGTTTAGGGTACAATTCTTACTATAGTTGCTTATTAGCATGCATATTACTAGGATATTGGCTGTTTATTAGTTCTTATAAACCACATATTAATGCTTTATTCTGCATGATCATATTCTACATCTCTAAATCCTTCCCACTACCTAAACTTAACAACTAACTAACTATTAATAAGCAGTAATTAGGAGTTTATTGAGGCAAAAGTCATAGTTAATAGTGAGAATTGACCCTCAACTAAAGTGTTACCCATAACATTTCAAAACTTTACCTTTTCACAATGAGAAATGTAATATGTACTAAGTAATAGGCCTACATTTGCATGCAAAGAAATTAATTGTACTTTTGACAGATGTTTGAATGATGGATGATATTACCATATTGAGATCACATGTCCAGTCTAATATGTAGCATCAGTCAAATTTTATATATTTTGAAAATGCATTAATTCAGCAAGGATTGGTGAAAAGTCACTGTAAACACTTATTACAAAAGTTTTCTATTTCAAATAAAAGCAGTTCTTTTGAACTTTCTGTTTATCAAATATCCCGATAAACCCAATTTTACCACAGAAATATTTAACAGTGCAGCTCTTTTTAAAATTGATAATAATAAGAAATGTTTCTTGAGCAGAAAATCATCATATTAGAATGATTTTTGAAGGATCATGCGACACTGAAGACTTGATGCTGAAAGTTCAGCTTTGGTCACAGGTACATTACAAATTTACATTTTTTTTTTAACCAGTTTTGACGTTTTATTACAAATTTTGTTCCTGAAATCCATCCCTCTGCTGGGTTCAGGATAATCCTGGATTTTTAGATCAAATGGATCCCAAGTTTTGAACATGACAAACTGACTATTTCATCCCGATCAAAACCAAGATTGGAGTTTGTGATCTAATCCGATTTTAGAATCGTTTTTTTCTTTTGAACAAATCATTTTCAAGATTTGATTTAATCCAATAGCCGAAATCCGATCATTACTTTTGAAGAGCTGGGCTCAGATCCGCTGTTGTATCATCGAGTAAACACCCCGAGTGTTCAGCATCACACACACCGGTGATGTCCCGCTCACCAGAGAAATCATTAGTATTTACAGTTACCCTCTCAAGGGTTTTCTTTTTGTTTGAAATAATAATACAAATGGTAATTAAGCATTTGTATTAAGACGTCTCAGTGCTGTGTTTGTATAGGATAAACTGTTATTACTGTAATTGTGGTGAACGTACATCTACTGTGAGCTGTGAAAACGTTGCGTTGTGAGTGTCTCTGTTTTCTATTGGATCCGGTTCCCGAGACCCCAGTCATTCCTGTAAGCACCACACTGGGCTTTGAGTGCATGTACTTCCCCTAACATCTCATTTTGATCTTGCATGAATAAATCTGAGAGCTTGCGTAAGAGCTTCGAGCTAAGTGGCAACAGAGACAGAAAGAGGAGAAACAGATGTAAAAAGAGAGAGTAAATATGTGAAGAGATATGGAAACATAGAAATAGAAAGTCTTAGAAAGCGAGATGGATAGCAGTCGAAACTAGCATTTCATTTTGTAGTTCTGATGTTTTCATTGCTTGAATCTACACTGCTATTATGCTCGGCCAAACATTGCTGTGCGATTATGGATCAAACTTACTACATTACATTTATCTCAATATTTAAGAAATTGTTTAAATGGTTAAAATAACAACAAATGACCAAAAAAAAATTCTCTTCATAAATTATTGCTATTGGTCGCAATGTGATGCACTTACTGCCTCAGATGCGGCCGTTCACAGACACAATGCCTATATGTCTGAAATTATCCAAAATCCGGTGGTCTAAAACCTTGTAACACCATATGAACTTGATTTTGGTAAAATGTAAATAATATAATTTCCGACTCTGGAAATTTGTAATAATTTGACTGGTAAGCATATTCAGAGCTAGCCTGGTTCTACCAGACTCTCGTACATTTCATTTGTACATAGAGTCTGGCACCGCTCCATTGACAAACGTTTACTTCCTTGTAGGCGGGAACTCTATTGAAGTCTAAAACTATTGGATCTGCCCAGAGTCACTCTATCTGCCATAACCAATCGCTAACGTTTGGTCATGACGTATATCTTTTCCCGAACCCCGTGGGAGGATGGCCATAAACACAAAACTAAGCAAAGATTGTTCTTACTCCGGCTTTAACTTCTTGATATTCGGCAGCGTTGCCACAACGGACCGAATGGCTTCACTCGCATCTTTCTTATTTTGAACTACAACTCAAAATAACGCACGAGTCGACATCAACGTCATCGTTCTCAGCCACTCCCTCTGTTCGCTGATTGGTCCTACAAAAAATTGATTTCTGGAAACCGAAGTCTACGGCACAGTCCCAGACGGAGTACTGAAGGAAAATGAAATTGAGCGGAAGTGCGTAGGAGGGCGGAGCCAGGCTAATTCAGAGCAGACTGGTGGGAGAGACCTTGGATGACATCATGCCCCAGTGCATTATGGGTGTTGAAGTTTTCTGGCAAAAGAAGACAACAGCCTTTTTTTCAGTTTTCTCTAGTCAGGCTTCACCGATTTTAAGTTTCTTTCTTCTGTATAGGCAGCCAAGTTTTGCTACTGGAGTTTAAATCGGCTGCATAACATTTCTGTCATTATTTACTCACGTCATTCCAAACCTGTTTAATTTTCTTCCTTTTTTCTTTTCCGTTTTTTAAACACCAATGTTGTTTTGGACCCCATCAAATGTCATTGTATGGACAAAAATTGTTGAAACATTCTTTACAATATAGAGTGGCAAAGAAGGGGTCGGTAAATAATGACAGAACTTCTATTTTTGTGTGAACTGTCCCTTTAAGACGGTTAAGTCAGCATGCATCTCTAGTCTACTTTCCTGTTTTATAGTAGTGGTCAACCGATATTGTTTTTTTATTTTTTATGCTGGCCGATACCTGATGTAAAGCCAGTAGATATGAATCGCACTCTTTAATTTAAAGATTGCAAAAACACATGCATAACAATTGCTGGAATTAAATGTGTATGTGTAAATGTATGTGTATATATATATATATATAAATATATATATATATATATGTATAATCTCTTCATACATGATCACAATATTCAAGATTAATTCCACGATGCCTCCACAATCATTGTGAATATATTGTGAATCTCCAAACTCTTTGTTCTATAAAGACACTCTTCTCACAGATAGCGAACGGATTAAATCCGAGAGACCACCTGGAAAGTAGAAAAGGAGCATTGTCCGGAACGGAGAGAGACATTAGACAGCCGTTCTGCAGTCAGACGAGTGTCAGCTTGTCAGGTTTACAGGTTAAACTCCTGCATCTCTAAACCCCACACAGAGGACATCATGCTGCTCTCCCAAGACCATTATTCAGATTAATGTGACTGGGCATGAGCAAAGATGCAAATCATGTGTCACTCTTAAGTTGCATTAGAAACATTTTGGGGAATTTTTTAGGCAAAAAAAAAAGGCAGTTGCTAAGTGGTCCTGCATGAAACTGTGCCTGGGTCAACATAAAGCCCAGTCTAGTTTAGTTACTGCACACACGACCCATCTGTGATTATTTCACTGATAATATGGCTTTAATTAGTGCAGGCTATATGACCTGTATATGTGTGCACTGCTTACTGCATCTAATGTGTGTGTTCAAGCGTGTGTGTGTGCGTGTGCGTGTGCGTGTGCGTGTGTGTGTGTGTGTGTGTGTGTGAGCGAGACATGGTGAAACTCTTCATCAGTATTAGTACATGAGAATGTTTTATTACCCTCAGATGTAGTAGATGATTAACTCTCTCATGAACTAGAAAGAAGGTTCATTCATCACAGAGAATACTTCCATATTGCTTTCATTTCATGCTGTTGTAGAGTGATATTAACATTAGCATGCATCCAGCTTTCTGCTTCTACAGCGAGGAGAGGCTTTCAGACCGAGAAAGACTGCAGTAGATTAAAGCTGTCAATATTAACAAATATATATTTCAGGACCAAACCCCAATAACCTCTTTCACCTCCATTTAAACAGTGATGGTAATAATAATATGTGTGCATATTAAAGTAGCGTTACCATCACCATCTGCTGACGTTTTTCACAGTGCAACTTCTATTTCTGATTAGCATCTTCAACTTTTGAGACGTGCGAAAATGGATTTATTTATTTGAAAATAAACAATGTTTTTTAAACCTATTATAAGCTTATACATTCTCTGTCTGTCTGTCTGTTTATCTGTCTATCTGTCTTTCTGTCTTCTGTCTGTCTTTCTGTCTGTCGTCTGTCGTCTGTCTGTCTGTCTGTCGTCTGTCTGTCTGTCTGTCTGTCTGTCTGTCTTCCATCCATCCATCTTGATGATCTAAAAAAATGAGATCCTGCAGTCATTATATACCATGGTAAACACCACTAACATTTGAGACAGTTTATTTGCATTCTCCAGATGGTTACACCCCCTCCTCACACACACACAAGTGTAAGACGGATACACACACCTGTGATTTCACTCAGGCAGGGGTGTGTGTGATCGCTGCCGTCAGCAGAAAGAGCGAGCTCTCTGGCGCCGTACCACTCATCTGAGGCACGGTGTGTGTGTGTGTGTGTGTGTGTGTGGTGTGTGTGTGTGTGTGTGTGTGTGGTGTGTGTGTGTGTGTGTGTGTGTGTGTGTGTGTGTGTGAGACAGAGAGAGTGAGTGAGAAAGGATAGCAGCAAAAAAACACCAAAACTTGTTTAAACACAACACTTTCAGGTTCATCAGGTCTGGATTTGTTCTTGCAGAAACTAATTGCACACAAGCAGCGGCTTGGATTACCGTAAAAAATATTTAATGGCATGTTCAGAAACATATTTGTGGGATTTAATGTGTTGTAGGATTGCACTCAGCTTTTTTGAGTCTGTACACAGAGATTGTAACACACAAGCCCAGAATACCACAGAGATCGTTTTACGATTCATGGCAGCACAACTCAAAGTTCTGGCGGCTTTACACAAGATGAACTGTTGGGTTAGGCCATTAAAAGTTTGTTGTTCTCATCATGTATGCGCACAGACTGTTTTGAAAGTTGAGATTTGGTGGAATGTCGAAGGATCAAAGCAAATTGGGCTGCATTTGCATGCGAATGCGGTGGTTTATTGGTTTTGGCGCCGCCGGCTACGATCGTTTGGTGCGTTTGAAATGCTCAAGCATGCAGTAGCTTATAACTGCGTCTGCTAGCGGTAGCTTTTCTTTCTGTTGGGCTAATGAGGAAAGAGAAAAAGAAATGTACAGCCATCCATCCATCCAGGTGAAATGTGCATGTTGCGGCAGTAGTGTTGTTTCCCGTCGGCTCTCATGGCCTCTCAGAGCTGCAGACTCTTCCAGGATAATTGGAAACAGGGATGCGAGGAATGCAGCCGATGCTGTGGAAGAGTGCAGGGGTGGGCGGACAGATCACACACACACACACACACACACACACACACACCACACACACACACACACACACACACACACACACACACACACACATTTCCTGGGGGGCAGGAATCGTGGATCTCTGTGTTTCTTCAATTAGACGGCTGCGTAGTGAGCTTTGATGTGTAATTTGTGTGGCGTGGAGAACACAGTAGATTTGAAAGAGCCGCTACTGAGACTCGTACCTGTTGATTTAACGGCTCCAAGACCATGCTTGTGTTTAGGGTTGGGAAATGAGAACTTGTTCTTATATAGAACTAGATTTTTGTTTGTCTATCTCAATGTCTGTTTTTTATGCTGCAGGGGTGTAAATTTCATCTAAATGTTGGGGGGGACAGTAAACATAACATTTCTCAAGAGCAATTTTTGAAGGGGATACCAATAATACAGGCAAAATTGTACTTTCTAAGAATGTGTACACAGAGAAAAGCGTTACTAATATTATTAGTGTAACGTTAGCATTGACCCTGCCATTATCCTTGCCAAAGTTTCTCTCTGGTTCAATGAAAAAGCTGACTAAATTGACCAAAATATCCAAAATCACATTTGTTATCATGCTATTATCTGAGAAAAACTGCACTCTTCGTGTGATATTATATTAGAGGGACAAAACATAAATGTTGCGGGCGGGAGAAAGTAGCATAGAAAGTAGTTGAGAACGTCAGTTATAATGACCCATGTATTAAAAAATGGTCGTGTTTAAATCGAACTCGGGCTCATAATTAGGCTACAGTTAGCTAATGTGGCGGCAAAGGAGGGGTTCATATTGTTTTACTACTTAAATTACACATATTTTAATGATATTTTTAGGAGGGGACAATCCTCAGATAGGGGGGACCTGACCCCCGCCCCCCTAACCCCCCCCCCCCCCCCCCCATCATCATGAGATGCATTTTACACAGAAGAATGGACAACAATTGGTAAACAGCAAGCTTATTTTTGCAGGTTTTTGTAAGTTCGCAGTTTTAGATTTAGATTGTTACAGTTTTGTTTGAGTCATTAAAGGGACTATATGGAACTTTTTCCCCAAAATAAACGTAACAATAGCCTTTTTATTTGACCATTTATGACTCAAACATCTCCCGTTGAGCATACTGACACCTTGTCCGTTTACAGTGGGTGCACCTATAAGCCTGTATCCTATTTTTCCTATTTTCTGTCGGGTCGGATTTTTCCCGAGCTGTCTGCGGATGTGACGTCAAGCGCGTTCATGTTAAACGTTTCAGATCACTCTGCCACCACCGCTAGTCAGCAAGTAGCCTACACTCGCAAACTTATCTCAAACAATATATGTATTTGACTGTTCTTACCTCTGTAAACATAATGTTGACCTCCTTGCAGGCAGCAGATGACTTGTGAAGTGTGCACGCACGTACGAGCGCTGCGAGCAGTGTTGCCAGGTCCGTATGCCTGCACTGTTTCCACGGGTTGTTTGTGTAGTGCACGGGTTGACGCGATTGTTTTACTCACTGGAACATGATTGTTATCGGGGAAACACCAGGGAACGGTGTTTGACTATTTTTGGCCGTGATTGGGTTAGTTTTGATGAGCAATTGGTTTTGTTGTGCAGACCTGGCAACCCTGGCTGCGAGAGCGAGCAGAAAGGAAGAGCAGTTCTGTTTTTTGGCCACAGGTGTCAGTCGCGAGTTTAATTTTCAGAAAAACGCATATAGGCCCTTTAAGAAGCAATTAAACTAAATGAATTGCTAATTAACATCAACATGTCGGTCAAACAGCCCATCCTGTCTAAGTGTGCGGTTCTTGATCAGAATAAGCCGTGTGTGGTTCCAGACTAGCTGAATCTCGAAAGTCTGACTAGACTAGCCGATGTGGGAGGCATTTCCCTAAATGCTAGTTTGCGTGTGACTAGCGTATGTCGAACATGTCTTGTTTTGTCAGGCTCACCCCATTGTGGTTTCTCTGTCCCTCTCTCTCTCTCTGTATACATCTCTTTTTCTGTCATCCCCTGCTGTGTGTGTGAGTGCTATAACTCACGGCTAACGTTCAGTCCGTTTGACCTCAAATTCCCTTTTCACTGCGTAGAGGCCAGCTGTGCGTGTGTGTGTGTGTGTGTGTGTGTGTGTGTGTGTGTGTGTGTGTGTGTGTGTGTGTGTGTGTTGGTGTATTTCTGGCTCTCTGTCTTTCTTGTTCTAATTTCTAGAGGCTAAACAAAGCATGTTCATCACAGGGATGAGCGGTGGAGCATAGAGCCTCTGGTCTTATTCAGGATATTTAAAGCTCAAGTGTCTCCTTTTTTCAATGTTATAATACTTTCTCTCCGATAGATATAAAAGGACAATTATTTCAACTTCCATTTCATGCTGATTTCGAAGATCTTTAAAGATATTGTTGTACTGTGCAAACGGTCTATAACAGCTGAAGCACAGAACGTGATCACCAGTCACACTAATTAGAAGAACAATCTTTTGTTCACAATTATCTTAGGACTAACCATCATCACTAGTTGACTAGCAAGTCAGAGTTTAAGTCAAGGTTTTCCTAGCCTCACAGAACTGGACTCTATCTGTAAAACATCTAATCCACTTGTAACTGCACTGTAAACTTGAATAAGTTGGCAAAACTAAAAATATTGTATGGCAATCAATTGCCTCACAATTTTTAAGTTAAGAAATTCAAAGTTTGAGTAAGCAGAACTGGTAGATTTTTTACTGTATGCTGTACTTATACATTTTAATTGTTCTTAACTTGAAAAATTTGAGTACACTAATTCATACATTTAACTTAAAACTTTCATGTAATCTCAATGTGAACACTTTTATTAGTATAAACTGAGCTAGCTTTAACAAGCTAGTTTGCTAACATACTCATTTATTAACATGTTAACAATAGTTTGTTATACAGTAGCACTTGCTGTATGAGTGCAGAAATATAAAGGTTTTATTTGCTCTCAAATTAAGCTGCATGCACACATCACCATGACGTTATATCCTAAAACCAACATTAACAGAAATTCATCCAAATTAGCCTAAAAAACACATGATAATCACCCACTTAACATTAATCTTGCACAAAAAAAACAACATTATATTACACTTAATTTTAACATTTACTCTCCCTTTCGAGTGCCATCGGCAAAGCATGCTGGGAAATAGACATCCAGCCGTTTCAGTTAAACTTAAGTTAGTCTAAATTAAAATAAATAATTTCATAAAACTCAAAACAATGAAACAGTTCAGTTTACTTAAAATATATCAGTTCTGTGAACTTGAAAGAAAAAGAAGATGCTAAAGTTTGTCCTACTCAAACCAATTAATTGTTTTGAGCGTTAGGGTTTACAGTGCCTGCTTAATTCTTAGCATGACGTTTAATGTGTTTAGGTTCCTTTGATTCAAAGTCAGATGAAACTCTAGTGTGCTTTGAGCAGGGAGCTGATGATCATACTGGTATCAGAGTGCATTACTCTTTAATATTGTGTAAGCCTGAACTCCACCGTTCAGACATGCCCAAATATGTCATATCAAAAACCATTAGCATCATTGTGATTTATGCAGGACAGAGATAGATAGATATGGAACAAAAATAGAGATGAGGAATAATAATGCAGTGAATCAAGAGCTCTTCACTTGGGTTTGACATTGCAAAATGGATGTGCAATATGTCTTTACCTATTCAAGTGTGCGCTTGCTTGATCTGTACCTCTTCTCCATATAACCACTGTTAAAATGAGGAGAATCTTGTAAACGAGCCTTTGAGTGTTTATGAGTCACCAGTTTTGGCTAAAGCACTGAGAATGTCAGCGCTTTCACAACACATTTTTGAACATCTTTTTATTCACTCAAATGCAGTATCAGCACAAGTTTAGATTCCTGAAGCGAGTCACACCTAGTCAGACTATCAACATAATGTACGATCCTCTTATTCGGTTCAAAAGCTGCCTACTTAGAAAAGCTCTAGTAATGTTGTTATGTGCTTTTGTAGTTTGTCATTTTAGTTATTGTACTTGTATTTTCAGTTTGCACAGGCAACATTTATAATTTCTGTTCAAGCTTATCATTTAATATTTGTAAGGATAGCACTTTTTCCAGAACGAGTATGATACTGACATACCGATACTTTCATTTTTGGTACTCGCCGATACCGATACCTGTATTTTTCACTGCATTTGTCATTTTTAAATGTATTGGTAGAGAAACCAAAATAATATAAATCATATTAGTTGGTTTAATTTGTTCATGAAATATATAGTTCCTTCAGTTATTTTCATGCTTAAAGCTACACTGTGTGATTTTTACACCCATCTAGCGGTGAAAAGGTATATGACCATCCAGTGAATATTAGTTTCTGTTCCTCTCAATTCCGATTTCGTTTTAACTCCTACGGTGGCCAATGTAGTCCAAGATTAACATGGCTTCCAGTTCGACCTCGTCCACATTCGACACGGTGCCATCGAGTGTTAAAACGCGAAAGGCGAAGCTTGAAATAACGGGTATGTCCCTCTTTGGCTAATGTACTTTCAAGATGGAGGGGCAACATGGCGACCGACATTAGAACCCCTTACCCGTATGTATTTTCAATGGCATATTATACACTCACGAGAATACTTTATTACTTGAACGAAGTAAATATGCATTAATGAGCACATATATTTTTGAAAGAACTAAGTGTTTTTAGCTAATAAACTAAAAAAGTTACACAGTGTAGCTTTAATTAAGACTGCTCAAATGCAATGTATGGGCTTCTGTTACTTTCTATTGCTCTATCATATTTTATCTTTCCTCTAATAGCACAGCACATATTTACAGTTGATCCAGCAGGGCTCAGTGCTGGGGATTGGGTCAGAGGTTCAAATCATTTAGAAACCAGTGAAATACCAATTATTTAATCCAATTTTGATACCACAACAAAAACTATCAGCTCAATTAATGTGCATTTAAAACATTATTAAAGACAAGTAAGCAGTCCGTAATAAAATAAGAACAAATAATCGAATTACAAATAGCACAAATAAATACAATAGAACAAAGAAAGGCTACAAATGAAATTAACAGTGTTTTTCGTGTAGATCTGACAGGTACAGACATTTGAACAAAGTAATTAAATGTGAAAAAACACTGCATATTCATTGCTGTATAAATTAAATATAGATTGATCTTTTTGTAAAGTTGCTCAGTATCGGGCCTGGTGCATCCCTAAATATTTGTGTTTTATTTGATTCCAGCTTCATTTCATTTTACAGAAAACATTTTTGATGGTTTTAGGTTTAGTTAACAATAACAATGTATTGAGATGGCAGACTAGATCTGCTATGCAAGGATGGACTTGCTGTTGCGACAGACACACTGCTGTGAGCATGTAAGATATGCTGTTGCTGCAAATATAGACACACATTAATCCTGTAGTAGATCTAGGCAGGTGGAGCTGGGGGAGGTGGAGGGGTTCAGAGCAAGTGTGTAATCCATCAGCCGGAAACTGAAGCCTCTCCGGGCGCCGCCATTGACACTAGTCACTTTGACAGCGAATAACTTTACATCTGAGGCGTCCAAAGACTCAATTTCTCCATTATTTATTTCTAAAGAAACACGACAATGTATAAAAGGCTCCATTACTGTGTATCTTACGTTATGGCCGATTTAGAAGCTGTTTTTGTAAATATAGGCTAACGACTGCGTCATAACCCCGCGACTCTCTGGTGCACACAAGATCAATGACCGTAAAGACAGAAGTAGAAGCTCAGGCAATCGGGGGGACGTGGAGGCATAAAGTCAAGGGAGAAGCCCATAGATAGTCATAAAGTTGCTCCTGCTGCGACCTTAATGAACAGCTAATACTCACGATCTCCGGCTCTGCAAGATTCGGAAAGGAATGATTAAGATTTCGGCTTGCGCAGCTACTAGGTTGCTCACGTCACATCTCTGTCGCCAGGCTCAGTTTGAGCATGCGCAATGCGCTTGGCTATCAGGAAGTGAGTGCTTCTAAAGGGCTTCAGTTTTCTCCTTTGAAATCTATGGGGTCGCTGTGTCCATTTCTTTTACTGTCTATGGTTCAGAGGAACTCTGATAGCGCACTGCAGGACTAGCTTT